>OW240917.1:158346011-158651557 GCA_933207985.1 Pelobates cultripes
TTTCTATCTACCGAACGAGGGGCCGTTCGGTAGTTTGGAACCGAACGGACCGGGCTTGTGGAGGTCTCAGCGGTGTTCGCCTAGTCGAGTGTCCGATTTGAGTTCCAGACACTCGACGGCAAAACACAGCTGTTTGGGAGTTTTAAAATGGCCGCCGCCACGTGTTCGTTTGTCGAATGGCGGCCACCCCCGAGAACAAAGGACGGCTACTTACTAGTCAATTACCCGTTCGCAACAATGTTGCAACGGGTAATTGAGGACACACTTCACACAGGGGAGGTCTGGTTGTTCGGTAATTTCATTCGAATAAACTAAGGGAATGAAACTACCGAACAATCAGAGGAATACAATTCTTTTAAAACACATAGAAAACTAGCAGATCACACGAATGCAGTAATTTCAAACACATTTGCAGGACAGCCCAGTGCCAACCGCTACACCATCAATCAATGTTATTTTGTGGAACCACAGACAGAACTCTGAAGCATGATTTAAATGAACATGCTCATCCATTGGTCTTTTGGTCGTTTGTCGACTTGGTGCTCCGGATTTAGGGAATTCAGATGACCTGCCAATAAGCCTAAATTCAGAGGAATTCAAATGTGTTGGAAACCAAATGCACAAGTCTACAATATATATATATTTACACATACATGCATAAAGTTACAGAATCATAGTCTTAAAAGTGACCTTTATAGTTCACATTTCTTTTGATTTTTTGTAATACTGTTATATATATATAAAAAATAAAAATACATCTGGGAAACAGAATAGATAAACAGAATAATAAATGTTCTTCTGACAGCTGCAAACTATTGTCAGTAGCTCTTCGAGCATCAGCTAAAGCACTCTATTTTATTAAGAAGGAAAGTAATACTGTATTTCTGCCCTATGTGAATTTCAGTAAAATCTAACTGTTTGTTTATAAGATACCCGAAATTGATTTTTAAGCTTGAAGGTTTAAAGCTGGGTTTTGTAAAAAAAAACAAAAAAACCCTTCTATCTACAGTTTTACTGTATTGTATTACTTTGTATTTGTGTTACACTGCGTACAAAATCCATGTTCTTAAAAAGGATAGCCAGTTGCATTTATTCAAGATTTTCTGCTTACCACAAACACGTACGTTATGCTTTAATTTTTTTAAATCTTTTTTTTTTTTTAATATATATATATATTTATTATATATAGTCATGGGAAAGAGAAAGTACACCTTCTTTGAATTCGATGGTATTTTGTATGCCCATTCGTATGGCTCCTCCTGAACTGCTAGGTCCTTAGTGATTATAGCAAAAGGGGAGAGAGTAACAAAAGGGGGCACCAACCCAGAAAAAGAGAATCCCTCAAGACCCTTAATAAAACAGGATGGATAGTAAAAAGGAGGTAAGGGCTGCACAAAAGTCTTGTAACAATAAGTAATCAATAAGAAACAGACCAAAAAGTCTAGGTGATAGTGCAACAACAGGTAAGGCTGCGCCAATAGAGTGAATAGTTAGAAATAAAGTCTCTCTAAAATAGCAGGATGAAATAGGGGTACAATCCTCAAGAGTTGATCCGTCCAGATGGTTTAAAATATCTGTATATGTGGAGAGATAAAGGGGAGATACGAAAACAGCCAATAGTGCAATACGCCAAGATCCAAGGATAAAATGAATGAAAATTAAGGTAGTAAACTCACATTTACAAGAGCTATAACCAGCTCTGGAGTGAATGGCATACAGCGGATATTATGGAGATGTGCATCCTTCAATACAATCTGGGTATCCAAGGCTAGGATATGATAAAAAGACAACAATAGTGCTCTCAATATGTAAAAATTAGATATAAAATAGATAAAATTATACTCACAAGTGTAGAGCAAAAAGCACTGCTCTATTGGTAAAGTGTTGGTGGAATAATCCCCACCTCGGATTTCTTTGAGTACAGGACCAGATAAAAATGCCAGGAAGAATAAAAAATAAAAAAGTGCATATAAAACACAAATAAAAAGAAAATTGGTACAGCTTAGGTAAACAAAAGACTTTTATTGCTAAAATACACAATTTAAAACCATTAACGCGTTTCACCTATCAAGGCTTCTTCAAAATGGAATAGAACATCATACCTGGCATGGAGAGTTTAAATAGGAATATGCTTAATTAAAACTGGCTTAAGCCTAACGCACACCGACGGTAAAACTACCCTTCCTATCATTCACCCCTCTACATGACTCCTGAATGCGTCTCCTTTCAGGCCTTTTACTCCTCATATTTCCCATGAGGCTAGGCTATAATCACAGCGGTCACATGATTTTTTACTATCACTCAATTCTTACCATAGAACCCTTGTTTTAAACATTTAAATCATATCATATCGTATTTACTGTTCCATTCCTCCATAAATTCAAGATCATCTTGATCAGAGGTGGGTAATTTAAGTAGTCTTAGGCCACAGGGGGTAATTTGTTCATCAATGTATTTTTGGCTATTGGCTTATTGCCCTAAGGATTGTATGCCTATTTTATCCTGCTATGTTAGTGAGAATTTATACGAATATTTTACCATCTAGACGCATCAACTCCTGAGGATTGCACCCCTATTTTATCCTGCTATTTTAATGAGACTTTATTTCTAACTATTCACTCTATTGGCACAGCCTTACCTGTTGTTGTACTATCACCTTGACTTTTGGGTATGTTTCTTATTGATTACTTATTGTTACTAGACTTTGGCGCAGCCCGTACCTCCTTTCTATTATCCACTTAGTGATTATAGCTCGCAGTTCAGACACTGATTCATACATTCCCCAAGAACCCAAGTGGCGCATACAAGTAAATCCCGCTGTTTCAGCAATCACGTCCTCATTTGAGACTAGATGAAGAGTACAACAACACTTTATTATGCCACACATGGTTTTTATGCATAACCCCCTGCAAGGGGTCTTCCACCCAACCAACCAGGGGTTTCTACTCAGGATCCTCAGTACAGTGGCGTACACACGATACATGTGGCCCTGGTGCGAAAACTGATCCGTGGCCCCCCCCCCGGCTCTTACACTGCGCAGGCCAGGGCAGCAGCACCTGGTCGCAGGGGTCGCAGGGCTGTGACCCCTGCGACCTCGATATGTACGCCAGTGTATGCAGATACACATACACTTAAAGGACCACTATAGACACCCAGACCACTTCAGCTCAATGAAGTGGTCTGGGTGCCAGGTCCCTCTAGTTTTAATCCTGCAGCTGAAAACATATCAGTTTCAGAAAAACTGCTATGTTTCACTGAGGGTTAATCCAGCCTCTAGTAGCTGTCTCACTGACAGCCGCTGGAGGCGCTTCCACGATTCTCACTGTGAAAATAATCACAGTGAGAAGACGCTGGACGTCCATAGGAAAGCATTGAGTAATGCTTTCCTATGGGTGGTTTGAATGCGCGTGCGGCTCTTGCGGCGCATGTGCATTCGGAGCTGGGAGGCGGATCGGTGAGAGATCCCCAGCGCCAAGGAAGCCCGGCGCTGGAGAAAGGTAAGTGCTGAAGGGGTTTTTACCCCTACAGCCAAGAGGGAGGGGGGCCACAAGGGTGGGGCTGACCTAAGGACTATATAGGGCCAGGAAAACGAGTTTGTTTTACTGGCACTATATGGTCCTTTAATGACAAACATTCAGATACACATACAGACAGATATTCATGCAGACCAAGAGATACACATACAAACCCACATACAGGCACACACACACACATGCAGACACACACAGATATACACATACATACACTCACACACACATACAGACACACACTCATAGTGACAGACCCACATACACACTCACTGACAAACACGTATACACTCTCACTAACAAACACACAAACACTCACTAACAGACAAGCATACACACACTTATTAACAGACAAATACACACTCTCACGAACAGACACATACACACTAGCTAACAGACACACACATTTACTGACAGACACACACTCAGTGACAGACATACATACACACTGACAGACAGACACACATGCACACTCACTTACAAAACATACACTCTCACTGACAAACACACACTCACTAAAAGACGCCAAACAGACTCACTAACAGACACACACTCAATAACAGACACACACTAAAAGACACACACAAACTAACACACAACTAACACACTCAGTAACAGGCACACACGCAGTAACACACTCACTGACACACACACACACATACATACACACACATACACACACATACACACTCAAATTTTTTTTTTACATTTAATCCCCCAGCCTCTCTACCTTTGGGAGTACTGAGGGGATTCCAGCTTTCCCTGGGGTCCAGTGGGGCTGCTGGGTGATCGGTCAATGCAGGTGGCAAGGGAGCACTGATCCTCCTGTTCAGCTCCCTCGCGCACTGCTTACTGATGCTGGAGCCGGAGTGATGTCATATTCTGGCTCCGGCATCACTGCAGTGTGCGCGATGGAGCTGGGCAGAGAGAGCTCAGGGGAGAATGCTCCCTTGCGCGCACGCCCAGCCGCAAAGTGAAGCCACTGCCAGCCCTGGGGGGCACTGAGGTGGCCAGCTTCTGGTCCCCCCAGGAGAATAGGCTGGCAAAATGCAGCCATGGTCGCACTGGCGTACATACCCAGGTCGTAGTATGTACGCCAGTGCCTCAGTACCTGTGAGACAGCGCACGGGAAAGGGGACCTAGTCTCTTTGTCTCCCAGGCACAGAAAGCCCGCCCCACATACAAAGGGGGTCTACCATACCCAACGACAGGTGTCTTCATCTCAGGATCCTCCGCACCTGGGAGCCCGGGCCCAGGAAAAAGGGAAGCAGTATCTTTGTCCCCCAGGTGCAGAAAGACCGTCAAATTGGCCAGTGCCCCAAAAGTGTCCACACCAACCTCCAGAACCCCCACACCATGCATTTCCCGATGGGTCTCCGTTAGTGCGGCTCCTGTGTGAAACCAGGTACAGGGAAGCGTCTCCTTTTGGCATAAGAATGTTATGCCCCCTGGGTGGCGTTCGTCTATACGAAAGGGCGGACACCCAGGGGAGCACTCATAAATTACTTCCCTTGCGGTTTCTCATATACATTGCATGTGCGAAAATTCTGATAAGTTGGTGTAAACATTCTAATGGGGCACCGGGGTGGTCCCTGTTCGGGAGACGGAGCGGTTCTGTTTGTATGAACGCTCCCGAATGGGGAACAGGGCATAATATGTGAAAAGCTAGGGAAAACACACAAATGAATGAAGAGAGGTTCTGCCACAGGCAACAGGGATATAGTTTTGTCACATTGCCCCTCCTTAGTTCCATGGTGCTGCATACCCGCCTAGCCCCCGACGGGTTGGCTTGCAGATGTTCCAACTCCATCTGCCGAGATAACCCATCGACGTTGCTGTAATGTTTACCTGGCCTGTATTGCATGGTAAAGCTGTAGGGTTGTAGGGCCATGATTCAGTGCAACAAGTTCCAGCGCAACTAGCCGAGGTTATCCCCGGCAACACGGTTCAGCCTGATGAGGGGGTTGTGGTCTATCATCAAGGTGAAGGGATGACCATACAGATAGGGCTGTAGTTTCTTTAATGCCCTTACAAGAGCCAGGCATTCCTTCTCCATGGTGGCATAGCTGACCTCCCTGAGTAATAGTTTCCAGCTGAGATATGCCACCGGATGCTCCATTCCGTTGTCCCCCACTTGACTTAGCACAGCTTCCAGCCCAAACGTGGAGGCATCTGTGTGGACAAGAAACTTTTTAGTAGGGTCTGGGGCGTCCGCCACAGGTGCCTCGCTCAGCACTATTATGAGTCTCTGGAAAGCGACCTCGCACTCTGGGGACCACACTACTTGTCTGGGAAGGGACTTTCTAGTCAGGTCAGTGAGGGGCTTGGCAAGGGCACTATATTCAGGGACAAATTTGATGTAGTAGGCCGCAGTACCTAGGAAAGCCAGCACTGCGTCTTGGTATGGGGTTGGGGCCAGTTAGCAATACCCTTAACCTTGGCAGGTTCTGGTTGCTGTTTGCCAGAGCCTACCCTATGGCCAAGGTACTGAACCTCAGCCATACCGACATGGCACTCGTCAGGCTTCAAGGTGAGCCCTGCTGCCCGAATTTGCTTCAGTACCATAGATAAGTGTCTCAGGTAGTCCTCGCATGTGCGGCTGTAGTTTGCTATGTCATCTAAATACACAAAGCCCTGAAATTCCTCTAGGAGCCTGTCAGCCATCCTCTGAAAGGTAGCCGGGCATTCTTCATTCCAAAAGGCATAACCTTAAACTGGTATAGCCCAAATGGGGTGACGAATGCCGACTTTAGGATGGCCGCTGGCTCCAGGGGGATTTGCCAATAACCTTTACACATATGGTAGTCAAGTAATTCCCCCCAGCCATGCGAGCAAGCCACTCGTCGATCCTGGGCATGGGGTAGGCATCAGTAACTGTCCTGTTGTCAAGTTTCCGGTAGTCGATACAGAAACAAATCGTACTGTCTCGCTTGGGTACTGACACTACTGGGGAAGCCCAGGTACTCTGATATGGCTCTTTGACTCCTACCTTTAACATCTCCTGAATCTGACGGCTTCAGGAATAAGGTAGGGTTGCTGCCGGAGGGGAGTTTCCCCCTAAGTCTCAACTCAGTGGACCGCAGTGGAGGTGTACCCCGTCAATGAAGAAAATATATCCCCGTACCGCTGGAGCAGCAGGGTTACCTCTTCCTTTTCTAAAGGGCTCAGTTGGTGTCCTAAATTGACCTATTCTACCGTACCTGGGGATGGTGCAAGCAAATTAGGTAGCGGGAGGCCCTTATTACCTTCGAATCAGGGGGCACATACTGCAGCTACGTCCTCCACCTTCTCAAAGTAGAGTTGAGCATGTTCACATGAAAGGATCTCTGTATTCTTTTATCCGAACATTTCCCCACAATGTAGGTAGTGTCGCTTATGCGCTCCACTACCCAGAAAGGTCCTTGCCAGGTGGCCTGAAGCTTGTCTTTCTTGGTCAGCTGCAGGGCTAACACCTTCTGTCCTATTTCCAGAAACCGATCTCGGGCACCCCTATTATACCATCTCTTCTGGCGCCGCTGGGCGGTTTCACACTTATGTTGCAGGTGCGAACGTTCTGATCTATTGGTGTGAACATTTTTAATGGGGTACCGGGGTGGTGCCCATTCTGGAGATGAAGGGATCCGTTCTTATGAACACTCTCTAATGGGGAACAGTGCATAATACATGAAAAACTAGGGAAACACAATAACACAAAAGGGAAAACACATGAATGAATGAAGAGGGGTTCTGCCATAGGCACCAGGGATGTAGTTTCTACATAAATACAACTACAGATGAACAACAACACATAACGTATTACACAGTGTCATAATTTGACAAAAATAAAGCCAAAATGGAGAAGCCATGTGTGAAAAATTAAGTTTCTCACAACTGTCAGACAGATAGCCTCATATTTGACTCTAGAATATTTTGGTATACAGAGATTTCAAGGTAAATTCAATGACTGCAAGGTTTCCAGGTCAAACGGCTGCAAAACAAGAATTTGCTGGGACATCCACTCCTGGAAGATTGGCAACTGTCTTTAATGCTTTCCACTTTTAAATAATCTTTCTCACTATAGCATGATGGACTTTAAATTGTTTGGAAACACCCTTATAACTAGAGTTGAGCGGACTCCGAACTGAAAAGATCCGAACACGGACATATCACTGTATGTTCGGGTTGGAGTTTGGTGTTCAGCGATTTAATGACACGTTTTGAAAGGCCAATCAACAGCCAATCAACAAGCGTTTGACTCGTGTGTCCTTAGAAGTAATCACAGCCATGCCTACTAATGGCATGGCTGTGATTGGCCAGTGCAGCATGTGACCCAGCTAGTAGGGGTATGTATATTAAACAGTGAACAGCCTGTGGCTGCTCACAGTTAGAAAAAAAATTAAAAAAATCCCCCCCTCCTGAGCCCCCAACCGCGACGCGTGAGTTTGGGGCTTTTAAACTAAAAGGAGACCTATTGCCCCCCCACCCCCAACCCCAAACCCCTAGTCACCCCCTCCCCCCCAAAAAAAATACCCCTGCCTACCCCCCTCACCCTAAAAATAATGAGGGGGGGGACCATTAGCTAAGTACCTGTAAAAAAAATAAAACTTACCATTTGATGTTTTCTTTCTTCTAATATCTTCTTTTTTCAGCCCCAAAAAAGGCCAAATAAAAATCCAGAATAATCAACGCACTTTAAAAAAAAAAAAATCCTTCTTCACCTATGGAGGGCTCCGCGCTTATAAAGTCTTGCCCCGCCCTGCAATTAGGCTCAGAGCACTCTGATTGGTGGGTTTAAGCCATCAAATCAGAGTGTTCTGACAGGTAAATGAAGAGACTGACAGGTAAATCTCTACATTTACCTGTCACAGCACTCTGATTGGTTGGCTTGAAATCCACCAATCAGAGTGCTCTGTGTCATTTTACACAGCGTGGGAAAGTTCTTTGAAATTTTCCCACGCTGTGTAAAATGATACAGAGCACTCTGATTGGTGGATTAAGTAACCAATCAGAGTGTTATGAGTCAAATTACACAGTGTGGGAAAATTCCAAAGAACTTTCCCACGCTGTGTAAAATGACACAGAGCACTCTGATTGGCTGGATTTCAAGCTAACCAATCAGAGTGCTCTGTGTCATTTTACACAGCATGGGAAAGTTCTTTGGAATTTTCCCATGCTGTGTAAATGACACAGATCACTCTGATTGGCTGGATTTCAAGCTAACCAATCAGAGTGCTCTGTGTCATTTTACACAGCGTGGGAAAGTTCTTTGTAATTTTTTTCTAACATGAGAGATTGGAAGTATTAGGGTATTAGATATCTCTCCCTGGTCTAGAAATGGGATTAGAACTAGGAAGCGGCCCATGGTGGACTGCATACAATGGATGTAATGAGGGGACGAATAGCTGTTCATTCTCTGTTTTATGTTTTGTTGTTGTATGTGTGTGCGGTCGTGATTGTGAACTCCTCTGGCAAGTGAATTTTTTTAGGAAATTTACATGACAAATTTATTAAAAAGAACTACTTTTAATGTAAACTGCCTCATTATACCCCAAAGGAGAATTGTTCTTTTAGACTGGCTTGATAAAAGCAATATAGATGCATGTGATATACAAGAGACTCACTGGAAGGGTAATAATGCTGATAGAATTATAAATAAAATATTATAAATGCATCTCTAAGAGATAGTTAAAAATGTGGAGTTGCTATCCTTATTTCAAAAATGTTTAAATACTAACTAATCCAGAAAACATGTAATTGTAAAGGAGGATTTATTTTTCTGATATGCAAACTGAATGATAAAATCTTCTCTCTCCTTAATGGTAATGCACCTAATGATAGACAAGTACACTTTATCAATGGAATATTGGATACATTTCTCGATAGACTTAAGGGCACGTTCCTACTCTTAGGAGACTTTAACTGTATTGTAAATATCGAAAAAGACACACTACTCCTAAATAAATAAAAAAAATAGAGCCAGAAACTAGGGGGTTAATAGACTTCATTAAAGAAAAGAACAGGGAATATTTTTTTATTTGATAGCAATAAAGAAGTATCGGCCCCCATAGTATGCTGTGCCTTTAAATCTGTAATTAGAGGACATTTAATAAAAATAGGTACACACAGCAAAAGGAAAAACCTGATTCACCTTCCTGAGTTGTATATCTCTTTTTGAAATGAGGAGAAGAAATAAAGAATCTCCTACAATATTATTGACTGAAAAGATAAATAATATAAAAAACAAGTGATATTCTGAGAGAGAAAACAGTCAGAAATTTGGAATATATGAAAACCAAATAGTATTGTAGGGGAAATAGAGCAGATAAGATGTTAACTAATAAAGTTAAAGGAAGAAAAAAATAAAAAAAGTATAAATAAAATTATAGCAGAAGAAGGCCCCCAATTATCCCCACAAAAAATCAGAAAGGTTTTCAACAGCTACTATCAAAAATTATATAATATCCTGGAAATCAACGCAGGTGCAATTGATATATCTAAAATGAATAGGATGAAAATTATCTCACAAGATCAACTTAAAGTATCAAATGGCCCTTTTTCTGTAAGAGAATTATCATTGGCTATCTAATAGAAAAGGATAAATCACCTGGCCCAGACGGCTTCCCAAATATATTTTATAAAACATTTAAAAACAAAATACTGGAAGTAATGACCAACACATTTAATGAGATAGTTAAACAAAAATCTACACCAGATGAGATATTGTATGCAAACATTGTCCTCATTTTAAAACCAGAAAAAGATCCGGAAGTAGTAACAAACTATAGGCCCATTTCGCTGATAAACTCGGATACAAAGATATATGCATCAATATTGGCAAATAGGCTGCAAAAAGTAATGACAAATCTGATCCATTTAGATCAGACAGGCTTTATAAAAGACAGAGCCCAGATAAACAACATAAGAAGAATAATGGATATCTTCGATAGCGTAGACAGAACAGGAGTCCCACTTGTGGCCCTGTCATTAGATGCCGAGAAGCTAATATGTAAAGGCTATTGCCTGACCAGATGGATTTATGATGCAATATGGACATTGTATATGTGTCCCAAAGCAAGAATAGTGGGGAGGGGAATATCCTCTGACTGGTTTGGGGTTACCAACGGCACGAGGCAGGGGTGTCCCTTCTCCCCAATACAGTATATATTGTCTATAGAAGTGTTGGCGGAAGACATTAGGAAAAACAAAAAAATAAAGGGATATGAAAGCAATAAGAAAGAATACAAGATATCACTTTTTGCTGATGATGTCATCATAACGATAGAAGATCCTTCGCTTAAAGAATTAATGAAAATTATCAGAGATTATAGTAATCAATCTAACTATAAATTGAATGTCGATAAGACGTTGCTTATAGATAAAAATGTAAGTCTCAAAACTAAAAGAGAAATAAAAAATACATATGATTTCAAATGGGTAAAAAATTAGATTTAATATTTAGGTATAAAATTCACAAGAAGGTCAAAGAAGATATTGGAAACCAATATTTTGTCCTTACTTAAGCAGATGAATAGACAATTTAACATATTAAAAAATGCTGAAATATCATAGCTAGGAAGGGTGAATGTTGTTAAAACCTATGTTTTACCAAAATGGCTATATATCTTCAGAATGATACCCTTAAAAATACCAAAACCATGGCTCACAATGATCCAATCATCTTTTAATAAATTCATTTGGAAATAAAAAAAAAACAAGAATAAAACTGAAAACATTATCCTTTAAGTATAAAAATGGAAGACTAGCATTTCCAAACATATATCAAGTGAAAGAAGCATGCCAAACATCGCATATAGTTAGTACTTTAAGAAAAGAGGCCACGGAACAAGCCTGGTATCAAATAGAAACTTTTAACATGGGAACTAATGATGTGAAGAATCTTTTCTGGAATCTAAATAAAAAACAAGCAAAATCAATGTCAAAACTATTGATAATAATGGAAGATATGTATCCACTTTGGACATGCCTAAAAGATAGATGGGGTATTCAGGAGAAACTTATAGATAATCTTCCAATTGAAGTTATAGAGATAAATCTAGAGAATCTGGATATGAAGCAGTGGAAAGAGAGAGGGATAAAACAAATAGGAGATCTTATAAGAAATAACAAAATAATACAGTTCCAACAATTTAGGAAAAATTTAGGGATATCCTTAAGAGAAATCTTTTCATATTTAAGAATAAAAAGTTTCTTATTAAAACATAGACTAATTAACCAGTCCGATCAATTAAAACTATTTACCAAGATGATAAGGGAAGAAAAAAAAATGATAACCAAAACAATGTACCTAACTTTATATACGGAACAAATTGAAATAATGGCAATAAATAGCTGGAATAAGGAGTTAAAGATAAATATAGAACAGAGAAAATGGTTCAAAATGCTGACCCAAGTAAGCAAAGCTATACACTGTTTAAATTTAATAGAGGTTCATTACAAGTTAGTTAACAATGGTATTACGACCCATTAAAAACTATCTAAAATGTACCCAGATAGATCTTCTGAGTGTTGGAGATGTGGAGAAACACGAGTAGACTGCATTCATATTTGGTGGTCATGCCCAGAAATACATAAGAAATAGGTTTTCATTTTCAAATGTATAGAGGCATGGACAACAACAAAAATAGAGTTCTCCCCTGCATCAGCTCTCCTTCATATAGGTTGGCAAAAAATCGAAAAAGATAAGTGAGATTTAATAATACATATATTATTAGCAACCAAATTACATATAGCTAAAACCTGGAAATCCAATAAACCACCAAAAATAATAGATATAAAACTACAAATTATTATTATTATTATTATTATGTTATAATTTATTTAGCGCCAACAAATTCCGCAGCGCTTTACAGTGGGTGGACGAATAGGCATGTAGTTGTAACCAGACAAGTTAGACACACAGGAACAGAGGGGTTGAAGGCCCTGCTCAATGAGCTTACATGCTAGAGGGAGTGGGGTAAAGTGACACAAAAGGTAAGGATAGTATTAGACTAATGACAGTTGCAAGAGAGGAATCAGTCGGGCGCTATTAACAGTTTAATTATTATTATTATTATTATTATGATATTTATAGAGCGCCGTCAAATTCCGCAGCGCTTTACAATGGGTGGACGAACAGACATGTAGTTGTAACTAGACAAGTTGGACACACAAGACCAGAGGGGTTGAGGGCCCTGCTCAATGAGCTTACATGCTAGAGGGAGTGGGGTAAAATGACACAAAAAGGTAAGGATAGTATTAGACTAATGACAGTTGCAGAAGAGGAATCAGTCAGGAGCTATTAACAGTTTAATGGATACGCTTTTATGAAGAAGTGGGTTTTTAACAATTTTTAGAAGGAATGGAGACTGGGTGAGCATCTAACGAAAGAGGAACGGTGCAGCCCTCGAGAAAACTTGAAAGCGAGCATCAGAGGTGGGAGTACGGACAGAAGATAGACGTAAGTCTTCAGCAGATTGTAAGGGCCTAGACGGGACATACTTGTGTATAAGGGAGGATAGATAGGTGGGAGCAGCATTATGTAGAGATTTGAAAGCAAGAACCAGAATTTTAAATTGAGCTCTATATTTTATAGAAAGCCAATGTAGGGATTGACAGAAGGGTGAGGCATGGGAGGTGCGTGCGGACAGGAAGATGAGCCTCGCCGCCGCATTCATTATGGACTGTAACGTCGCTAGTTGGGAGCACGTAAGACCACTGAGAAGCGGATTACAGTAGTCAAGGCGAGAAAGGACAGTGGAATGGACCAACACCTTAGTCGCATCTGGCGTTAAGTAGGGGCGGATGCGCGCAATGTTTTTTAGATGGAAATGACAGGATTTGGCGATAGATTGAACATGAGGCTTGAAGGAGACGTCGGAGTCAAAGAGAACATCTAGGCAGTGAGCCTGCATGGTGGAGCTGATGGTAGCACCGTTGACTTGGAGGGAGACAGACACAGGAGTAACAACACTTGAGGGAGGAAAGACCAGAATTTCAGTTTTGGTCGAGTTTAGTTTAAGGACGTGGGCAGCCATCCAGTAAGAAACAGCAGAGAGGCAGTCAGCGACACTAGTCAAGAGGGACGGGGAGAGATCAGGAGAGGACAGGTAGATTTGCGTGTCATCTGCATAGAAATGATATTGGAAGCCAAAGGAGCCACTGAGTTTACCAAGAGAGGCAGTATAGATGGAGAACAGTAGGGGACCAAGGACTGAACTTTGGGGGACACCAACAGAGAGGAGTTGGGGAGAAAAAGCAGAGCCAGAGAAAGAAACACTGAAAGAGCGCTGGGAGAGGTAGGAGGAGCACCAGGAGAGAGCAGTATCTTGTAGACCGATATTGCGGAGGGTGAGAAGAAGCTGTTGATGATCAACAGTGTCAAAAGCCGCAGACAGGTCAAGGAGAATTAGGATAGAGTAGTGACTACGAGATTTTGCAGCGAGTAGATCATTGGATACTTTGGTCAGTGCCGTTTCCACAGAGTGCTTAGCGCGGAAACCAGACTGAAGCGGGTCTAGCAGAGAGTTGGACTCGAGGAAGTCTGTCAATCTCACATACACCATTTTTTCAAGGATCTTGGATGCAAAAGGCAGTAACGAGATTAATTGATACGCTTTTATGAAGAAGTGGGTTTTTAAGAGTGGAGACTGGGTGAGTATCTAACAGAGGAGGGAAGTGAGATGCACAGGAACAATGCAGCCCTGGAGAAGTCTTGAAGGCGAGCATTAGAGGTGGGAGTAGAGACAGAAGATAGACGTAAGTCAGAGCATAAGGGCCTAGATGGGACATATTTGTGTATTAGGGAGGATAGGTAGGTTGGACTCCCATCATCCCCAGCCACTCTCCTGCAAAGAAAAAGTAAGAGACTGGAGGGTGGCTGGAAAATGAGCTGTGTGTGTGTCTGTATGCATGTCTGTCTGTCTGTATGTGTCTGTATGTATGTCTATGTATGTATGTCTGTCTGTGTATTTTCTCTGAAACTGCTATGTTTATTAAAAAATGGGTTAATCCTAGAGGGACCTGGCACTCAGACCACTTCATTAAGCTGAAGTGGTCTGGGTGCTTAGAGTGGTTCTTTAAGAGCCCTATCCCAACACCCGAAAAACCGTCCCATACCATTATCCCTTCCCCACCAAACTATACAGTTGGCACAATGCAGTCACGCAAGTGACGTTCTAATTGCATCCACCAAACCCAGACTCTAAACAGATTGCTAAACAGAGAAGTGGGATTCATCACTCCACAGAACATGTTTTAACTGCTCCAGAGATCAATTACACCACTTGATCTGATGCTTGGCATTGTATTAGATGATGTGAGGTTTGCATGCAGCTGCTTGGCCACGGAAACCCAATCCATGAAGCTGCACAGATTTTGTGCTTATATTAATGCCAGTGGAACCTTCAACAATGGAATCAGCAGAGTATTGGGTACATTTACACACCATGCGTCTTAGCCCTTTGTGACCCTGCTCTGTGACTTTACGTGGTATTCTGATTTGTGGCTGAGATACTGCTGTTCCTGAACGTTTCCACTTTCCAATAAAACCACTTACAGTTGACCATGGAATATCTAGAAGGGATGAAATTTCACAAACTGGATTATTGCAAAGGTGGAATCCTATCACAGTACCATGCTTGAAGTCACTGAGTTCTTCAAAACGACAATGTTTTCACAAATGTTTCCTCTGAATTCAATAAGTATATGGAGTGTCTCAATACTTTTGGCCCTTTAGTGTATTTTGTAAATGACAGATGGTCTAAAAAGTTACTCCCAGCATGGTGCCTCAAGTCTGTATGTACTTTAAAATGCTGCACATACAGTTTAACCCCTTTGTTGCCAGAGGTGTAACTCCACCTTCCGGCAGCGTCAAGAGTTCTAGGCTAGCTAATGCCATTCATGGGCTGACAATCTCAGATAATGAATAGCCGAAGGGATCATCATCCAGCTTCTGCACACTTAGGGCCACCCGATGGGCCCTATATCTTCAGTGGCCCGGTCAGAGCTGTGGCCGAGACCGGGCCCCTTTAAAAAAAAAAAAGCCGCAAGTGCTGCTGGGAGGAAGTGGTCACTTCCTCCCAGCCCACTCCATGCGAGAGGAGCGTGCGCGCCGGTGAAGAGGGAGAGCCAGGCAGTGAAGAGGGAGCGGCGCCGACTCCCATCATCCCCAGCCACTCTCCTGCAAAGAAAAGGTAAGAGACTGGAGGGTGGCTGGAAAATAAGCTGTGTGTGTGTCTGTATGCATGTCTGTCTGTCTGTATGTGTCTGTATGTATGTCTGTATGTCTATGTATGTCTGTCTGTCTGCATGTATGTCTATGTATGTATGTCTGTCTGTGTATCTATGTATGTCTATGTATGTCTGTCTGTATGTATATATGTGTATGTCTGTTTGTATGTATGTATGTATGTGTATGTTTGTCTGTCTGTATGCATGTATGTATGTCTTTCTGTCTGTATGCATATATGTATGTCTGTATGTATGCATGTATGTCTATGTATGTCTGTCTGCATACATGTATGTCTATGTCTGTCTGTCTGTATGTATGTCGGTATGTATGTCTGTATGTCTATATTTATGTATGTCTGTCTGTGTATGTATGTCTATGTATGTCTTTCTTTCATGCCGGTCAGTGACCTTGTTAGTCCAGCAGCCCACCCAAAAAACACAATCAGTAATACAGCCCACCCACAAGAACTGGTTACTACACCTGGGTAGAGGAGAACGTTGTCCATGTCCAGGCACCTCACCATGGCTGTGCGGGTGACTGGTAAGCAGACTGGGTGGGTTGCTGAGTGGGCAGAGACCAGCGGTACTCTGTCCTGATGCCAGCACTACCACGGAAGTAGTCTGGTTGCTGGAGGGGGAGACCGACTGTCTCCCCTTTGGCTAAACAGCCCTGTCGCTGGGGGGCCAGAACCGACCTTCCCTATCCCCTGTGCTGTAAGTGAAGAGACCACGGTCCCATCTGCACGGTTGTGGGGCTTCTCATCTCCCCTTGGTGGACTAGGCCGCTGCTGGGAAGTATTCTCCCCTCCTGGTAGAATACTCTGCCGCTGGGGAGCCGGACCAGCTGTCCGTACTCCCTGTAGCTTGGGCGCAGAGACCACGGTCCCATCTGCGCTGGTGTGGAGCTTAATGTCTCTCCTTGGTGGGCTACGTTGCCGCTGTGGAGAGGGGGTAACAAGTTCATCTCCCTTACCCACTTTTTGTCGCTGGGGAGAGCTCCTCTCCCATACATACTTTCAGCCGCTGGGGAGAGGGGGTAACAAGCTCCTCTCCCTGACACTCTCTCTGCTGTTGGAGGGGGAGACCAACTGTCTCCCCTTTTAATATATTGTCCTGCTGCTGGGGCGCGAGACCAACTGTCTCTGCTTCCTGCAGGACACACTGCTGCTGGGGAGGAAGAACGACACCTTCATCTCCCTGTACCTCACTGAACTGCTGGGGAGGGGGACCAACTGTCTCCTCTCCTAAGGACACACACTGCCGCTGGGGAGGAAGGACGGCACCTTCAGCTCCCTGGGATACATACTGCTGCTTGGGAGGAAGGACGGCACCTTCATCAGCTCCCTGTGACACACACTGCCGCTGGGGAGGAAGGACGACACCTTCATCTCCCTGTAACTCGCTGAACTGCTGGGGAGGGGGACCAACGGTCTCCTCTCCTAAGGACACACACTGCCGCTGGGGAGGAGGGATGGCACCTTCATCAGCTCCCTGTGACACACACTGCCGCTGGGGATGAAGGACGACACCTTCAGCTCCCTGGGACACACACTGCCGCTGGGGAGGAAGGACGACACCTTCAGCTCCCTGGGACACACACTGCCGCTGGGGAGGAAGGACGACACCTTCAGCTCCCTGGGACACACACTGCTGCTGGGCAGGAAGGACAACACCTTCAGCTCCCTGGGACACACACTGCCGCTGGGGATCCTCGCAGGACCATTCTAGGAGGTCCGCCACCTCGGGTACCGCTGGTTGCTGTTGGGGAAGAGGACCGGTTGTCTCTTCCCGGGCCTCATTGATGAGTCGCAGGTAATCCCACTCCAGGTCACATTCCTTGGCGACCAGATACCGTAGGTCTGTCTCGAGATCAACAGCGCTAGGGAGACCCAGCATGTCTTCTCGGTCGTAACACAGGTCCCAAAAACGAGACTCGGTAGCTTTCCCAAAGTCCTCATCGTCAATATTATCCCAAAATAGGCCAGGGCCAGCGTAATCTCCGCCCTCTGGAAACTCATACTCTGCCATCTCGGGGACACACTGTATCGCCTGGTATGTGTCATCGAGCGCCAGTTCTGCATATACTAGAATCTCGAGTCTAGTCACCCATGCTTCTTCGGGCCGTTTTCTCAGGAGGGGCATCCGCTCTGCCATTCGAGCCAGGATTCGCTGCCTTCTGCTGCGGCGCCGATCCCCTCGCGAATACTGTACTTTCTCTAGGGCTTCGTCCCACAACCCGGCTCTGGCAATCTCTCTGTACCTCAACATGTCCTCCTCTGACACTGCTCCAGACCTCAGGGATATGCAACAGTACAATCTATTTTGAAACTTCTCCATTTTCTGAGTTCCTTTGTAGATAGGGGTGCTGTATGGGTACTGGCGTTGCCCTCAATTTGTTATCCAGGAACTGGTGTTGTCTATTAGCTGTCCTTCTGGGCTGTGGAAATGATCCCGTCGCTTGCCACCAATTGTAACGGACCGTTTTGCACACAAGAGGTTAAAAACCATTTAGGCGATATTCCCCTTTCAGATACACAGACAGCTACTGCAAGCACCAATCTCCCGAACTGCAAACTACACAAATTCTCCAACTCCTGAACAGGAAACTCACGAATACTGGAAACAGCTGAACAGGAAAAGCATACAATCAGCTTACACTCCTGGCAATCAAACTGGAACAGCATGCAATAAATCCTCCCCCAATAATGAGACGACACTTCACTTTGAGGGTTAAGCAGGAACTCTCTGTAATGGCCACTGTGACAGATTCATCTGCATTGTTGGTTCGTCTGTTCCCCTTTGTTCGCGGAATTGCCGGTTCCTATACCCCCGTTCGTGTATTTGCAAAATGCCGATTGAAACTACCGAACGAACGGCCACCCAGGAGAGGAGTGTGCTGCTGGTTAACCTCTTGGCCCCAATTAGAACGTTGTGGTTAACCGCAGACACCTCTCCATTCCATTCGTACGGGTGGTCGTCGTTCGCATGTCGACCACGAGGCAGCGGCCATTTTGGGACATACGAACACCGAGCGGTGTTCGGTACAAACTGTATGGAACTAAAAGCGGACACTTAAACTACCGAACACCGCTGAAAAGCTGCTGCCTACCTTCCTTTTCGACAAGGCATGCGAACGTCGGTCGTTCGGGAGTTTTATTCAGTCGTATGGACTTTTACCCCGACAGCCATCCCATGGAGTCATTCGTATACCGAAGGACTGGTGAAAGACTTTGACTCCATGGCGATTCGACTAGATACATCGGATCTGAGCGCTATTCGGTGAAAACATGCCCTCAGATCCAGGCTGTCTGGGGATACGTTACACGAACCATATGCATTCGGTATTTCTGTAGTTATGCATTTTAATGTCTTTGTGTTACTGTAAATTAAGATGGCGATGGTCTCTACCTTGGGAGATAATTAGGTTTCTTCCCCAATTATCTCCAAGGTAAAGAAGACGGAATTATGGGCAAGATGGGAAGGGCTACTGTTGAAGCCACTGCGATTGGCTACTGTACAATATGTGTTACAGTCTTCCACAAGGTCCCCTCGGGGAGTGTCCACCTTGTGGAGACCTGCATAAATACCGGGCAGGTAGCCCCATTAAACAGATCTTCATTTGACCCTCAAGACGGAGCTTGGTCTCGTTTGTGGGGGGAATTATTACTGGGACAGCGCTTTCGTTATTTCTAGCTGTGGAAGGCGTTCGACTGTTTGGCTGATCGGGAGTTGCCGTGTTCGCGGACTTCGTTCGGGAGTTTGGCGATCGGCTGGATTTAAACCTGCATTTCTGGAGAAGGGGATTATTGCCTAAACGGCGGCTTCATCTACCCGACGGTACGTGTCGTAACAATTGGTGGCAAGCGACGGGATGAATCCTACAGCCCAGAAGGCCAGCTACACATCCCAGGTTGGAAATGCAGTATGAGGAATTAAGGCGTGCTACCCTTAAAGATATATTGGAACGCAGAGGACGATCAGCGAGTAATCTCAAGAAAAGAGAGATTATTGCCATACTATTGGAAATGGATGCAGCACAGGGAACGGGAAGAGCTGATGTGCCTGGCATACTGGAGTTAACACCCGAGGAGATACAGTTTAACCGGGCAGTTCAGATCAGGCTGGCACATTTTGGCCCCAACCCCGCAGCAGATATTGTGGTGCAAGTGCAAGCGGCAGTAGCAGCACAACAGGCGCTTCAAGGAAGAGGCGCTGCAGCAGCTGAGGTACCGTTTAATAATAATGGAAGGAGAAAAGTACCTTTTGCTGCATTTCGGAACTTTGTAGAAGCCGAAGGAGAAATTGATGGGTTCTTGGCGGACTTTGAAAGGCAATGTGCCTTGCACCAGGTACCCGCAGGAGAATGGGTCCCCATCCTCTCTGGGAAGTTATCCGGCCGGGCCAGTGAGGCGTTTCGGGCCATCCCAGAGGAGGAACTTACCAGCTACAGGGCAGTGAAAGATGCCCTTTTGGCCAGATACGCTGTGACCCCTGAGGCATACCGGCGGCGATTCCGGGACACTAACAAGCAGGCGGGTGATTCTTATGTTGAGTGGGCATGCCGAGTACACCGCACCACAGCCCACTGGATGGCAGGGTGCCAAGCGGTAACTGGGGAAGAGGTGCTGCAAGTATTTTTGTTGGAGCACTGTTTTGACCGCTTACCTGTAGGAGTCAGAGAGTGGGTTAGGGACCGCAAACCCGCTACCTTGCCCGAAGCTGCTCGTCTGGCTGATGAGTACACTGATGCCAGGAAACTGGACCAGACAGCAGCCAAGGTCCCTACCCGAGTGGAGTACAAACCAGCAGCCCCTCCAACCTCTGCAGTGTATCAACACCCAGCACAACGCACCCCCACCATGCCAACAGCGAACAATTACGTTCAGCCAGCCCGATTCAATGCCCGAGATTATTCACAGCCGATCCGTTGCTATGGGTGTAAGCAGTTGGGGCACAAGCGACCTGAGTGCCCATTAAACAATTCGAACCAAGCACAGTCGTGGAGAAGACCAGCCGGCGGAAATCAGCAGCCACCCCCACCTTCCGCTCACTGTCTTGAGCAGGAGGAATTTTGGGGTATATTACACGAGGCGGATCCAGTACAAGCAGCGCAGCAGGATAACCGCCAACAGCACAGGCAGACCGTTAAACTAAATGGCAAAGCGGTAACTGGTCTGAGAGACACCGGAGCCACTATGACTTTGCTCCAAAAGAACCTTGTTTCAGAACACCAGCACACTGGAGATACTGTGGCAGTGAGGGTGGCGGGAGGTGCAGTGTTCCGCTTACCGGTTGCCCGGGTTCACTTGGATTGGGGGGTGGGCTCTGGACACGTGAATGTGGGGGTCATGAAAGACTTACCGGCCGATGTTTTACTTGGGAATGACTTGGCCCCTTTGGTGTCCGCCTATGCTCCAATGGGACCTGCCGCTATCAACCCAGTGACTACCCGTGCCCAGACCCGTGCTGCTGGAACCAGCCCACCTGCTGCTGAGACCCAGGTAAGGACCGAGTCCCCGACTGGTACCCTAGGACCGACCTTTGTTAACTGGGACTCCCCAGAGGAGTTTGGGAGGGAAACTCAGACAGATTTGACCCTCCAGAAGTATAGGGACAGAGCGGATACTGGAGAGGAAGGATTAGATGGAGAACGGTATGAGTGGGTGGGGGACAGGTTATATAGGATCCCCAAGCTTTCCCCGAAGAGTGTTGCCCCTCCGCCGAATCGACAGCTGGTAGTGCCCGCGAAATACCGGCAGGAGATTCTGCGGATAGGGCATGATGTTCCGTTAGCTGGACATCTAGGTTCCCGCCGCACAGCCTATAGGATCATGCAGAACTTTTTTTGGCCAAACTTCAATCAGGCTGTGCGGACATACTGCAGTACGTGTGACACATGTCAACGGATAGGAAAGCGGGGGGACCACCCAAGAGCTAGGCTTATGTCTATGCCTATCATTGGGGAGCCCTTTGCCCGCATAGCCGTTGACATTGTGGGTCCACTGGCCAGGGCTAGTCCATCCGGTAAGAAATATATTCTCACCGTGGTGGATTATGCCACTCGCTATCCAGAGGCAGTAGCGCTGTCTAATATAGAGGCAGAGACAGTTGCTGATGCCCTGGTTAGGATTTTTACCAGAGTCGGGTTCCCTCAAGAGATTCTCTCTGACCAGGGAACCCAATTCACCGCTGTGCTCACCCAGCAACTGTGGAAGGTGTGCGGTATTAAACCGCTGCTTAGCTCACCTTACCATCCACAGACTAACGGTCTCTGCGAGCGATTTAATGGCACCCTCAAACAGATGCTGAGGACCTTTTCTGACACTTGCAGAGACTGGGAGCGATTCCTGCCTCATCTGTTGTTTGCCTACAGAGAGGTGCCTCAGGAATCTACTGGGTTCTCCCCCTTTGAGTTGCTATATGGGAGAAGGGTCCGCGGACCCCTAGATCTCATTAGAGGCCACTGGGAGGGGGAGACAGAGCAGGAAGGGACCCCCATAGTGCCATATGTTCTGGAACTCCGGGACCGCATGGAGAAACTGTCCCTAATGGTAAGGGAGAATCTCCAGGTGGCTCAGGGGAGACAGAAGAGGTGGTACGATCGGGGTGCCCGACAGCGAGTTTTCCAGGTTGGGCAGAAGGTACTAGTGCTCAAACCTGTGAAGGCGAACAAGATGCAGGCATCTTGGCAGGGCCCGTATAAGGTGTTAGCACAGATATGTGATACTACCTACCTTATAGCCAGCTGTTCAGATGAAAGGATCCAGCGATCCTTCCATGTGAACATGCTAAAGGAGTATCAGGAGAGACCGGAGAATGTCGCTGCAGTATGTGCCCCTGCTGCAGATGATACAGAAAGTTTACCCTTGCCAGACCTGTTAGAGAGGGACCCCCAGACGGATCTTACTAGCCTAGTACAGCTAGGGGACAGATTGAGCGCTACCGAGAAGGGCCAGGCAAGACAGCTTTTGTGGGAGAAGCAGGCGACCTTCTCCCAAGAACCTGGTTACACTACCCTAGCTGTACACAAGGTAGAAACCCCTGGACAGAACCCCCTGCGACAACCCCCTTACCGTATCCCTGAAGCAGTCCGGGAAGGAATGCGGAAGGAGATACAGGAGATGACCCAGCTGGGGGTCATCGAACACTCCGATAGCCCTTGGGCCTCGCCTGTAGTCCTGGTGCCCAAGAAGGATGGGACCACCCGGTTCTGTGTGGACTACAGGCGTCTCAATGAGCGGACCACCACTGACGCCTACCCGATGCCCCGGGTAGATGAATTGTTAGATCGCATTGCCAGGGGACGCTATCTGACCACCATAGACCTGTGCAAAGGCTACTGGCAGATTCCCCTGGCCGAGGATGCTATCCCCAAGTCGGCCTTCGTCACCCCATTTGGCCTGTACCAATTTAAGGTCATGCCATTTGGGATGAAGAATGCCCCGGCTACCTTCCAGCGTATGGTGGATAGACTTCTTGATGGATTCCAGGAATTTGCTTGTGCATACCTGGATGACATTGCGATCTACAGTGAGTCCTGGGAAGAACACCTAGTACATGTAGGGGTGGTGCTGGACAAGATTCGGGCTGCTGGCCTGACATTGAAGCCAGAGAAGTGCCATTTAGGCATGGCTGAAGTGCAGTACCTGGGTCACAGAGTAGGGTGTGGGAGCCAGAGGCCAGAGCCAGCCAAGATAGAGGCAGTTGCTAACTGGCCCACACCTATCACCAAGACCCAGGTGTTAGCCTTCCTAGGGACAGCAGGATACTATAGGCGCTTCGTCCCCGACTACAGCTCTATTGCTAAACCCCTGACTGACTTGACCAAGAAGAATCTTCCTAAGCAGGTCCTGTGGTCTCCGGCTTGTGAAGCTGCGTTCCAAGCACTCAAACATGCTCTTGTGAATGCCCCTGTCCTGGCTGCCCCAGTCCCTAACAAACGTTTTCTCGTCCATACAGATGCTTCCATGTATGGACTGGGGGCTGTGCTGAGCCAGGTCGGGGAAGATGGAGGAGAGCACCCTGTCGCATATCTCAGCAGAAAGTTGTTACCCAGAGAAGTGAGTTATGCGGCAGTGGAGAAGGAATGTTTGGCTCTGGTGTGGGCATTGAAGAAGCTAAGCCCGTATTTATATGGACAAGAATTTTCCCTTGTGACGGACCACAATCCCCTTGTCTGGCTTAACCGGGTCTCTGGAGACAATGGCCGACTGCTGAGGTGGAGTTTAGCACTACAGCCCTATAACTTCACCATCACTTATCGACCCGGCAAGCAGAATGGGAACGCAGATGGATTGTCCAGGCAAACCGACATCCTCACCCCATCTTAGTCCGGTCATCCCCACGTTGACCCGCTAAAGGGTCAAGCCGGGTCTGCCGGAGTGTCCCACAAGGGGGGAGCCGTGTGACAGATTCATCTGCATTGTTGGTTCGTCTGTTTCCCTTTGTTCGCGGAATTGCCTGTTCATATACCCCCGTTCGTGTATTTGCAAAATGCCGATTGAAACTACCGAACGAACGGCCACCCAGGAGAGGAGTGTGCTGCTGGTTAACCTCTTGGCCCCAATTAGAACGTTGTGGTTAACCGCAGACACCTCTCCATTCCATTCGTACGGGTGGTCGTCGTTCGCATGTCGACCACGAGGCAGCGGCCATTTTGGGACATACGAACACAGAGCGGTGTTCGGTACAAACTGTATGGAACTAAAAACGGACACTTAAACTACCGAACACCGCTGAAAAGCTGCTGCCTACCTTCCTTTTCGACAAGGCATGCGAACGTCGGTCGTTCGGGAGTTTTATTCATTCGTATGGACTTTTACCCCGACAGCCATCCCATGGAGTCATTCGTATACCGAAGGACTGGTGAAAGACTTTGACTCCATGGCGATTCGACTAGATACATCGGATCTGAGCGCTATTCGGTGAAAACATGCCCTCAGATCCAGGCTGTCTGGGGATACGTTACACGAACCATATGCATTCGGTATTTCTGTAGTTATGTATTTTAATGTCTTTGTGTTACTGTAAATTAAGATGGCGATGGTCTCTACCTTGGGAGATAATTAGGTTTCTTCCCCAATTATCTCCAAGGTAAAGAAGACGGAATTATGGGCAAGATGGGAAGGGCTACTATTGAAGCCACTGCGATTGGCTACTGTACAATATGTGTTACAGTCTTCCACAAGGTCCCCTCGGGGAGTGTCCACCTTGTGGAGACCTGCATAAAGGTAGCCCCCATTAAACAGATCTTCATTTGACCCTCAAGACGGAGCTTGGTCTCGTTTGTGGGGGGAATTATTATTGGGACAGCGCTTTCGTTATTTCTAGCTGTGGAAGGCGTTCGACTGTTTGGCTGATCGGGAGTTGCCGTGTTCGCGGACTTCGTTCGGGAGTTTGGCGATCGGCTGGATTTAAACCTGCATTTCTGGAGAAGGGGATTATTGCCTAAACGGCGGCTTCATCTACCCGACGGTACGTGTCGTAACAGCCACACACTGGCTTTTATGCAAGTCCCCATGCAAGGGGATATCCCACAGGGTGGGACACAGTACAACCAATCGTTACAGGGGAACCGTAAAACACACCCACAATTACATCACAATCCCTCCTCTCTGTCCTGGAGATAACTGTGAAGTAATCAAATTATCTCCAAGGACAGAGGCAAAACTCCATTAACCACATGGCAGACAAAGGACAATAAAAGACATAAAATTGCATACAGTTACATTTATTCCATAAAACATAGACATTTTACATATCCCCAGATAGCTTAGATCTGAGCGCACATTACTACCGAATGGCGCTCAGATCACATACATACAGTTCAATCGCCATGGAGCCAAAGTCTTTCATACAGTCTTTCAGTATACGACTGGGCTCCATGGCATAGCTATGTGGGGTAGCATGGCTTTAACAGTCCACAGAAAGGCACGAATAAACCTTTCTGCCGGTAAAATAAAAGTTTAAAATGCAGGACCATAGTCTAAAGGGAGCAGGCGAGCAACCAGGCTTCTCCAGTGTACAGTGGCGAGGTTGGTTTCGCCACATTATGTCTGTGTGTATATATGTATGGATGTCTGTATGCATGTATGTCTGTCATTATGGCTGTATATATGCATGTATGTTAGTCTGAATGTATGTATGTATGTATGTCTGTATGCCATTATGAATGGATGTCGGTTTATGTCTGTATGCCATTATGAATGGATGTCTGTTTATGTCTGTATGCCATTATGAATGTATGTGTGTATGGATGTCAGTTTCTGTGTGTGTGTATGTATGTATGTCGGTGTCTGTATGTATGTATGTTATCTATTTATTTCTGCATTTTAGAAGTTAAATTAAATGTTTGCCAAAAGACTTAATAGTAATGTACTGGATGAAAGCTTAATACTAATTTTTTGGGGAGCAGTAAATGAATATAGAATGTAGATTAAAATGTTATTGCAGGAAATTCTGTATCCATTTTAGTATGCAATCAATCAGGAAAATATTGATTTTCCAAGCCATTACCAATCTGTTTTAACAGATTGTTTGGATATGGGTTTGCACTTCATCATGATTGTTAATTAGCGAGCATAATCAATATTATACACAGCAACATATTTATTCTCTGCCTCTTATGGCATTAGGTGTATATTTATAAACCATTGAAATATGAATGTTGCTACTTTTTAATAATAATGAAGAAA
This sequence comes from Pelobates cultripes, assembly GCA_933207985.1. Classification (NCBI taxonomy): domain Eukaryota; kingdom Metazoa; phylum Chordata; class Amphibia; order Anura; family Pelobatidae; genus Pelobates; species Pelobates cultripes. The sequence goes on from OW240917.1 coordinate 158,372,440, forward strand.
CATGTAAGTGGTGCAACAATGGCTATGTGGTAGGGGGGGCAAACCTGAAAAAGGGGAACGTCTAGACTGACAGATATCCCACTCTGATTAGCCCAAGTGCAGAGCGCTGTTGACATTCTTTTTTTATCAGCCTAATGTTTTGAGTTCAGTTTGTGCAATGTAAGTGCACCTAATGATTCTCTAAAACTGTGCCTAATGGGGACATTTCTCTGATTTCCCTAGGATAGGGACACCAACAGGGCCGGACTGGGGATACAAAGCAGCCCTGGAAAAAAAATCTATGCCAGCCCCATAAATCATTGCGCCATCTTGCCTCATGTAATATGTAAGGCTATGTCCTGCCACCCCAGAAGATTGAGTTTTTTATATCAAATATATATTTCTCTTTCTAATATAAAATATTGGTCCTTTCAGAGTAAATGTTTAATTATACAGTAAGCATACTCACATGCAGACGCAGACAATCTCACTGACACACACAAGCTCATTGATCCACAGCTTCATATAAAAACAATCTCACTGATATACATAAGCTCATTCACATAAAAACACAAGCTCACTCACTAGCAGGCACACACACACACACATGCAATCAAGCTCACTCACTAACAGTCCCCGCACACACATAGACACCTTGACACACACACACACACATAAACCACAACAGACACACACATATACTACAACAGACACACACGTATACCATGACACACACACATACCATGACACACACACACCCCATGACATACACATATACCATGACAGATACACACGCATACCTTGACAGACACACATGTACCATGACAGACACACATATACCATGACAGACGTACACACACACACCTTGAAACACAGACAGACCATGACACAGACACATACACACACACACCATGACACAGACAGACACACACACACCATGACACAAGCACACCATGACACAAGCACATACACCATGGCACAGACACACACACACACCATGATAGACAGACACACACCATGACACACACATACCATGACAGACATACACACACCTTGACACACACATACCAAGACAGACACACCATGACACAGACCATGGTACAGACAGACACACACACACCATGACACAGACAGACACACACACACCATGACACAGACACACACCATGATACAGACAGACTGTGACACATACACACACACACACACACCGTGACACAGACAGACACACATTACTTGACACAGACAGACACACACCATGACACAGACACACACCATGATACAGACAGACTGTGACACAAACACACACACCGTGACACAGTCAGACACACATTACATGACACAGACACACACACACCATGACACAGACACACACACCATGACAGACAGACACACACCATGACACATACAGATACACACACACACCATGACACATACACATAAACACACACCATGACACAGACACACACACCATGACAGACAGCCACACACCATGACACAGACACACATACACACACACACAAACACACCATGACAGACAGACACAGACCATGACACAGACAGATACACACACACACACCATGATACACACACACACACCATGAAACAGACACACACACCATGACACAGACACACACAAACACCATGACAGACACATACAAACCATGACACAGACAGACACACACACACCATGACAGACACACACAGACCATGACACAGACACACACACACACCATGACAGACAGACACACAGCATGACACAGACACACACACAGCATGACACAGACACACACACATACACTCCCACTTTTAGACTGACACACATAATTGTTGCTACCTGTGGGCAGACAGATAGGTGTGCTGGTGGCCGCTGGGAGAGCTCTGATGGCGGCTGGAGGGGGAACTGGCTATTCTGTCTTTTCTCCCCAACGTGCAGCTTAATGGGACCAGGGCCGGAATATGACGTCATATTCCAGCCTCGGTCATATTTCAACCTCGGTCTCATTAAGTAGTGCGTAAGGGTGGGGTTGCAGAGACAGGACAGCAAGCTCCCCCTGCGGCCACCATCAGAACGCCCCACCCTCACGCACTGTGACCGCCATCAGAACTCTACCTGAGGCCACCAGAAGAGCTCCCTTTTGCAGCTGCAGGTCACCCAGATGTCTCCCCAGCCCCAGGTGCCGATTTCCTGGTATCCCGGTGGACCAGTCCGGCCCTGGACACCAAAGAACAAGCCTGTGTCAAAGAGGATGATACACAAATCCAAGACTGTAACTGAGAATTAGGGATTGTTCGAATGTTTTTATGGAAAATCTCATCATAACTTACTGTGAATTTTCACAATCACAATAAGAAATATAATCACAAGAGCAAATAAAAGGCACCAAAGGGAACAAGGCCTAGGGCCACAGTAAAGGAGCAGACTCACATGGGAGGAAGCAACAAAGAAAGAGAATGGCTGAGGAACTTGTTATGGTTTTAATGCATATTACTTGTTCCTGCTTGGCTGATTCTATTTTTACTTACCTTTTTGTTTGCTGTTGGGGCGTCTCAGTAAAGAAAGGTAAAGCAAACATGAAGTATCCTGTCTTGTATTAAAATTGGGACTGCTAAAATCAGGACGGTTGGGAGGCCTGCACACAGGGTCTAATACTCAGGACTAATCACAGGTGGAGCAAGAATATCTTCCTACTCATGTTTGCTGGGTAATATTGCTTTTAATTTTATTTTGATTGGGTTTTTTTTGAAAAATATACAGGATACAGAAAAGAAGAGGGGAATGAGCTTGACATAAAACATATGCATTTTGACATAAAACATCAACACTTTTATATAATGCAACAGTCATATAAACCCCTAATATATATTGTAGATTATTCTAGCTTTAGTGTACCTATAATCTTAATTTTCTTAATGACAGGAGGCGAGTATTTGCTTAAGTCTCTCTTTACTAGAACGCTACAGCAGCACAGAAAAAACAAACAATCAGAAAAAAAAGTTAGGTACTTTAAAACTTCCCTCCCTATACATAATTTCCTCTTTCAAGCTGCAACAAAACAGAACAAAAGGCATAGAATATAATTGGGAAGAAGCAAAGTCCTAGATCCAATGAATTCAACCATGTCCGCCATTCGAGAAGAACAGCCAAACTAGATAGCACTGATGGACAGTAAACTGAAACAAAAGAAAAAACAGAATCGAACAGGTTGGTTAGCTAATGAAATGTACTCTGAACAACATGCAGGTACCCAATGTAGCAACCAAAATACCTTAATATGTAGAGATCCCAACCCTACTTATGAAAAACAGATATAAGAACAAGTGACAGGTAGCAGAGACAACAAGCAGAGTTGATGAACCCAAGCTATTAAAATTAAACAAGGGAGGGATAAGAATGGGCGTGAAATACTCACCTCCTGTCGATAATACAATTAAGATTATAGGTACACTAAAGCTAGCATAATCTACAATTTTATGACATGACAGGAGGCTTCGTATTTGCTGTTTCAACGCTCAGCCAACAAATCCAACGCTGTTTGTTTCGCTGGTACCTATTCCAGGAGATACTAGAGCTATCCTAAATGGACCTTCCAACTGTGAGAAGTGACAGTAGACGGATCGATGAAGATGCCAGATGTCGAGGTACCCCAAAATACAGACAAACACCACCCACTGTTAGATCCATTGTACGTGGGGTTGCGCCCTGTTTCCTAGCTGCCGATGCCTGAGCTGCCAAGCTGACCTATTAGCCATTGTCCTGTAGTTGTAAAATGCCGAAGGTCATTTGCAGACTTAGGGCCGCGAGAAGAAACTGCCACCAGGTCTCAACTCTTGATGTGGAAGATGACTCCTCCGATCGTGCCAGGGTCACCAGGTGGTGTGGCCCTGCAGGCAAATGTCCAACCTCAAATAATGCGTCTAAGTCTACCACAACAGAACCGAGTAGGGTCTTTATGTGCCCTCATGACCTACCCGGTGAGTGGTCTCATTCGAGAATGAATTTATTATGCAGCCAGAGTGCGGCCAAAACTAGCCGTATCCTAAGTGATTCCAGTACTCCAAAAGGACTGTGTAACCCGCGACTGCAGTAGAGAAAGAACTCCCAAAGGACGTCCAATCAGGGTCCCAAACTGAACTTGTGTAGTGAAACGGTGGTCGACTACTCTGGGGGATTGTGAATCCCGGGAATATCCAAAAGAAGGGGAACGTAAACAAGGGTTGAGATTCCCATCCAGGTATATCGTCGAAGAGTGATAAGTGATCCGGATCTAATGGTAAGTGAGACTCGTATAACAAAGAAGAGTCCTCACGTGCTGTAGTGAGAGAGTGAAATAAAGCGATTACTCATTTGTACGATCCTGTTCCATGCCCGACCTGTCAAATTTTGTGTAGGAGCTCCTGGTCTGCACGCCATATACAAGATAGGGTATAATATGGTGAGACCTTTAGGTCCCTGTACCCCTGACTGTCCGGGCACGTATCTCCAAGAGTAGGCCCTAGGCCAAGGGACCCAGGAATGTGAATTCGAGAACCCAGGTCAAGGTATCCCTATAGAGGAATACCTCCCTTCTTAGCCCAGAGCCTGTGAAATCATAGCGTTCTCTAACACGCAGGCAAGACATAAAGTCCTTTCACTCATGATAGGTGACTTCAAAGAGCAGATATAACGAAAAAACAAGGGTCTAGCTTCAACCGTCCGAAGCAGGTGTTGTCAAATTCGAGAGCGTCGGCATCCATATCTGAGACTGTTACACATTCTGAGCAGTAATCCAGTGGTAGGTTGCGTCCTGACTTGTGACGTCCGTGTAGGAGCTGGGGACACACAGGGTTCCTCCATAGAGTTCAAGTAGGACTCCTTGATGGTAGTTGAATAGGTGGGTTAGCGAGAACTCAAAATCAAAACAGTTCCCGTGAGGGGTTTAGAGTATAGAAGGAGGGGCCTCCATATCCGAATCATGTTGTCCAGATATGTTCTTAGAGGAGTAGAGACCATCCTGTCATCTTATCCCAAGATTGTTCATGACCAGGGAACCCAAGTCGACTGAGGACCATGCGATCCATGCATACGGTGTACCTGCAGACCGAGCTGTGGGCCTTCCCCAGTCTTGTTACCCTAGCAAGGTAGTGCATGTTTGCTCTATGAAGGCCTCCAGACCTCATGTCACCTTGACATGGGAAAAACTGTCTGTGCAGTTTGTTCGCAATGGTCTGCATAACCTAAACAGGGTGCGATTGCTTGTTTGATATAGCACAGATTATACCAAAATCTGCACTCTTGGAATAACTGAGGCTCATCTGTTAGCCGTACCGTCTCCAGGAATACATCCAATAGGAATGGTATAGGGTCACCAACAAAATAGGCCAATCCTGGGAGCTGAACCCAAGATGGTCATATCAAACAGCCCTTATACTGTCCCATAAAATCTCCGGGGTGTGTGTAAATAAGCAGGGAATCTCCCCCAGTAATACCTCTGTGAGTAGTTCTCGCGTGGGGTACAGTGGATCAGATCCAGCAGATCCATTCTAGGAGGTGAAATAGAGGAATCGAGTCTAAAACATGTATACCCTGCATGATCAGGCAGCCCTCTATAATGAAATCGGTAGCCCGGTCGTAGATGGAGGGGTTCTCTCCCCTTGCCAAGTCGTTATGAAGCATCGTCTCCCGTGCATACCGGTGAGGTACTATACCACTGTACCAGAGCTGAAGCATCAGCGGTAATTTGGTATGTGGTATGCACCACGATACTGAATTGAATGCAGGAGGGATGTCCCTCTATGCAGTCATCATTGTCCTGTACAGGTACAAGCCTGTGTGATGAACCAATGGACGGCACCGTAGGGCGAAGAGTGTATGAGAGAGCCTCATTTTCTAATAATGTAACCGAACTCCATGTCAGCATCAGGCTGATAGCATGAGCGGGCCGTACCTGTTAATAGCAAAAACTAGAGCCGACATCCATGTCTGGTTCCCTCTAGAAGAGTGTGTCACACTCAAAACATGTCCTCTGTATCCATCTCTAATAATGAATCAGTGTCCGGTTCAGTTTATGAGAGGGGTTCGTGCTCTACTTGTGTAAATAAAGAATATAGTCTCAAGCTGAGGTGATGGAGGGCCGCACCCTCTTGTAATCCAAACTAGAGTCCATATCAGAATCAGGCTGGGCGAATGCGGTGGTTCACCCTTCATAATATCAGCATAGGACTGGGGTACTGAGGGGTGTTCCTCTCCGACCACGAGATCTCTCTCTGAATCACACTTTGAGAGGTAGGGTCAACTGGGAATAAACCGGACAGATGGTAGACGGAGTAGTATTTAACCTCCGGCCGTGCCCATTCTCAACAACCGAAAGGGGATGCGGAGAGAATGTAACATCTGGAAAAAAGTGATGGAGTCTAGTAGCGGACCACCCAGATCCCGCGCTCGCGTGCGGGATCTAGGATGACTGCCGGTAGCCTGGCGAAATGCTGGAGACGTTCTCCGCGATCCACAAGAGCCCGGGAAGTCGAGGGAGGCCCAATCAGGCCTCTCGACAACCCGAGCGATAGGATACAGGAAGACAAGAAGACAGAGGAACAACAAACCAAAGGATACGATAAAGGAAAATAGGTACCTTGGAGAAGTAATGGGCCGGAAAGTAAAAAACAGGTAACCCTGACTGAAAGGGCCAAGAACCAAGCATGACGCAGAAACAACTACCCAGACCCAAAATGAATACCGGATATGCAGCTAAAGGATAGTAGCGAAAGGTAAGGGTTTACCGTGATCCCCTGTTGGTGTCTGAACACTGGTCCCTGTATGTGCATCAGAGCGAAACTCTCCGTGGAGATGTGCCACTGCTGGGCTGGAGCAAACCGTGGCTGCCCGCCCGGGAATCTTAGTAGAAGCCTTGCCCCTCAGGGCGTGAGGTTTTGGGCCTTCACCCTTCCAATCATATATATGTGCCTCAGGGCATATGGCAGCCATGTCAATAGTGTGTACTGGGCTTTCCTCAGTAATATTCCACCAGGGGGTTTGGGCACAGACTAACGTCGGCCTATCGATAGGGCACAGACGGAGCCGGCCAAATAAATGGGCACAGCCAGAGCAGCCAAACAATGGGGCACAGACAGAGCAGGCCAGTCAATGGGGTACAGACAGAGCAGGCCACTCACAGGAGTTGTGTTCTGCCAGCAGCAGGGGGACCAATCTGCGTGGGTAGAGCCCCTTTATATGATTATTATTATTATATTATGTTATTTATATAGCGCCATCAAATTCCGCAGCGCTTTACAATATAAATATATATATATATAATCTTGAGGGTAATTAGGTGCACAACCCCTCGATATACTAATCCTTCATGGTAGTGTGATAGTGTGCTAGGAGCACTAAAATAGGGATTCTGGCCGTCCCCAAAACACCCTGCAGCCACTGGTCACTGGGGCAGCCATGCTGCAAAAATCCCAGTGTAGTACAGATTAAATAGTACTCAAACTGCATCCCAACCTATTTTCTTCAGCATTATAAGAATGGGTGCTATGGTGACTGGTTTGGGTCAAATCCGATGCAGGGTCACAGAAACATATACTGTCTGACCTGGTCACATGCAAAACTGTTATATGTTTGTAAGTAACATGATAGTGTAAAAAATGGTGACATGTTACTGCTTGTATTAAACACAAAGGGAGAAGCAAGCACTGAAAATCAAAACACTCAATAAACATTGAAAACCAAGCTGTTAATTATGACAGCCAAGTAAGAGAGTTTGCATTGTGTCCGTTACCAAATGCAATGTTTAGTGAATAAACCAAGTTTCCACTTACTGTTACCTAATAAAGTACAAGTGCCTATAAAAACCATATAGCTACAGAAGTCTGGCAGGAGAGCCAGACCTCCATCGTGGTAAGCACCCCACAAACAGACCTCCATAGAGGCATGTGCAGCCGGGGGAGGGGCCGCGATCAAAGCACCCCCTCCTCCACCCGGTCAGACACACACGTTCCAGAGCCGGAGATGGCCGCGGCAAGCATGTGCAGGAAAATCCGTCCGCCGGCTACTCGTGCTTGATCACGAGTACCCCAGGGGGCGGCAGAAAAATCACGGGAACGTCGGAGGTGACTCCACGGTCCCGGAGCCCGGGGTCGGAAGCAGCATGAGACAGTTAGTCTCCAGTAAACCCCCGGGCGGCACACATACAGCCTGCCATAGAAAGGGCAGAGGATAAGCATTGCTGCTCATTGCAGCAGTTAGAGTGCAATTTGTCATGCAATGATGTGCTCTGAGGTTTGAGCTATAGCAGGATATACTGATATAAAAAGGGAGATATAGCCTCTGGGAGATAGGTAGAGGTGGAAGAAAGCAAGGATATAGTAAGGCCAGAAAAAGCCTACCAAGACCCCCTAGAATCCAAATGCACTACATTTAACAACAATGAGGCATAAAGCTCATAGACAGATAAACATAAAATGCTGAGTATAAACAAATCAATCCCAAAGCCACCAACTAATATTAGCAGGAGGCAGTGATGCGGAGCAGCAAAGAAAGAGGAAATGATGGATGGGGAGGGAAGTTTTATAGTACCTAACTTTTTTTTCTGATTGGTTGTTTTTTCTGTGCTGCAGAGTTCTAGTAAAGAGAGTCTTAAGCAAATACAAAGCCTCCTGTCATGTTATAAAATTGGAGTACACGAAACACAGCAGAAACCCATAGTGTAGGACCCTGTGGGGCATCATATGATGAACAATAAGTTGTGGTGCATAGTTGGATTTTTCTCGTATAATTGTTATTAATAGACAGGCTATGACAGTTATGGAAACAACAAAGCACATGTTAAGTAACATCATATTTGTTCAACAGTGCCCCAAGACTTTAGACAAGAACAACATGATGATATTGCTGTCAAAATGTATAATTCCGTTAATTGAGCACTATTTCATAGTTTAAGTAGGCATGCCTTACAGAAACATACATGATGTAGATCTATATACTATATCACCTGATGTTACAAATTTTCCAAATACATTGCTTTGTAGGCTGGCACTGAAAAAAGCTTTGCTTTATATTATCTAAGAAAATAACAATTATTACATCAAAGAGTCTCTGTATACATCACAATCAGATTATATAATTGAGGTAAATCACAGGTACGCACAAAACATACCCCCTAATCATAACGTGCTTTATTACAGCGCGAGGTAAGACAGGGGATAGGGGACACCTTAGGATTGTGGACCTACATCCCATCGATACTCCTCCTCTATTATACTAATCTTGCCACTGCCCCGATACTCGGATAAATATACCCAACGTATCCTTGATTTTATGTGCCATTTCCTCATAATTTTTGGTACGATTTATTTTCTCTGTAACTAATGTGATATCAGGTCTATTTGGGAATTTCCAAATTCTCGCTATACATGTCTTTGCTGCCAACTGTACGAGCACAGCTAACATGGCATCATGTTTCGTGAAAGTATTTGGAATCATATGTAACAAATAAATCTCTGGATGAAGAGGGAACAACAAAGTTGTAGCGTGAACTATATGCGCCTGTACCTGCTGCCAAAAGTTTGCTAAAACTGGACAGTACCAAAAGATGTGAGTTAAAGCGCCTATCTCCTTGCCACATTGCAAGCAAGTGGGGAAAACTCCAGGGTAAATATGGGCTAGGAGTTGAGGCATAAGATACCACCTCATGCACAACGTATAGGCTGATTTGATATGGTCCAAACAATGGGTGGCCCTTTGTACTCTCACCATTGCCGCATACCATCTGCTTGGTTCTAACTTGCAATCCAGTTTGTTTTCCCACTTTTCTATGTAACCCAATTTAAGAGGTTGGCTATCTGTCAATAACTTTTTGTAGCATAAGGACAAGGGCACCAACTCCTAGCCACATTTTATCAATATACTGAAGCTTATTTAATTCCACTCCTGCTAATTTGTCCTTCTCTAGTATATGTTTCATATGATTAGGACCCTGGGCAATGCATTTTCGTGGGCCCCATGGGCCCTGTCCCTGCCACTGCCTCACCCCCCAATTACGCCCAACCCGCAATCACACTGAGTGGCATACATGCCTAAAGGTAGTGATACCATTTTTGGAACCCATTTACGCCATAATAGTACTGACAATTTTGCTGTGGCTAACATTTGTGTTGAGACTCAGCGTAGGTATATATTTGAATGTGGGGCACTTATAGCTTGTTATAATACGTACCACAGGGGGGAATAGGATGTAGCACCTGTCCTGGCCATCTGAGCCAGGATAGAGGTCACATAATACTTTGCAACATTTGGGACACCCACTCCGCCTTCTTTCATGGCAATACAAATACTTGTCAGGGAAACTCTCTGAGATTTACGTTTCCATATGTGTGCATTTAGCATCTGCTGAAATTTCATTATGAACAATTTAGGGATTTCTATCGGGAGGGTTCAAAATAGAAACAGCAATTGCGGCAAAACAAGAATTTTTAGTGCGTTGATGTGGCCTAGCCATGAGGTACTGGACCCACATCAACCCTCCATTGTTTGGGTTATTTTTGCCTGTAATTTGCAATGATTTTGCTTCGAAATAATGTGTTTTGAGATTGACAACTGTATCCCTAAGTAAGCTATGGTGTCTTTCCTTTACTCAAAATAATATAGGGCCTTTAAATAATTCAGTTGGTGATGGGGGGATTTACAGGGAGCACCTGAGTCTTAGCCATGTTCAAGGAGTAATATTACGTGTTTGAGGGAGGATTGCGGGAGAGTGATGAATAACAGGATATCATACGCAAATACAGCTATTTTTTGGTTGCGTGTTGGTGTAGGGACTCCCCTTATGTCCTGATTTTGTTTGATCTGCTAAATCAAAGGATCGAATGCTAAGATAAAGATCAAGGGTGACAAGGGGAAACCCTGCCTCGTGCCATTGGTAAGATAAAAATGGCAGGATATAAAAATAGTAACATCCGCAGAAATTGACATGGGAAATTATATTTTTGTAATACCGCAATCATATGCCCCCAGCGGAGATTGTCAAAAGCCATCTCTGCGTCCAAAGCAAGAGTAAGGTTGGCACCTTACTTTACTGGGTAATATTGGACATGAAGCCACTATGTCAGTGTCAGAATGGAGGATGGCACTGCTTGATGAAATGTTCCCCAATCATAGCCAATTACAGCAGACAGTGGGCAATAATAAATGGTTCTTGATGCAGCACTGTAACACCCACAAACCTTAGAGAATTGTGCAGTTAGAGCCGGGGGTGCAGACAAGTAAAGATATAACAGCTCCCAAAGCACATAAATGTATGCTTTATCAAAATGAAAAATCACATTTTTAGTTTATTGGGAGCTTGTAAGTGTTAATATGCAGCTAACCTAACAGGGTCACTTAAATATTGTTACAAATTCTGACTTTTGTGGATCAACCCCATAATAAAATCTATTTTATTTTATTAATGCTTTTGCTTAGATTACATAAAAGGAAAAAAAAACATAAAAATATAGAATGCATTTCATAATATAGAACATTTATATACTCAAATGGAGGAAAAGTTTTTCTGTCATCTTTAAAATGTAATGATAACCGACGAGCATTGAAAAACATGGATAAATGTATATTCTTTTCCAATTATTTTACCTCAGGTCAATAAACATTACATTTGAAGGACCATTAATTTGTACATCAAACATATAGTGATCTATCCCATCAATAACAGAGTACTTCTTTGTGTGTTTTCTTTGCTTTTTATAAATATTGTTATAGATGCTGGTATACTTACAATTAAGTAATAAATGTCTATAGCCACAGATTACAGACAATGTGAGATGGATGCAAATGGTGTTCCACTTTCACATAGCAAAATGAGTTGTTAAACATCAGATTCGGTAAGTTTGAAAATTAGTATTTATTTTACCATTACATTTTATGGTGTGAAAAATTTGCAAACATTTCATTGTAACGGTTCAGGGTTTCCCCAGAATCAGTGCATTTAGGGGACAGCCCAAGATATTGATAATGCTTGCACAGTGCACCTTACTGTATGACCTTTACAATAAAACAATAAGGGTTTCATCAACTGATGTGGCAAGCCTGACGTGTGTTGTGGCGCTAGGTAAATAATCCCCCTTCATACCCCAGCCTCCCTTCTAGTTCCTATATGTGGTACATGAGGGGATTATGAGGCTGAGGTTTATAATATTTGTATTCATTGGTTAAGATTATAGCAAAAGATTGTGATGAGGCTTAGGCATGGACTACAGCTATATTATTACTATTTTATTTTTTTTTATAATTCTTTACAGCTTGAATATTTTTAAATGTTTCTTGATTATTTTTAAATGTTTTATTTGAACTTGTTTTCTCCTGCAACCATTGTTCCATTGTTTTTTTTTAAACAAGTTAGTGTAAAAAATTTATTTATTTTTATACATAATTAAAAAATTACAGAATTGTTGTATTCTTTTTTTACAGGAATATTTAGTATGGTTAAATACACATACGAAATAATAAAATACAAAGGAGTGCTCGACTCCACAGATAAAATCGTATACTTCTCTGAATTATGTTAGATATCACATAAATGAATCACAGATCTGTATACAAGCAAAAAAAAAAGGAAATCCCCACAGTGCATTATTAATATTTTGTATACAGCATAAATGGTGCTACATAGAACCACTCACATCTACCAGAGCCTCATATAACAGGCTCTAGCTGGGATTGCTTGAAATTGGTGGTATCCCCACAGTCGGTCTGCTTCCAGTACTCAAGAAATGCAAAATTCCTTTGCAAAAGTAGGGTAAAGACACTTTCTATGTATGGTAGTACAAATAAAAAGTCACAAATACGGCATAAAATAAATGAAAAAAAGCACAACACGTTTCGACTTCAGTATTTGTCAAGTGCATAAATATAATGCTTGTTTGTAAGGCATATATGTCCATGAACCGGAAATTGAAAGCTTTGACTTTTATCAGTGTCGTCCCAGTGTTTCCTTGTTCTTAGGTCCATTTTAGCTCTCTTTCCAATAGTAACCTTCCCAGAATAAGACATTTATTACGCATCAGTGTACCAAGCCTCACTCATGTTCCGCTCATTTGGAACGTGGCATATGTTGCTCTCAATGTCCCTAGGTAAAACATCACTCATACATGACAGTCCATCTGCGTGTCACTGCGTTTTATCTAGCACATGTGCAGAAGGTAAGTATATTGTAAAGAAAAAAAGAATTATACCTAAGCGGAGTTCATCATAAATATCAAATATAAAAGTTAAACCATCAATTTAGTCTCTGAAAAAGGGACATCTACATATAAATAAGTAATATAAAAAGTTCAATAAAACAAAACATTGACTAACACAATTTTTTTTAAACTTTCCAAATGATTCAATATTTTGATAAACTTTTAAACTGATTTAATATCATGAAAAATATTTAAAAATGTAATTGTTTGCTATATTGACATGTTTAATATATAATATATGTTTTTAACATTTTAATATTGTTGAAAAAGTTATTTGAAAAGTTTATTCAAACATTAAATCATTTGGAAAGCTTATCCAACAATATTAAATTGAGGCCAAAGTGCATAACCTTTTAATAGAAACAAAATGTAGTTAAATTAAACTTGCCATGATCCGGCAAGATGGAATCTCCACCGCTCAAAATTATAATGACCTCTGGAATCTTGTTGGCACATATAACTGTTACCAACACAAACTTGCATGATAGGGAACATAGGCAGTCAACCAGACTAGACAGGTTTCCCATCAAAATGTGTGTGTCCATAAGATTATCCACTATCTTGCATTATTGAAAGTTGTTTTTTTTTTAATAAAATCTTTATTTGTATTTTTTTATCAGTAAACAATACGCCATATTCATGTATCATACTTCACAACATAAAATTGCAGCTCTAAACATCTACATTCTTTACACAGCTTTGGACTTTTTTTTTTGTTGTCAACCTCTGGTATTCAGTTACCTTGGCCTAAACCTCGCCGCGTAGTGGACATGATCTGGCTCATTATTAGAGTGAGATACTTGCTTCGGGTTTGTACCTATTACCTAAGCCTCTGGGAATACGGCAACTCCCCTTCCCACTAAGATCCTGAGTCATGGCTTGATAGGTGTGAATTACTTGCTAGCATTACTGAAAGATTAAAAAAAATTGTGTAGAAGAACAATTAGTAACATCATAATATATATCTGATACAAAACTAAAATAAAGAATTGCTGAAAATACTGCCAAGTATTTGTATGGAATCTCAGGATATTCTGGGGAATAAAGATTAATAAAACATTATGTGAATAAAATATGTTGAATTTATGTTGGAATATTATATTCATATATACTCTAATAGTAACCTGAATAAAAGCAGATATCTGTATTCCAAAAAGTAACAAAGTCTGTCTACAAATATGCTCTTTAATGTACCTTCCAAATTCTTCCAAACTAGTTCATGCCATAGTTGCAAATTTGCAACACTGTGCTGAGGGAGAGGATGACAATTTCTCTTTACATGACTAAAAGACTAATGGAGACTTTTGCTTCTACATTGCGTGTGGCCTGCGTGGGACTGGTGAAGGATGGATAACTATAATAAACGATTAGGTCGGTTAAGGCTTGAGGGCTACATGACCCCATTTCAATTCAACTTTGTTCACCCAGTTCTTCCAATGTCTATGGTCTACTGTCAGAAGAGGATCACCAGAGAAAATGGGAATATAAAGTTAAGCCTTTAAAGAAAGTACACATGCATCTTACACAATATATGTTATTTTAATAAAGGAAACAAGGGGCTGGCTGCACTCACCTAAACATGCTTAAATGGGGTGCTGCTGGGGGCCAATAAGATTTTCATTTTTGTTTTATTAAAGGGGCACATAATTGGTTATAGTATACTCAAATGACATTGCTATGTAACTAAATATTATAGAGGTGTGTTATGATCTCAGTTAAAATGTTTGATTAAAATCAATATTCTAGAAGTACACTTTCAGATTTGCCATTTGTTTCCATTGAGAATGCTATTTTGAGTTTTGCCACTTTTATATAGGTCATTATATATGAGAAATATTGCAATCATATTGAGTATTGAAATGCAGAATAAAATGTTCAAAAACCAGGGCAATCCCCATAGAAACTAACAGAAATTCCTTCCAATTGCTCCACCAGTAAAAATTTCCCTTAATTGATATCTAAAAACAACCCACAATATGATACATAAAAATGATGTTGTGGGCATTATATTTTTATATATTTAGCTGAATGCAAAATGTATATTATATACTCACTTTAGTTTTTTCTTGCTTTTGCTTTTATGTACACTTTTTATGCTGTATTTTATGATGCTATTATATTTATATTTCAATTAAATAATATAAAGGCACTAATTGAATTTGATGTGCACATAACTAGAAAAATAATTCACATAACAAAAAAGTGCTACATTTATTTCTGTAATTTTACATAACCTACTACAGTCTACTAATATTTGGCATTTATCCCAGACAGTGCTAAATTTTAGATTATTTTCTACAATATTTTGACTACTTCATTTTCTATGTTTTTGCTGTAATGCACAGTGTAGCATAATGCAGATAAAAGAGAATGATAAAAAATGAAAAAGAACTCGAAGAACTCGAAGGAATGAAGATTCTAATGTACCTGGATTTGCTGTAAAATACAATTTTTCCTGTTTACGTTTCAGAACAATTGTAAATAAAAATGCAATTAAAACATTTTTTTAAGTATTTCACATGAAACAAAGACAAATTACAAGACAAGCTGGATTCTCCTGAAAAACTTTTTCAGACCACCCATTATGGTGGAATTTCACAATTATCATTCTTTGCTCTAAATCTAATAGCCATCCAGGAATGGTGCCTCTTTCACATACTTATGGAGCCTAATGTTGATGTTGTCCCCTTTCTTCCATACACTTTTCATGTAGTCTCCCCATCTCGTATGCCTTTTATCTTATATAATCTCACATTTTTCTACTTTTTATTTTTGTTCACTTTTTATTTACTTCCTATTTTTTTATATTATACCACAATGCTAGTCTATAATATGCCGTATTGCCTTTTTAAATTACCACATCTTTGTACATCAGATTTAATTGTGAATATGTTCTCTTCTTTTTACTAAAGATTTTCAGTAAACATTAAGGCAAAAAAACACACAAACATGTTTTTGGGCAATTGTTTTGATTTGCAACTGGGTAAAAGACTGACACTTTGTTAAGAGGTCTAACTAAACTACTGCACTTTAGCTAACCATGTGCTGTTGCACATGCAGGTGCATATTTGGTTTCATATCAATCCATTCACTACCGAGCAATTTGTATTTGAAAATTATTTTTTTTTAAATAACTTTGCTGTTCAAAAACCTATATAAATGGAAATTATATAAAATTATTCCATATTTATTTCACATTTATCCATCCTTTACAAAATTGGGGATATGGAAAGCTTTGCATAGTATGTATTATCCTTTATCTTGTAACACTTTACAAGGTCTGAAGTATTAGTCTAAAAGTAAAATTACTATTTTTCTTATGTACAATTGTTCTGACAAAAATAGGTAAAAATTATCAAATATCCTGTATGAGGGACCCAGAAGGTATTACTAGCAGTGCCGTTTACTGCAAATGAAGAACGTCTGCATACATATAGTAAGTACAGTTAAAAATATTAAATGTTTTTCTAAAATAATGCTATATATTTTCATATTAATTTTATGGCAAGACAGGAGGCTTCATATTTGCTTTTACTTTCTTTACTGTTACTCCCAGCAGCAAAGAAACAGTTAACAGTAAGTAGAAAAAATTTAACCAATCAGAGTGTACAATAGATTATGTCCAGTCATCAGGCTCCTCCCAATTCCTCTTTCTTTGCTGCTTAGCCTCCCAGGTGAGTCTATTCTAATTATAGTCTAGTATTAATAGTCTTACTTTGAGTTATTATATTATTAGTAATTGTTTATTTACTTATTTTCTCATATGTAAACTAACTGTGCCTTTAACAATCCTTACTTCAGACCATTTCCCCTTTAAATGGTCTGTGTATTTAGTAATTTATGCCCCTGTTTAACCCCCAAACGGTCTTTCTTGTGTGCTGAGTTTTCTGCCTCAGCACTACAGAGGCACTTTGTATATCTGTCCGTGCGTCCAGAAGCCGAGATCTGAGCGGCTTCTGGCCGGTTGCCAACCTCGGCAATATCTCGCCCCCCTCTGTGGGAACAATCCCAGCCCCTTACCTGTCTCCATAGCGACGTCTTCTTCCTCCCGCGGCCATTTCTCGGCGGGTTTTTTTCGCGCTCTTTTCCTCCATCGCACCGGAACGTCTGGACGGCTGCTGCTCACATCGGCTCTCCAGCGCCTCTATTGGTACTTTCAGGTAAGTACATTAACACATATATTCTAACTGAAAGTTACCATTGGAACTGTTAACAAGTATTATTAAAGTGTTCCTGCTTTGTTTTATTGCAGATTACTCTAAACCCTTGCAAACAGGAAAATTTGTCTCAGTACTGAGGGTGACCCCCTCACTTTTAATTTAATAATTGCCTCATTAAAGAGGGTGACCCCCTCTATATTATACACCTTTTCTGCCTCATTTAAAGGGTGACCCCCTTTTTATTGTCTCCTGAGGGTGACCCCCTCATTACGTAATATTAATACGGCTATACCGTTTCAGCTGTAATAACTTTGGGTGACCCCCACACTTGATTAACTCTTCGAGTATATATATATACACACGTGTTTTGTGTTTTTTGCATAAGTCCACTGCCACAAAAAAAAAAAAAAAAAATTGTATATCTATTTATACTCGTGGTGACCCCACTTCATTATAAAAATGTCTGATCTAACTGAACCACCAGTCTCTGCGGAGCTCAAAACTTGGCTGTATAACGCCATCGCAGAATCCATTCCCAAAGCTTTGGCAGCGTTTCAGGAACATTCAAAGTCTGCCCCCAGAGCTCCTGTCGTTCACCTCTCAGACTCT
The DNA here is from genome assembly GCA_933207985.1 of Pelobates cultripes. NCBI lineage: Eukaryota > Metazoa > Chordata > Amphibia > Anura > Pelobatidae > Pelobates > Pelobates cultripes. The sequence continues at coordinate 158,390,403 of OW240917.1, forward strand.
GAAGAGTCAAAAGGTTCAGACCATGACGAATGCCCCCGCAAACGCCCTTGGAAGGGCAATAGTGCTAGTGCCGGTAAAGGCAAGGCACCAGCAAAAGCACCTAGATTATCCCTTTCTGGTATTCGGGATGATACCCCCAATTATAATTTTGACCCATTAGAGGGTTCAACTTCCAACCTGCAACTTCAGGTACTGGATGAATACTCTGCAGGGTATTCAGACGAGGACCTTCCCTCACATGAACCCCACCAAAATGAGTTCCTAAACGCTGACCCTAACCAGAACATGTCTGAGGATATTTTATTAGATACCTCTGGCCGCCCCTTGTTCGACCCTAGGTATATCAAACACCCACGCTCTGCAGAGTGGAGCCCCCCAGACCACATAGCTAAGTTTTGTAGGATGTGGCTCCGTAAGCCTTTGGAAAAAGAGGTCAGAGCTAAATTAAGGGCAGAATGCCCACGGCCTGTAATCCCAGACAAGGTGGCGGTTACCCCAGAATTCGATCCCTTACTCGTCACTTTCCTGTACAAGACAGGAAAAGACCCCCGTAAGGGTTTGGAGCAAGGCCTGAAGGCCACGCAAGATAAAATGATGGATATGGCGGGACCGCTTATCCAGATTTTCACTATTGCAGATGAGGCTTTGGCAGGTGGCACTCTAGACGCACACATGGTGCGAGAATGGGCACAGAGGGCATTATGCCTACTAGGCAACGCAAATGTTGCTATGTCAACTGAAAGGCGGAAAGCCGCTTTATATAAGATCGACTCAAAGCTTGCCGAATTAGGCACTAAAGAGCTTGGCCCTGAGGCACAAGGTATGCTTTTTGGAGACAAATTTATTAAAGAATTAAATAAACACGTGGCAGTGTTTACTACGCTTACAAAAGCGCAATCTTCATTACGCAAGGTATTTAGGCCCCAACGTTTTTCTGGGAGAGCCAGCCATTACAGAGGCCGGACGGCTGGCAGAGCTGCCTCTACAGGCTATAGGCCTCGACCATCCGAACACTGGAACTCGGGCAATACCCGTTTCCACCACAAACAGTTCTTCCCCTCTCATGGAGCCATTAGAGGACGTGGATCTGCTTCCCTCCGCGGTCGCACTCCTGCAGGTAAGGGACTCTCATTCTTCTCATGTACCTATAGCAGGCCGATTAATACACTTTTCCCAACAGTGGTACCAACTCACGCAGGATCCGTGGATCCTTCAGACCGTCTCCGGCTTCCACTTAGACTTTACAGAGGATCCAATGCAGGTATCCTTACCTGTCCCTCTCAAAATGTCTCAAATAGACGACATGGCCCTTCAAGCCGAACTCAACGACCTAGTCAACAAAGGTGCCATCGAACGAGCACTCACGCAACGAGGTTTCGTAAGCAATATGTTTTTGGTCAAGAAAAAGTCGGGAGAATTCCGACCAGTCATCAATCTGAGAGCACTGAACAAATTCATCAGATACAGACACTTCAAGATGGAAGGCATCCATCTATTACGGGACCTCCTCTGCGAGGGAGATTGGTTTTCCCGTTTCGACCTCAAAGATGCATACCTTACGATACCAATCATGCCAGAACATCGCACTTTTCTCCAATTCATTTGGGATGAGACACTATGGCAGTTCACCTGCCTCCCCTTCGGGCTGTGCTCCGCGCCTTGGTGTTTCACCAAACTAATGAAACCGGTGATGGCGCTCCTCCGTTCACAAGGAATTCGGTCCATCATATACTTGGACGATATCCTCCTTATGGCACAAGACAAGGAGACTCTACTTCTCCATACGGAAATGACTTCGGCCCTTCTTCAGAATTTGGGTTTCATCATCAACCTCCAAAAATCATCTCTGCTCCCATCTCAGACAATACAGTTTCTGGGATTCCAGATAGATTCGATTCAGGCAGTCCTGCAACTACCTGTTGCGAAAATCAAGTCCATAAAAAAGGACATCAGGAGATTACTAACAACGCCTTACCTCCGACTCAGGGATTTAGCCCGCACAATCGGATTACTCTCCGCCTCCATCCAGGCAATATTCCCAGCCCCGCTACACTACCGGGCGATGCAGCGCTTGAGAACACACTACTTACATCGCTCACCGTCTTACGACCAACAGATCTTCCTCACGGACGAAGTCCAACTAGAACTCCACTGGTGGCTTCAACATATGGAAGCCTGGAACGGAAGGGCTATCTTCGGTCGGCAACCCGACTTCATTCTGGAATCGGATGCCAGTCTCCTCGGATGGGGTGCCACCTGTTCGGAACGTTCCACCGGAGGCCTCTGGTCCCCATCAGAACGGGCACTACATATCAATTGCCTCGAACTGATCGCTGGTTCTTTCGCGATCCGCAGTTTTGCCAAGGAGGCATACAACTGCAGCCTCATCCTGCGGATGGACAATGTCTCAGCAGTACAATATGTGAACCGCCTAGGTGGCCCACGATCAAAGATGCTATCAGATCTGACAAAGGAATTGTACCATTTCTGCCTGGACAGGAATATCTCCCTTCGTGCAGAATATCTCCCGGGCCCCGACAATCTCGTCGCAGATTGGTTCTCACGCCACTGGAGGGATTCCAGCGATTGGCAACTGGATCCACAAATCTTTCATCATCTACAGACCCTGAGAGGACCATTCACCCTGGACCTATTTGCATCTCGCCTGAATCGTCAGACGGACTCATTCTTCAGCTGGCTCCCAGACCCAGCGTGCCTGGCAGTAGACGCCTTTCTCCAACCATGGCCAACATCCAGAGCGTATGCCTTTCCCCCATTCTCCATGATTCCTCGCAAGATTCAATATCTCAGAACTCAGGGCGTCACCATAATTCTGGTAACCCCGCTGTGGCGAACTCAACCTTGGTTCCCGTATCTCCTGGAGATGTCAGTGGACTACCCCCTACTCCTACCCACCTCTTACAATCTCCTCAGGGACCCCTCAGACAATTTCCATCCACTAGCACTACAAGGTCACCTTCGGTTAGTGGCCTGGACCATTTCAGGGGATCCTGGAATGTCTCAGGCCTTTCGACTACTGCTCAAAAACTACTATGGGACTCTTGGGCACCGGGCACAAGACGCTCTTATCTCTCAGCGTGGCAATGCTGGAATAGCTGGTGCTTGGAGAGGGACGCTGATCCCTTTTCAACTTCTCTGATCAACATTATGAACTTCCTGGCATCACTTTTAGAACAGGGTAAGTCTTATCGGTCAATTAACGTTGTCCGTTCAGCCATTTCGGCAGCCCATAGCCTGGTTGATAACTCCGCGGTTGGTAAACACCCCTCCATATGTAGACTTCTGCGAGGCATGTGCCTTGCGAGACCACCGGCACCCAAATATAATCAATTTTGGGATGTTACTATAGTATTATCATTTTTGGAGGAGTGGCCTCCTAACGGAGAGCTCTCTCTTCGACAATTGTCGGCCAAACTGGCACTACTGCTCTGTTTGGTATCGTTTAGAAGAGTTTCGGACATCAGAGCGTTTGATGTCCACGCGGTGGACTTTACCCCTGAGGGAGTGCACTTCTCCATTACCCGACGCACCAAAACCAATTCATCTACAGTAAGCTACCCTTATTTTCACGACAAACCCATGCTCTGCGTAGCTAGTTGTGTCAAACACTACATCCTCCGCACCAAGGACCTTAGACCACGAACGGGACCCCTACTGGTATCCTATGTTCGACCTCACAAGCCAGTGTCATGTCCCACGATTGCTCGTTGGATCAAATGGCTTCTAGTCCTAGCTGGTATCGACCCATGTTTTGGTGCTCACTCAGTCAGAGGCGCGGCCGCCTCGTCTGCACTTACATCTGGAGGCTCCCTAACGGAGATCCTCACTTCCGCTGATTGGTCTAGAGAATCCACCTTCCGAACTTTTTATTTTAGACAACCCCCTCATGTATCTAATGCCATCATATCATCGCTTTAAAACAGCAAATATGAAGCCTCCTGTCTTGCCATAAAATTCGGGATTATTCTAACCTTAGTGACCGAATAATCTAAATTTTATTAAAGACAGGAGGCGAATATTTTCCCACCCGCTAATACACACACCCAACCCAACTAGGTAAGTATTCCACAACACCTCTACTGCCTACACCAATGTTTCATAACCTACGCTTCAGGCCTCTCCTACAACTACCTTTACGGATACTACACTCACTATCTCATAACTTAAGACTTGTCAAACTAGGACTGTACAACTTGTTGGAAACATATCAGATAACGTAATTAGGTATTGTTTTTCCTTTACCTAAGAAACCATACTTTCACGACCTCTCTCTCTTTTTTCCTAGTGTGAGAACTCTTCACTACATCTCGAGGAATTACCTATGTTCCCACATCGTTTACATGGTTGACTACAATTGAGACGTTTATTGTTTCACCGTTTACATGGTTGATTCTACGGCGGTCGGCTGCAACACGAAAGAGGAATTGGGAGGAGCCTGATGACTGGACATAATCTATTGTACACTCTGATTGGTTAAATTTTTTCTACTTACTGTTAACTGTTTCTTTGCTGCTGGGAGTAACAGTAAAGAAAGTAAAAGCAAATATTCGCCTCCTGTCTTTAATAAAATTTAGATTATTCGGTCACTAAGGTTAGAATAATCCCAAATTTGTGATGTTAAGTTAATGCTAAGAGGCATAAAAATCCATGAGAGAACACATTCATTCCTCCCCCTTCCATGATTGTATCAGGTTTATTTACTAAAGTGAGAACTTAAAGTGAATTGTAAATTTTATGTCAAAATAGCTAAACTGGTACAATTCTCTAAGTATGCTAGGCTTTCACTTTGGCTACTCTGGCCGACTTACGTTTGAAATTCACTTTGAATTCTCACCCTTCCCTACTCCAAACTAGATGTTTTAGCAAGGTTACAGACTATCTCATTCTGCATTCTGTACCAAAGTGCTGCACCTGCTAAATTTTAGGTTCAAAGATCTCATCTCTTTTCATTATATCTAATTATATATTTTACTGTCTTCACAACCTTCCATATGGCAATAAGTCCATTGCACAGTGCTGCTAAAAATGTTGTTACCTGTAAAACAGTGGCACTTTAAAGTATCTAATGTCAATTATGGGATATTTAATAAACCAGAATTATTTTCAAATTAAATAGCTACATTTGCAGAGGCAGAAGAGCCTCTGACTTTTACTTCTATATTTTGTAGATTAACATACCTTACCTTATCTTCCCCTTTTGCAGTCAAGACGAGTCAACCCACCTGCTTCTGCAATTGCAAAACCACTGGCAAAAACAGGATATAACAGGCAAATACAATAATTTGTCAGTTTTATTCCGATCATTAAAGGGACACTTCAGTCCCTAAAAGCACTTTAGCTTGCTGAAGTGCTTTAGGGATTAAATTAAGTTCTATTATGTCTTTTTAGAAAGTTCAAATTTCAAGAGATATTGGCATCTTCATGAAAAGTATTTAGGTGCACCTTCCTGGCTGTTAATCAGACCCCTAGTATTGTTCCCTGCACTGGTTGTTCTCTATACATAAAGTGGAAGGAAACACTTCTCATAGTGGATGCATTATTACTTCTTCATTATGGGAAATAATAGCGCAGATGACATCACCATTGGGCTGATCATATAATATAATATAATATATTATAAATAAAATATTTATAATACCTAATATTTGTCAAGTAGCCATAATAAGTCAGTAACACCCCAAGGTAAAAATAGACACTTAACCAAACGTTGCTGATGGAAATAAATATACCAAATACATCTTTAAAAAATACCTTATTTCTATTTTTTTGGAACTGTACACTGTTCAATTCTATACAATCTGATATAGTCCTAAACTTTGCTATGGGTCCTTCCCTTCTTTCCGGTTAAATAAATACAGTCCATGCTGCTATGGAATATGTTTGATGCTAACAAGTATCTGTCAGTGTGAATTGCTAATGGTCAGTATTAACACTATTCTGCTTGAGTACATGACATCCTTCTGTCAAATCTTACACAATACCCTCGCACAAATGCACTTGTTAGAGTTAAAAAATATCCATACACTCTGCTCTTTAAACACAAACAATCCTAAACACACATTTGCCAAGCAGTTTGTGCAAGCAAAGAGCTGCTGGTTGCTAGGGGCAGGATGTGTTGCTAGGCAGCCGGTCAGGAAGCGTTCACTGAAAATAAAGAAGTACAGCTTTCTTTTGCTCGTTTTCATATAAACTAAGGTCTAGGGGCATCCAGATATGCTTTTTAAATGTATAACAATCTTATTTTTAATTATTTTGGTGAAGCAGCCTTTTTTTATTAACCAAAATCACTGACTGTTCATTTGTCAAAGCTGTAAAACACAGGAGAATGTTCAGAGGCTGGTTTTCAAGATTTAGTGTATCTTGTAACTCCTTAGTCAGGGCTGCCATCAGAAATTGTCGAGCCCCTAACAAAGCTCAAGGTCTGGGCCCCCGGGGCCCACCCCGACTCCTTCCACAGGGCTTTTTCTGGGTCCGTCCACAAGGATGCAGGACTGAATGTGGTGTGTGTATAGTGGATGTAGAATTAGAATGTGTGCAATGCGTGCAGAATGCAGTGTGTATAGTGGATGCAGATTTTACATTTGTGTAATGTGTGTAGTGTTTGTGTGCATTAAAAGCATTGTGTGTGTGTGTGTTTGTGTATGTAGTGTATTTATAGTGAATACAGAGTGTGTTTGTGTAGTGGATATAGTGAGCGTTTGTGCACTGGATGTAGTGTGTGTACAGTGAATATAAAGTGTGTTTGTGTAGTGGATGTAATGTGTGTGTATTAGATGCAGTTTCTGTGTAATGAATGCAGAGTGTTTGAATGTGTGGTGGATATAGTGTGAGTATAGTGAATGCAGAATGTGTGTGTAGTGGATGCTGTGTGTATAGTAAGTGCATACTGTGTGTCAGTGTAGTGAATGCAGAGTGTGTGTTAGGGTAGTGTATGCAGAGTGTGTGTCAGTGTATGAATGCAGAATGTGCGTGTAGTGGATGCTGTGTGTATAGTGAGTGCAGAGTGTGTGTCAATATAGTGAATGCAGAGTGGGTGTTAGGGTAGTGGATGCAGAGTGTGTGTTAGGGTAGTGTATGCAGAGTGTGTGTCAGGGTAGTGTATGCAGAGTGTGTGTCAGTGAAGTGAATGCAGTGTGTGTGTCAGTGTAGTGTATGCAGAGTGTGTGTTGTACTAGCGTATGCAGTGTCTGTGTTTGTGTAGTGGGTGTAGTGTGTGTGTATTAGATGCAGTGTCTGTGTATAATGAATGCACAGTGTTTGAATGTGTGGTGGATGTTGTATGATTATAGTGAATGAAGAATGTGTGTGTAGTGGATGCTGTGTGTATAGACTGTGTAGTGTCTGTGTCAGTGTAGTGAATGCAGAGTGTGTGTCAGTGAAGTGAATGCAGAGTGTGTGTTAGGGTAGTGTATGCGGTGTGTGTGTGTGTCAGTGAAGTGAATGCAGAGGGTGTGTTAGGGTAGTGTATGCAGAGTGTGTGTCAGTTTATGAATGCAGAATGTGCGTGTAGTGGATGCTGTCTGTATAGTGAGTGCAGAGTGTGTGTCAAAATAGTGAATGCAGAGTGTATGTTAGGGAAGTGGATGCAGAGTGTGTGTTAGGGTAGTGGGTGCAGAGTGTGTGTTGTACTAGTGGATGCAGTGTCTGTAGTGGATGCAGTGTCTGTGTTTGTGTAGTGGATGCAGTGTCTGTATAATGAATGCAGAATGTTTGAATGTGTGGTGGATGTAGTGTGAGTATAGTGAATGCCGAATGTATGTGTATTGGATGATGTGTGTATTTTGAGTGCAGACTGTGTGTCAGTGTAGAGAAAGCAAAGTGTGTCAGTGTAGTGTATGCAGTGTGTGGGTTAGGGTAGTGTATGAAGAGTGTGTGTCAGTTTAGTGAATACAGTGTGTGTTGTACTAGTGTATGCAGTGTGTGTGTTGTATTAGTGTATGCAGTGTGTGTTGTACTAGTGTATGCAGTGTGTGTCAGCGTAGTGTATGCAGTGTGTGTCAGTGTAGTGTATGCGGAGTGTGTGTTGTACTAGTGCATGAATTGTCTGTAGTGTATGCAGTGTTTATGTAGTGGATGCAGTGTGTGTGTATTAGATGCAGTGTCTGTGTATAATGAATGCAGAGTATTTGAATGTGTGGTGGATGTAGTGTGAGTATAGTGAATGCAGAATTTATGTGTATTGGATGCTGTGAGTATTTTGAGTGCAGACTGTGTGTCAGTGTAGTGAATGCAAAGTGTGTCAGCGTAGTGGATGCAGAGTGTGTGTTAGGGTAGTGTATGCAGAGTGTGTGTCAGTGTAGTGAATACAGTGTGTGTTGTACTAGTGTATGCAGTGTGTGTGTTGTATTAGTGTATGCAGTGTGTGTGTTGTACTAGTGTATGTAGTGTGTGTATTGTATTATTGTATGTGTTGTAATAGTGTATGCAGTGTGTGTGTTGTATTAGTGTATGCAGTGTGTGTGTCAGTGTAGTGTATGAAGTGTGTGTGTCAGTGTAGTGTATGCAGTGCATGTTGTATTAGTGTATGCAGTGTGTGTGTCAGTGTAGTGTATGCCGTGTGTGTGTTGTATTAGTGTATGCAGTGTGTGTGTCAGTGTAGTGTATGCAGTGTGTGTGTGTTGTATTAGTGTATGCAGTGTGTGTGTCAGTGTAGTGTATGCAGTGTGTGTGTTGTATTGGTGTATGCAGTGTCTGTGTAAATGTGCAAACTAGGGCCTGCAAAGAAGAGGGGGGAGGGGCATTTTGACATTAATTTCACATCAAGGTATATTAAATTAAATTAAATGTTATTCCCCCTTCCCTGCTTCTTACCTGTGTCCAGGGAGGGGGGAGATTCCATTCCCTGGTGGTCCGGTGGCATGGTGGGGCCCCTGGCTCCCTGTTACTGCAGAGGGGGCCCAGCACACTGCTTCTGCACATCCTATTAACTCTCGTGAGCGTGCTGCTCGGAGCAATGCCATGGTAACCCGTGGCAACGCTGTAAAGGCCGCAGGTCTCGCGAGAGTTATTGGGAGAGACGAGCTGAATGTGCAGAAGCAGTGTGCTGGCCCCCCTCTGCAGTAACAGGGAGCCGGGGGCCCGCAGCTGCACATATATATAGCGATATTCGATATATATGTGTGCAGAGAAGGAACGTGGAGGACCCCTCAGGACGGCTGGGCCCGTGACAACCGTCATGGTTGTCACCCCCTGATGGCGGCCCTGTCCTTCGTATCTAGCTTTCACGGTTTTTAACCAGTCAGTAATGTAGACCAAGCAGAACAGGGCTTTATGTTCAATAATAGATGTACCCCAGCTTCTCCCTCCTGCGGGCTCCAGCACGAGTGCCTATAAATATAGTCCCGAGTCAACTTGAACTCCTTCCTGATAAAAATAAAAATTTGGTTATATGACAATCCTAATGGTGATTCAATAGGAAAGTGCTTGAGTGAGATCAGATCTTTGTATATTCTGCATAGCATGCTCCGACCCCGCTTAGTCATAAATAACAGACTGAATATAAAGATGAGTACTGGGAGAAGATTTAGGCATTTCCTTATTGTTTTGCAATGCTATGTCACAGCACTGCTCCCATGTGGTAAACCAGCAGAGGAATGGGTTCTCAATCCCTTAATCAGAAGGGGCTGGTCCACATAGGAAGGCACTCCCCCAGTTTTTATATAGAAATAAATCTATAGGCATTGTGCAACTTACTGACAAAATGTGCATTCAAAAAAGCCAAAACAAAAAAAACAAGTTTCTGTCATAATTATATCTGACATTTTCCCATTCTCCCCTTTTGTGATGATTGGGGATGCAACTTGTTTTCAACAGGGCATGGCATCTCTTTTGGTTAAGTTGGTAGGGACGATCAATCCACTGGAGGTAGCATCAAACCATATTTAAACTTTACCATTTGCCACTACCTGTAGGGATCACTTACTTTTCGCCTAACTCCCCCAGCATTCTCTGTGATGCTAAATGCTCGCGCACCGCAGGGTTTTATGGGCAGCCAAATTCAGTTTCAAATGGTGAATTAACCAAACCAAATTCGGATCCTATTAGCAAATTTGGCAGACCAAATTCAGTGCACAAAGATGACGTACAAAAGTCGAATTAAGTTTTCTATCGCACACGAAGCATACAAAATTCAACTTGGTCCAATATTATTATTTATTTATAAAATATTTTACCAGGAAAGATACATTGAGATTTCTCTCGTTTTCAAGTATGTCCTGGGTTTTCAAGTATGTCCTGGGAAATAGAAAGTAAGCACTGCTTATTTATACTTACCTCTCCCATTCCATGTTGACCTGTTGTGGTTCTAGTTGCTCAAGAGCACATCCCTTGTATTTGCTATTCCTGGTTTCTGGTGTTGTCTGTTTACTCAATTCTCATGATCTCTAGTACCCCTTGATCTTGGCTTGTTAACATTTATCAGTATTTCTCCTGTCCTTGCCCCCGACATCTCTGACTCCTCTACTGTTAGCCCGGCCACTCTAAGGACCGGTGTACGGATTAAATATTTATTGTCTTATAGTCTGCATGTTTAGGTTCCGCACTGAGCCTGACTCTACCCTTAATACAGTGAGGGGAAAAAGTATTTGATCACTTGCTGATTTTGAACGTTTGCCCACTGACAAAGAAATAATCAGTCTATAATTGTAATGGTAGGGGTATTTTAACAGTGAGAGACAGAATAAAAATTAAGAAAAACGCATGTCAAAAAAGTTATACAGGACATGCTGCTGAAGTACATCTGAGAAAGCTATGTATAAAGTCTTAAATTGGGCATTATTGGTGGCTTAACCACAGAAGCGAAGTCACATGGCCGCTGAACGGCCTTGAAACGAGAAAACCCCCACAAAACCCCCCACAAACGGACCAAATCCAAAACGGGGTGACCCCAACGTCGAAGCAATGGCAATGGGGCGAAAAACTAAAAAGATGAAGCCCGAAAAGCCTAGGGCGGGCACGCACATTGGGGAGCTCTGGCCGAAGGCCCAAGATGCCTCTTACCCTAACATGGCATCCCTGCACGGCGCATGCTCGGACTTCTATGATGAGTCCTCGAACGAGGCAGAAGGGGAACCCCCTCAGGCTTACCTCAAACCGCCACTGGCTCGAACACAGCCTCTACCATGGAGGCCATCAAGGAACTAATGGCGGATCACCATAAAAAAATATTGGCGGACGTAGCCTCGCTCCGCGACACCTTACTTGGGGCGGTAGAAAACACTACAAATGCCCAAGATACACAAATCAAGGAGCTGCAAAAGAAGGTCCAGGCGCTGAAAAATCAGTATATGCAAACCGACCTGTGATTTGCCGAGCTAGAAGACAAACGCAGGCTGAAGCACCTCAAGATTAGGGGGATAGCGGATAATATGCCAGATTCTGAACTACCCCACTTCACTCAACGGCTCCTCACAGCATTGCTAACCCCGAAGCAGGCCAAGGCAGTGTCACTGGATGGTATATTTCGAATTTTAAAACTTGTCAAAGACCCAGCCACTGCCTCAAGGGATGTGGTTCTCTAGTTCCAGACCCAAAGAGACAGATCCACAGTCCTGGCGGCAGCCAGGAACCAGCCGACTTACCCCTTCGAAGACGTGAATCTCACGTTCTATGCGGACCTCTCAGGAACAACGCTGGCCTGGAGAGCCTGCAAGCACAGCAAATCAAGTACCGCTGTGGCCCAGCTCACACCCTGCTGGTGGCAAAGGGCGACACCACGCACAAAATCCACTGTATGCAAGAGGCACCAACGCTGCTGGGGCTGCTCGGCCTCCCCCTGGACTCACTGACCCTGCCAGCACCTAAGGAGAGACCCTCGAACCCCCCGAGCTGGAAAAGTGCCAGCGCTGCTGAGTTTGTCCCCAGGCGGCAGAACGGAGTGCCCTCACTAAGCACTGTACAGGGACATCCCCCCACCACACGGAACATACCCATGCATAAAATTACATCCCGAGATGACTCACAACTTGGATGACCATAGCACTTACCCACCTCAAGAACTCGCCGAACTGGCAAGGCTGTATAGTGGGAAGAGGTTGTGCACTCCACCAATAGTAGGATGCTACGCTGTTTCTGGGCCCACTAGGACCCTACGCATTAGACCTATGTTTTCCGTGCATAATGTTAACTCTATAGGCAGCCCCTGGTGAAATCACTCTCCTAGGGTATTACGCCCGTGCTTCATGGCGAGTCCCTAACTTTCAATTTTAAGCAATAAGCCCCTACCACACAAATGCATTACCAATACAGCTGCACGGCAGTCAGTTCCTGGGTACTTTAATCAGAGTTTAACCAAAACCACAAAACTTACCTATTTCGCCCATTAAGTTTAGGAAGCAAGCAAAGCTCACCGCACTTAAAGTAAAGAAACCTTTTAATCAACGAAGTTTAACATGTCGTTATACGTTTATTTTAAGTTATCTTTCTATTTTACTGACAAAAATGCATTAACATCACATGACATCTTACTTTGTAACCTAGATGTAGGGTGACATGTATACCCCTGACACAATGTCATCACCCATCTAAATGTCTTACAATTTTCTTGTTTATCATTTGTATATTGCCAACATGTACATCACACCAGTTTAATATATGCCTCAAACTCACATACCCACTCATGTCTAGGTTGCTAGCACCAACCAGGTCTGATGCCTCGCTGTACACCCTAGACAGGTATGTCTACCACGTGACCATGCCACTTATAAAAACAAAATGTGTACAGTGACTTATCAAGCCTTATATTTGTACATGTGTGTATTTTACAAGTCTTGTATTTGATATTGGGGCATTGCGAGAACATGTGTTAAGTACTTGCACCACAAAATAATGATTTTAACACAAATAGGGTGAACTCTGGCAAAACTACGTGTCAAAACACTACACAGTCCATACTTATAACCACACTCGATAGCCCTCAATTTAAATATAACATTTCAATCTTATCATCTTGACGCATGAAATATAACTGTTTAACCCACTCAAGAATATAATGCCACATACTTTTAACCCTAGGTGCACCTAGGAATGTTATATGCATGTCTAGTCTAGCATACTCACTAATCAATACTAATGAAACACAACTTGTTATTCTCATTTCTAAAAAGAAAAATGTGCTGTATCATATGCCACTCATTGAAATGCTACGAATATGCTTGCAGTTGCTGTCGTGGCCCTGCAAACTTGTCTGTTACTTATATGCACATACAAAAATAAAGAATAAAAAAAAAAAAAGTTATACATTGATTTGCATGTCATTGAGTGAAATAAGTATTTGACCATTTCGACTTAATACTTGATGGCAAAACCCTTGTTGGCAATCACAGAGGTCAGACATTTCTTGTAGTTGGTCACCAGGTTTGCACTCATCTGAGGAGGGATTTTGTCCCACTCCTCTTTGCAGATCCTCTCCAAGTCATTAAGGTTTCGAGGCTGACGTTTGGCAAGTTGAACCTTCAGCTCTCTCCACAGATTTTCTATGGGATAAAGGGCTGGAGACTCGCTAGCGTAAACATTGACCAGAGATAATACTCTTCACAAAGGGGGGTAGAAAACAGCCCAACAGCAACAGCGCAAACACATATATATTATATATATAAGTAAAATGGAAGGCTTGGCCTGAAGTTGTGTGAGGGGCTTATGGACCAGAAAAAGGGACTCCCCCCTTCCCTACCCTACCATGATTGGTCTGACGAGATGCAGGTTAATGAGACTGTCTGGTTCAGTACAGAACCATCTACTTCCAGTTCAAAGGTCATCAACACATACTGCATAAACTCCAAACAAGCTGGTCTTAGCCTAGTGTGGCTCACGCAAGTATTTGTTATACTTAACTCTAGTAAACAGCCAGCCACCTCATTAGAAGCTCATGGGACACTGTCACGTCCAGCCCAGCCACGGCTTCTTTAACTGTTGTTTTTTTTCAACAAAACCGTAAGTTTGTTTGTTCAGCCATTCGGATACGGCAAACTTGACTAGTAAAGCAAATTCAGCCTATTTCAATCATACATAGCATGCCTCATTCTGCTTACTGTATTTAGCAGCGATGCCTCATTCTGCTTACTGTATTATGGCCCACACTAGGCCATATCGACTTTTATCATATGCATTTTAGTTAGTCATCCTGCAATTTAATGTTTCACTCTACATTTTAAATTTAGTTTTCTGTTCTAGGTATTCATGCAATTTTTGAGCCTTCATTGTTTAGTAATTGTGTGGCTAGGTGTTGTAACTGACTGTCTAAATCTATGTCAGGCCCAAACTTGGGCCTATACATATGATAAAGGAAATAAAATATAAACTTATATATACATTCTCTGTACACAGAAATGTAAAATTCCTTATTTTCTGTAAACAGGAATATCTTCTAAATGTCTTAAATCTTCTTAGTAAATGATCTCAAATTCATAAAACGGTATCATATGCATTTCAGTAAGTCACCATACATTTTTTTTTTTTTTTTATTCTTTATTTTTGGTATGCAGATAGGTACAACAGTGCCTGTATCGCCACAACAGCGTCAGCAGGCTCGATTTCCAAAATAATTTTATAACAGTATTGTGGCATGTAGGGTATGCATACATTTTTAAATAGGAAGGGTAACGATAATTAAGAGGTCTAACGTTCAGATGCAACGACTCGTTAGCGTTTAAACAGGCTTGGATAGATCATTAATCTAATTTGTCAGTTATAAGTTATGACATATGAGATACTAATACAGGTAAACATACTGACATTTCTATTGAGTTTTTAGGTCATAAGCTTAGCCAACATAGGTATGCAGGTAGGATACCACCAGTCATGATGTCACATATTAAGCAGTCAGCAGAAGGCATGAAAATAAACAAACACTACGTGAACATTAACTGAGGGGATGTATGCTTATCAGTAAATGCAGCCCAAGTGGAAACTGTTGGGGCTATCATTGGTATAATACACGGTGCGTGCCTTAGATGTTGCATATCGTTTAAAACTGAGAGTGCCGCTGGCTCTGACGATGCAGAGGATAAGAGAGGCAGCCTATGCCAAAATATAAGGTAAGTCCCCGCTGTGCACCCAAGTGGCCCGCTGATTCCCTAAGTCCCGCCAAGGGGCGCAGCGTCTGCCCACCGGTATTAACAGGCTGCCCGGTTGTTGAACAGGTATAGGCATTGTCCAGGTGCGGCCTGCAGTAAAATGGAGTCGGCGTCTGGGGATGATTTCCCTAAATGAACTTCCAGTGCTGGTCGCTGGCGTCGATTTGGGAAGCGTTGGTGAGGCGCACTCAGTTAAGGCAGGCACCGCGCCCGCTCCTAGGGATTGCAGCCGCAGTGTGGGTAAGTGAAAGAAACACAGACCACTGTGGATTATGCCGGTCTTCAATTATAATCCAGGAGTGTGCACAGCGGAGGTCGAGGGCATTGTGGAAATCCCCATGATGTCAGCTCAGATTGTGAGGTTCACGGGCAATGCTGCAGTGCACCACAGACGGTTCACCCTTGGTAGCTAGTGGAAGTGCTGCGCAGCTGTCGGCCATTTTGGTGAGGCCGCATTGCAGTGTTTGCTTTAGGCGTTGATCTGCTCAGTTGGCCTGGTGGGGACCGGGATAACCCCCGCCGGTCCATAGGGGGGGGTGAACGGGGCCGGGGGTCTCCAAGTACGCTGTAGTTTAGTATCAGCCGGGGCAGAAAGCGAGGCAGCGGCCGTCCGCCTAGCTCCCCTCCCGGGTAGGCCTCTGTCCCCACGTCCCAGAGCATCTCACCAGGACCCAGAATCACCCGAGATTGGGTGCTCCAGTTGCACCGGGACACTCCAGGACCATTACTACGGACTTCCAGGGTGTTGCAAGCAGGGTAAGGTGAGTTTTCACCGAGAATTTGCTGTATTCCTCCGGAGCCATAGTGACTTGCAGCCTGCTAGCATGGCCGCCCGGCCCCGCCCCCAGTCACCATACATTTTAATGTTTGTCTGCCCTCTGGGTATTCAGGTACTCATTGGGCCAGCATTGTTCAATAACTCACTGTTTAGTAGATATGCCCCAAGGGACAGCTTGCATGCATTTAATGATGTAATTTTCATTGGGGTATAATCTAAAACAGCTAGCTAAACCTACAGTTCTCTTGTCTACTGCTTTTGCATTCCCTCACTTTCTAACACCACCCAGACTTTCTTTGTACGGTCTACATGCATCAGGAACATCATTCAGTCATGTTCAGTTTAAGCATTGAAGTTTTATATCTGATGCTAATATTACTGAGATATTCTAGCTTTATTCTAGCATTTCCTGTTGCTAATCTTCCATGCCAGCTGTGTATGCATAAGTATTTATCATCATCCTAAGCATTCCACATGTAGGTCTTTTTAATGTACGTCTTATCTCTTCTGTCTTTTCCTGTGTATTATGTACGGCCATCACGGCCGCTAGCCTGTTCAGCCACTGTGGCATTCTAGAGGCCTCTGTTCCCATTTTGATTCTGTCTTCCAATACCTTGTTTTATTGGGCTCAGTGCATATGTATTTTATGATGTTTTATAAGAGTTTATATACTGTTTCTGCTCTTTTCACCATTTCATAAACTAGATGATTATTTGTAACTATCGGGTTCTCTACCATCTCATCACCAACAGGTCTTAGTTACATACAAAAACTCCACAACCATTCTCCGATTCACAACCTACCTTCACCCGCATTAATCCCAAAACACCCAGCACGACCACCCTGAAACTCTGAAAAAAAATGAATTTTCGTACGAAATCGTGTTCATACGAAAACGAATGCACATGTCTAGCAGGAATGTGTTTGTCTATAGTGTTGGTGTTTCACATTTGCACATATATTGCCATGCACATATACAGATGCACATTACAACACACAGAAATATAAAAACACTGCCACACAAAGATACACACCCATACACTGCCACACACAGATATGCACACACATGCACAGACATGCAAACTGACCCAAAAACATTGACGTACATGTACAGATACACATATACAGATCTACAAACACATAAACACATGAAAAGATACACACATCCATAAAAACTGACACACATGCACAGATACCTTAGATACACCCACCCTCACCCTGAGTCCAGCAATCCCTTTTGTAGTGTCTACTTTTAATGTTTCTCCTAGACCCCAAGGAGCCTGCCTGCAGCCCTGCCTACCTTCTACTTCTTGGTAAGAACTACCAGTAGTCCCAGCATGGCCAGGAAGGAACTAGTGAGTGCCGGCATGTGTGAACAAAGTCAGCAAGCCCCCTGACCCACTGGGGTGTGCACCACTAATACTTTCCCACCTAGAAATAATGTTATACCAGACCTCTATTGCATTGTATCAGTGTGCAAATATTTATTAAATGGACAAGTACATTAAAGAGAAACTCAAATTTCAAAACAAGCCAATGTCAAGGATAATAGAAGTACATGGAATCGATAAACTAGCCAAGGTCAGTGATGCAAGAAATAAGAATAGTTGAGATCAATAAGCCAGGAATCAGATAAACTAAATAAAATGTGCTCTTGGAAAACTTGAATGGAAACCACAACAGGGCAAGGATTGGATCAAGAGGAGGTTTTTTTTAAGGATACAGGGACTCTACAATTGGCCGGCATCATAAGTGTGACACCAGAATGTACTGATGTGTACCGATGATGATATCATGTTAGAGCTACATGTGAGGTGAGCATCGTGCATGGTATGAATAGATGCAGGCCAGTAGCATTCAGGGTCTGGAGTGATGCCAGTAAGTGCAGAAGGCATGCAGAAGGCCAAGGACTCTCCAACATGGCAAGCAGGACAACCGCAGGTGTGGTAAGACCTATACAATAGACTTCATATATCTTTAAAAGAACTATTAATGGATGAAATGACAGACCCCATAAAGATGTTAAAAAAAACAGTTAGATTAGGAATTTGTTTCAGAAGTTAAGCTGTGCAAACAAATTCTTTCAATCAAGCAATATCAAAAAAATAGATGGTAAAATGTAAATTTGAAATTAAAGTTTAACCGTGCTTGGTGTTTTCAGCCAGTCAAAATATACCAGCTTTTCCAACTGACATCCATTTTGCACTGCAATGTGTGTGTATATTTATGTAAATATGAATGTGGTATAAATAGCAAACAATAACATTCAAATGAGAAATCTAAAGCTAAGAAAATTTAAACATTTTGAGTATTTCATCGTTTTCAGATTTAAGAAGTGCTAGCAAAACTTGTGTAAAATCAACGATATGTTTTGGAATTCTTAAATAAAAGATTCCTATCCAGTCCATGTGCAGTGCATGGCCAGTTGCAGTACTTGTGAGCAATGAAGACAGGACAGGAAGTGTGCTGACATCCTTCCTGTTTACATAGCTTCAAAGCGATGTATGAAACTAATGAGGTCATATATAGATACTCTCAGGGTGTTTTAATGTAATTGGTTAATCTACACACAAAAAAATGACCCTAGTCAGAATCTTATTTGATTTTTTTTTTTGTGGAGTAAGCATCTTGCATATAAACTTACAGTACAAAACATGCTTTTTCTATAGACTTCTCTTCAGTGAAAAATACCAAAACAACTAACATTAGAGAGTATGTGGTATACCTTATTTTGCAATATTTAAGGTAAAGTATGAAACACCTATGTAGAAAAAGATTTCTTTCTTTCTTTTTTTTTTTTGTCAAATTCAGTAGTTTGAAACAAGTTTGTTCTTGTTGTGAGTATTTGTAGATCATACTGGCCTTTCGGAGAGTGCTGTTTCTCAAAAATTCCAACAGAATAAAAAAAAATCTGTATAAAAGTATAATATTCAAATATAACAAGAACAGCTACTTGGGATGAAAAAAAACCAGATATCTATATTGTTTTAGATTGCATTCTGCAAATAAGCACTGTAGTGTGCCTCCTCCCCTCAGGTCTCTTTAAGTTATGCAGATTCTGAATGATGTGCTATATAAGTGGAAAAACACAGCTTTTTTATACTTAATTAAAAAAGTAATTAAGTAGCTGTGTCAATTCTGACGTTAATGGTTTTTGATAGGAAATATGTGGGCACTTGATGAATGAAATGTTGACATTAGGGATATTTACAGGAGAAATCTGTTTGTTGTGGTAGTTGTGTAGAAAAAGATTGAGCAACACTGCTTCTTCATAACACTGTTTTAAATAATAGAATTCAGACATCAAAATTACTAAATACATTTACTAGCATATGCATGCACTGAAAAGTAATCATGAATCATTATATTAAAAAGGCTTTGCAAAAAATAAAAAAATGCAATGAAACCTTGCAGAAATAGGGTTTCAAGTGTCAAATGGGGATAAGGTAAACCCCTTTATTTTAATATAATGAAACTCAGCAGATAAATCTGAAAAAGCAGCTAATGTTGCTGCTTTTTGAATGAAAGGTGTTTATATCTTAAATACAATACAGAAGATCCAGCACACCCACTCATCCACTAAACAGCAACTTCAAAGCTTACATATTTTATTTTATTTTTTTTGTAAAAAAACACCTAATGTAGACAAAAAATAATGAAGGTTTAGCTACAGTATATGGACATACATTGCATAAGATAGATAGATAGATAGATAGATAGATAGATTGATGGGAAGATAGATAGATGATAGATAGATAGATGATAGATAGATAGATTGATGGATAGATAGATGGATAGATAGATAGATAGATGGGTAGATAGATAGATAGATGGGTAGATAGACAGATGGATAGATTGATGGATAGATGGATAGATAGATGGGTAGATAGATAGATAGATAGATAGATAGATAGATAGATAGATAGATGGATAGATAGATGGATAGATGGATAGATGGATAGATAGATGGATGGGTAGATAGATAGATGGGTATATAGATAGATAGATAGATAGATAGATAGATGGGTAGATGGGTAGACAGATAGACAGACGGATGGATGGATGGATGGATGGGTGGGTGGATGGATGGGTGGGTAGATGGATGGGTAGATGGATGGATGGGTAGATGGATGGATGAGTAGATGGATGGGTAGATGGGTAGATGGATGGATGAGTAGATGGATGGGTAGATGGATGGATGAGTAGATGGATGGGTAGATGGATGGATGGATGGATGGATGGATGGATGGATGGATAGATAGATAGATAGATAGATAGATAGATAGATAGATAGATAGATAGATAGATAGATAGATAGATAGATGAATAGATAGATGGATGAATAGACAGAGCAATGGATTTTATCAAAATATTTAAGAAACATTTAATATTCTTAAATATTATGTGGATTTTTGCGGTAGAATATTTTTTAATAATAAGGTAGAATTAATCTTTAGCATACAACTCTTGTAATCTTCTGTTTATTATTGAACTATTAATTTGACATAGGAATTGATTTATCATACTTCTTTACCCAGCAGGTCCATGCTGCAACCAATATTACTTACGGTTCATCTTTCACGAATGAATATTCAATATTAAAGTATCTGCATTTTTCCAGGCTTTCGTTATTAACAGGGTTATTCACTAAAGTGAGAATTCAAGATGAATTCAAAGTAAATTTAAAAGTCCACAGTAGTTGAAGTAATGGAATAGCTGACTTTGAATACGAAATTCACTTTAGTAAATAATCCTAAAATGTTTGCTTTTACATACCAAAATGAATAGGAACAGATAGAAAGGGGTGTGTTTAAACCCATAATGCTGTTTACAGAGTTCTATGCAGTCTGCATTTTAATGTGGTTTAAAGCCATAACGGCTTTGAGCCCAGGAGCGGGCACAATACTTACCTACTCGGCACTCCACTTATCACTGACTGCCTGACAACCTAAGCAGTCACGGTCTGGCATATCAGGCCCCCAAGGGCCATGTGATTGTCCTCACATAGTGATCACATGACCTCAGTAGCAGACTAGGGAGGTACTTGCGGAGGGACTGCCTGGGCTCTCAGGTAGTCCCCCTGATGTTGTTAAATGTAAAAAAATATATATTTTATATCTATTTCGGCACACAATAAATATACAAGTATATATATATAAACATATAAGATAGATCTTATATGTATACTTTCATACTTAGTGTATTTTTATATACTTGGAATGAAAGTATATATATGATAAATAAAAGAACACTCTCAGGATTTCCAGCAAAAAAAATGTGTATTCACAAAATAAAAAAATGTATTGTTTTGACCCTCCTGGGTCTTTATCAAGATTACTACAGAAACAAATATATTATATTTCTGAGAATCGTGTTTTGGAGGAAAGTCTGTGGACATTATTTTAACATTTGAATCTTGGCATGTTTTATTCTTTTTCTTTTTTATTTTTTTTTTTTAGTGTTTAAAGGGACAATATAGTCACCTGAACAACTTTAGCTTAATGAAGCAGTTTTGGTGTATAGAACATGCCCCTGCAGCCTCACTGCTCAATCCTTATGCCATTTAGGAGTTAAATTCCTTTGTTTATGAACCCTAGTCACACCTCCCTGCATGTGACTTGCACAGCCTTCCATAAACACTTCCTGTAAAGAGAGCCCTATTTAGGCTTTCTTTATTACAAGTTCTGTTTAATTAAGATTTTCTTATCCCCTGCTATGTTAATAGCTTGCTAGACCCTGCAAGAGCCTCCTGTATGTGATTAAAGTTCAATTTAGAGATTGAGATACAATTATTTAAGGTAAATTACATCTGTTTGAAAGTGAAACCAGTTTTTTTTTCATGCAGGCTCTGTCAATCATAGCCAGGGGAGGTGTGGCTAGGGCTGCATAAACAGAAACAAAGTGATTTAACTCCTAAATGACAGTGAATTGAGCAGTGAAATTGCAGGGGAATGATCTATACACTAAAACTGCTTTATTTAGCTAAAGTAATTTTGGTGACTATAGTGTTCCTTTAATAAAACTTTAGAAGCCATATATTGTAGTCCTGTAGATTAGTGACAGATCTGTTTTTTTTTTTTCAAGATGGATAATGTCCCCATAGTCAGTGGTGTATTTTGGTTTTATGCTGGCCCAGGGCTTGACAAAACTTGGGTACCCCTCCCCCCCAGTCCATCTATATGTATCTTCCTTTTTAAAACGAACACTTTCCTGACAGACGAACACCCTCACTGATGCATACACTGACATACACTCACAGACAGATACACAGTCATTGGTACACACACTGTTTAACCAACACACACTTGCACTGAAACACACACACTGACAGACACACACACACACTCACTCACATTCACTGACAGACACACACATTCACCAACAGACACTCACTGATAGACACACATACATACACACACTCACAGACACAGATACACAGATACTCACAGACACATATGCACACTCACTAACAGACTCACACTCACTCTGTGTCAGAAAAACAAAATAAGAATCAGACACACCAAATCTGTCAGGCACATACACACAGTCAAACACACATACACACTCGCTGACAGACACACACTAACAAACACACATACACAAACACTGACAGACACATATACAATCAGTGTCAGACACACACATTCACTGACAGACACACACACATACACTGACAAACATACAAATTCACTAACAGACATACACATTCATTGGTAGACACATATACACACTCACTGGCACACATACTCTCAGTGACAGACACACACTGACAGTGACAGACACATTGACAGAGACACACAGAAACTCATTGACAAACACGCATACACTCTCACTGACACACACACACACTCACTGACAAACACACATACACTCTCACTGACAAACACACATACACTCTTTGACAGACACACATACAAACTCACTGACAAACACACATGCACTCTCACTGACAAACACACATACACTCTTACTGACAAACACACATACACTCTTTGATAGACACACATACAAACTCATTGACAAACACATATACACTTTTTCTGACAAACACACATACGCAATCACTGACAAATACACACTTACTGACAAACACACATACACTCTTCCTGACAAACACACATACACACTTTGACAGACACACATACAAACTCACTGACAACACATATACACTCTGACTGACAAACACACATACACACTTACTGACAAACACACATACACTCTTTGACAGACACATATAACTCTTACTGACAAACACACATATACACTCTTACTGACAAACAAACACATACAAACTCACTTACAGACACACACACAATTTATTTTATTTTTTTATATTTTACTCCATCCAGCCTCCCTACCTTTGGGAGTGCTGGCATGGAATCTCTATGTCCCTGTGATCCAGTGGGGCTGCTAGGCAGAGCGGCTGGGTGTGCGATCCCTGGGGTCCAGTGGGGCTGCTGAGCAGCTGGGCGTTCAGTCAATGCAGGCATGCAAGGGAGCTCTGATCTCCCTGCTCAGCTCCCTCGCACACCTCTTAGTGATGCTGGAGCCGGAGTGACATCATATTCCAGCTCCAGCATCACTGCGGTGCATAAAGGAGCTGAGCAGAGAGAGCTCAGGGGACAGTGCTTCCTCGCTGTCTGCCTCCATCCCAAGCAGTTGCCAGCCTCAAGGGAGCGGGGGCAGGGGCAAAGTGGCCAGCCAGCTAGCTCCTGGCAAGAAGCTGACAAGGCTTTTTTTGCCACCCCCCTGAAAGTGCCGCCCAAGGCAAATGCTTTTTCAGTCTCGTGCTAAAGACAGCACTGCCCATAGTGGCACTTTTGATTTTATACTGAAAGCCCAGACCATCGGGTCTCAAGAAGGTGAGCAGAACCAATACTGCATTCTTTGTATATATATTGAATTTACAATACTACACTAGGAGCTTGTCTCCCATTCTGCTTTATTCCCCTCTCTGAAGTCCTCCTGGATTGAAGAAAGAAGACGTTTTGGTATTACCTGCTGTTGTCATTTGAGCCTCTCCCGGTTTGGCTCTGTCTCATGTGAGTGCATCCGACATCCATTTTATTTAGCACTCAGTCTTTTGGTTAAATACACTATATTTCCTTTATCCTAGTTTATGTCGCCTCTCCCTTATTATAATGGTAAGTTTATTTTTGTGTATAGCGTTCCACTGGGTTTACCTGAGTTGATAGTTTGTTTCTTGGATAGGGAAAATGGCACCCACACGTAGGTTTGATAGCCCACATCCCTTACATACGAGTTGATTGATAAGTGTATCTATTTACCTAATCCTCCCAGTTACACACGTTTACTTTGTTTCTCCATAAGGGTAGCTATGGAGTTAGGAGGTGTGTAGTTACTAATTTCTCCTTATTTGGCATATTACCCACAGAGTCTATATTTGTGAAATCACTAAATGGATACATGCACCGCTATTTTCTCATATTACAACTCATTTGTGGTTAGTCCATTCCCTCAAACAATTTAGCAATTTGCCATTATTTTAGGTTGTATTCACATGAATATTAACCTTTCTGAATTCTTACATAATCTGTTTAATTTATGGACTGGACTGTTTTTGCGATGTTGTACATTTGCGACCAGGCCTCTTTTTACACTTTTGTGGTGTTTGTGTTTAGCTGTAATTTTCCGCTCTCTCATTTACTGTTCCCATACAAATGAAATATTGTTTTTTTCAGGACAAAAGGGGCTTTCTTTCCATACCATTATTTATATAATCTCATGTAATTTAATTTAAAAAAAATAAAAAAATATGGTGAAAAATTGAAGAAAATACATTTTTTTTACTTTTACTTGGAAAATCTTTTACTCATCTACAAAAGCGAATGAAAAAAACTGCTAAATAGATTCAAAATTTTGTCCTGAGTTTAAAAATAGGGCTAGCAAGTAGGATATTGCGGTTTCAAAACATACATTTTAAAAATTTATCAGTAGTGACATTGTAACACTATTATCTGTCGTAAATCTCTGAATAACACCCCAGATGTACATATTTTTTTTTTAAAGTAGACAACCCAGGGTATTCAATATGGGGTATGTCCAGTCTTTTTTAGTAGCCACTTAGTCAAAAACACTGGCCAAAGTTAGCATTCATATTTGTTTGTGTGTGAAAAAAGTAAAAAACTAAATTGAACGCTAATTTTGGCCAGTGTTTGTGACTAGGTGGCTACTAAAAAAGACTGGTTGTACCCCATTTGCAATACTTTGGGTTGTCTTCTTTTGCAAATGGTATGCCACCATGGGGGTAATTCTCATTCTTGGGCTACCATACGCTCTCAAAGGCAACGTAACCAACCTGGCCTTTTTCAATGTAAAAATATTTGACCCATATATTTGACCCTGTAACTTTCAAAAACGCTATAAAACCTGTACATGGGGGGTACTTTTATACTCGGGAGACTTTGCTGAACACAAATATTAGTGTTTCAAAACAGGAAAACGTATCACAACAATTATATCATCAGTAAAAGTGCTACTTGTGTGTGAAAAATGCAAAAAAAAGTCACTTTCACTGACAATATCATCGCTGTGATATGTTTTACTGTTTTGAATTACTAATATTTGTGTTCAGCGAAGTCTCCCAAGTAAAACAGTACCCCCCAAGTACAGGTTTTAGGTTGTCATAGAACGTTACAGGGTAAAATATAGTGCTAGCAAATTAAATTCTCTGGAATTTCGGCCTGGGTTGGCAGGCAGGTCCCTCAAATTGCAATCAATAAAATTACTTAATTATGTAAAAATATTACATAAATATGCACGTAGAATTTAAATATATATGCATATTTATATATTTGAAGTCTACGTGTATATTTATATAATTATTTATGTAATTTTGTATACGGACATATGTATATTTCGTATTATTTTTATTTATATATACATAGATAGATATACAATTTCATTCTAAGTGTATTTTGATAATACAGTTAGAATAAAATTTCAAATAGATATATATATTTTTTTAATTTTTATTATTTTTACATGTTTTTATTTAATTTAAATTAATTATAATTTGTATTTTATAATAATATTTATATACAATATATATAGGTATTATATATATTATATATATATATATACACACGTGTGTAATTTAATTATAAGTGTATTTTTATATTAATATATGTACATATTAATATAAAAATACACTTAGTATGACATTATATATATGATATATAGACATAAGCATATAATATATGTCTATATATCATATTTATATACACATATATAAGTATTATTATTTTTTATTAACTTTAACTTTTATTTTGTTTTATGATTTTACACATGCAGGGAGACTGCCTGTCAGCACAGGCAGTCCCCCTGCAGGCAGACACATGGACACCTATTGTGACCATGTGATTGCTCTGTTGAGCGATCACATGGCCACAGGGGTCCTAATCTGCCATGGGGAGACTGTCTGGGCTGCAGGCAGTCTCCCCACAAGCACCGCCGATCGCCACCGGGGGATAACGGCAATCGGGTAAGTACATTGGACCGATGACGGTCCTGAACCGTCCTCGGTCCTGAAGGGGTTAAGCAACAAGACAGAATCCAAACACTGATGCAATAAATATGCTTGGTTGTCTGTTTTTGTGGTTGTTTTTTGCACACTTTATTTTGATTGTAGGCTTGGTTAGCTGTTTATGTTAATTTGGGAGAACTGTTGTTGCTGCCTTTAGTCACAGTTTTGATAACTTTGAGCAATAGATTATTCAAATATGTATGTCTATCCTAGACACACAAAAGGGTATTCCTGGCAGTTGACTATGTGATTGTAGAAAAATAAATTGCTGATTTTTAGAATATGTCCAGTTCAGTTATTATCATTATTTTTTTTACAATTTCTGATTACAATAAAACATTCCTGAATATTTCTTATTTTATTGATTAATCCTGTATATATTCATAATGCCAAGCAAAAACATTTACATTTTAATTAAGTATCTCTATAAAAAGAGCAACTCAACTAACAATACCTGAGCTACTGATCATATTAACCCATTTTCAATGAAGTATTTGTTGTCTCCAAAACATTAGTAAAATGTTTATTTGAAATATGGGACACCACATAATTAGCACATAAATGCAAAATAAAACAGAGGTTTCTTGTATAGATTGCTTTTCATACAAGCATAACAATTTCAATTAAATTAATTTACACATTTTTTAAATAAATTTTTTATTAGTTTTTCCTTTATGGATTTATTCGGAGAATGAATACCTTCAGACAGTATACAGTATCTCTAATCTTGCAATATTTCACACAGGATCTGAAATATTAGTATAAAAGCAAAATATAAAAAACAATGATCACATACATATAGTTTATGTGACAAAATGGTCAAAGATCCTTCTTAGTGCTATTTGAAAGGGCCGTGGTGGCCTTACTAGTAGTAGAATTTACTCAAAATAGCCAATATACAGTAAATACAGTTAAAAGGATACTTTAGGCACCAACATAACTTTAGTTTAAAGAAACACTATAGGGTTAGGAAGACAAACACATGTTCCTGGCCCTACTGTGTTAAAAGCACCATCTATCCCTCTTAACCCTCCAGCCTTGCCTTCCCTAAATATAGTAAAATCTTACTTTTATTCCAGTCTGCAGCTGCTGCCTCTGGCCCTGATCTGCCTGCTTTCCTGACATCATCAGAAGTGATTATGTGAGCCAATCATAATGCTTTCCCATAGGATTGGCTGAGACTGTCAAGGACAGATCGGGGCAGAGCCAGCACAAGTCAAACACAGCCCTGGCCAATCAGCATCTCATAGAGAGTATAGGGAGACTGTATAAGTCCCATGTAGAATAATAGAGAAATCTCTGTAAAGTTAAATGAATGGTATGCTCTGTGAAGTCTCCTTTATTGTTTGAAAAAGGGGGTGGTTGGTTTTTTTTCAGGACATTTGAAAGAAATCAAACAGGTGGAATGTGCAGTGACTTTAATTTCTCTACAAGTTGGTATTGAAGTATATATGTAGGTAAGTAAGGTTTTATGGAATAAACTGTGTATACAGAGTTTTAGTAGTGTAGGGATCAATGTAAGCTTCATAATGACAGTGTATCATTGTGAATCTTTGCAAAGAATATGGTGCACATAGTCTCCTCTGATGTGTCACAGCACACAGCCTGGAAAATATGACTTTGAAAAATAAATGATTATCACTAATCTTTATCTGGAAACACACTTCCTCTTTCTTGAGGTTTTTTTTTTTCTTCCTGTTTTACTAATTTAACAAAACTAATTTTAAGAGAGAAGTTATGTACACAGTCATAATTACACCACACAGCAAGTATTGTAATACGGAACTTAATCAAGTATGGGAGATGCGATAACAAAGTATTCAAATTAAACACACAGGGATTTCTTCAGTAAACACAGACTTATAGTGAGCAAAAAAAAGAATAGGCAAAATCTAGGTGTAAAATTACAAAGCTATGGCTGTATATGTCCATCATTATTCCAAAAATAGTTTTTTTTAATTCACATTTATTTTAATTCACTGCATGTTTATTTAATAAACTCCACGGTAATACATGATTATGTACAGTATATACACATATTGTATATAAACAAGTGGGCAGATGTTCAGTGCTGGGTTTATTTAATTCCTCTACACATTAACTTTGACTATATTACTTCACCTCTCAGGTATAAAAATGGTTTAAATGTTGTACATGCAGGTATATAGGAGTTGTCCTAACTGCTATCACATCGGTAGTTTCACAACCGATGAGCGGCAAGCAATCCAGGCACTCAAGTCACAGTGCCAATAGCTTTTGATGGAACCAAGTCACAGGACAATGTTTCAAATTCATTGCAGAGTCTTTTTCAAGTGACAATATACCCAAAACATATGTACATTTATATAGTGAAAAGAATATCATCATCAGCCTGGTGTTGCCGTTTAGGGGGCAGAAATTATGTACTGTCATGACTGCATGCCAGAACAAAACTGGAAATGACACATCGAAAATTGCTGCATTCATTGCAAATAGCAAAATACGAAAGAGCATCTAGAGTGGCATTGCCCTAGCAACAGTCTCTGATGCTGAGACATATAAGCGACTAAAAGTGAATTAAAAACATAAATGCAAAAAAATACAAGACAAAAAGCACACAATTTAAATATCCAAAGTAAACATTTACAATATCTCAATCACAATTATTTGCAAATTTATGCAAAAAGTCTTTATCGCAAAGAAAGGAGCTAATGTGCATAATATATAAATACACAGAAAACCATGCTATAAAGCAATAATACATATGTTCTATTGCTTTAAAGCATGTAACTCTGTTTATCAATGTGGGCTATGATATTTATAGCAGCACTTTTTTATATGGGTGGGTGCTATGGTTATGGCCATTTCTGTTGTGTCATTTCTGGTTTTGTTCCAGTGTGTAGTCATGGTATCGTCACTAGGGAGATAGTGACACTGTAAGTATTGTAATTCTCTTAACTATATAAATGCACGTGTTTTGGGAATATCATGAATTGAAAAAGACTATGTGATTGAATCAAAACATTGTCCTGTGCCGCTCCCCCCTGTGAGGCCCCAGTTGTGGTTTAATACTGTTGTGTGCAGTTCCCATTTGGATGATGGAATTGTTTTGCCAACTGCTCAGCTTGTGAATTATTTTGCAATTAATTGATCATTTTGCACAGGTAAAGAATAAAAATCTTTAACTTAAAGGGACACTAAAGACAGCCAGACCACTTCATCACAATGTCTGTTCAAACCTGCGATGCAAAACATTGCCATTGTTTGCAGAGGTAATTCTCTGCTATACCAAGTAGCACTTCCTCTGCTTTACCTGAGTTACACTTGGTTATAGATAAAATGCAGCTAGTAGATTGGCATAGTGCAGCATTTTGCCACACAAAATGCTAGCCTCTAAATGCTTCTCCATTGATGATCACAGCCAAAATGGAGGAGAGCAGAGTGGCATGGGCTGAAAGGTAAGTAATACACACCGCTTAACTCCTCACATAGCAGGAGGAGGGTAGCAGGACACCATATCTCTAGGAGTACATGTTTGTATTCCTAATGCTATTGTGATCCTTTAAAGTAGAGCAATGAAGAATAGACAGAGCATTAAAAGGGAGCAAAAAGAGTGACTGGCTACAGGATGGTATTAAACTTGAAAAAAACCCACAAATTAACAGAATACATGTAAACAATAGCAGTCATAATATACAGTAAAGGCTTTATATAGACTGCCTCACTAGGATTGATTTAAATGTCTTTTCTCACTGTATGAAAATAATACCCTATGAGTATTTGCAAACATACAGCACTATATACACACAACAGCAGTAAACGTAGCAGAAACCACAGAGTATTTTCAATGTTGAAGGAAATATTTGATGTTTAAAAGAGAGTTACATCAAAGTATTTCCACATCAATATTAGCAAAAACCACAATAATAGTCTATAGGCAGTATTAAACAATACAAAAATAGCAACGTATATTAAGATGCTGTATATAAATTGCAAAATATAATAGAAAATAAAAAAAATGTAAAGTATGGTCTTTGTATATAAGATGAAGACTTCTGTAGAAAATAATTAGAATATACAGTTTTGATAATAATTCATTACAAAAATGACACAGTGAAATTGAAATCAAAACAACGTTAGATGAATGAAGTAGCTTTGGTGCATGAAGCATGGTTCTGTAGTGTCACTGCTCAATTCTCTGCCATTTAGGAAGTAAATAATTTTGTTTATACAGCCCTAGGAGCACCTCCCTGCAGGTGATTTACACAGCCTTCCTAAACACTTCCTGTAAAGAGTCATCTAATTTTTATACTTCCTTTATTGAAAATTAGTTTTAATTTAGAATTTATTATCTCCTGCTCTGTTAATAGTTTGCTAGATCCTGCAGGGACTTCTGCTCTGTAATTTGACCTTTAATAACATACAGGGATATAAAAACTTTTAAAGCATGTTACATCTGATTGAAAATGAAAACATTTTGTTTTCATTCATACTGTGTCAGTCACAGCCAGGCGAGGTGACTACAGCTGCATAAACAGAAACAAAAGTGATTGAACTCCTAAATGGCTGTGAATTGAACAGTGAAACGTCAGAGGCATGATCTACACACCAAAACTGATTCATTAAGCTAAAATTGTTTTGTTGTCCCTTTAATTTTACAAAACTAAACAATGGAGGTTTAAAAATTAAGAGAGTGTAGAAATTATTGTATTCTGTTTACGTATATACATGGAAAATACAAGAGGAACTCTTATTACCGAGACAGGAGAATACAGTAAGGGTTTGGGAGAAACTGTGTCTATAACTTCAACTGATGAAGAAGTAATTTGCAGTAAGTGTAGTCAAATTATAGTAATCCTAACCACAGAAAGTACATAGGCAAATATAGACAGAAAATGCAAAAATAAAAAATAATGCTTAGGTGTTTATTAAACTGTTAATTGTGTAGAATAAGCAACATTACAGCTAACACAGCCAAGTTACAATTATAGCTAAGTTACACACTTTTGAAAATCAGATATTTTATCCTACATTTTGCAGATAGTATTCAATTTATTATAACTACAATTTGATGTTTAGTGGAAACCCCATATGTATTATATTTTCATTATTATATTTTTTTTATTATTATATGTTGATGAAAATCGTTATATTTCAGACAAGCAGACACAAACATTCAAAGTGATCAGACATTCAAAGTTATCACAGAATGCATCTGAAACTCTTACAGTACTTTCTATTATCATGTAACAGATAAAAACCCACCTCCTCTTGAGCAGGGTTCTCATCCACCTATTGTTCCTGTATCATTTTGTAATTGTCTAGTTTATTGTTAACGTTCCCCCTTTTATGATATTGTAAAGCACTGTGGAATAAGATGGTGCTATATAAGTGCATAAAATAGTAATAATGTAATGAATCATGTATTTATGTTTGTCGTATTTTTTTATACTGCACGAAAGAGTGGACTCATATCCAATAACAATATAGCACAGTTAGGAGACAAATTATAGTTAGGAGACAAACATTATAGTATAAAGTACATGAGGTAATCTGATTTAAAAGGTTTGGGAATTAAAAGGTGACTCTAAGCATCGGAATCACTACAGTCCGCTGTAGTGGTTATGGTGCAAGGAGTAACCTGGTGCCTTTCCCCACACAGGGAGAAGCTATGTAAATCAAAATCAGATCATACAGATCATTTATAGACTGAGATGGTTGGCTGAACGCTCTCAGTTATTAAATAAAGGTCTAAGCAAGGAATATGTACATAATTGACATTATCCAGCCTGGTCTTCTAATTGGGATGGATTTACACCAAGCTAGCCTAAATAGTTCAGTTTGCACAGTTCTATACTCAAGTGGTTAGGGTGCACGGAGTAACCCTTTAGGGGTTGTTTGGCTGACAGAGTTTATAATCTAATTACAAACTATGTATAGTTCCTTTTATTGCAGAATTCAAAGAAATCATGCATACACACGTGGCAAGCAATTTAAGAAATGAGTCCTTGATAAAAAAAAAAAAAAATCTACTCATACCCAAATGAAATGTTTTCTATCTCATTGATCAAATAGTAAGAAACATTCCAAGGTAATATATAACACACAAATTAAATTATTCTAAGGTAGGATATATTATACAAGGTAAAGTAGATATACGAAATCTACAGGTAACATATATTAGTCAGTTTTGTGTAATGTAAATAAGTCAAACAAAAGTATTATAATGGAAGTTCTATTTTAAATATTTTAACGGCTTGTCGCTTGTTTTACAAACTGAAATGCATTTAGGTACATAATTGCTAATTAGACAGAAACAACATTGTAATATGTGCATTACATAGTTCTAAGAATCTATACAAGAAAAGGCTAGAAAGCGGATATACATGTTAAATGTACTGGTCGTACTAATGAATCCTTTCATTTGGTTAACTGAATCATTAATATTATGTATGTATATAACGTAGTGTATGTATATAAACATACAGTATGTTTATTGCTTTCTAAAAATCATTTGATTTATGGGGTCAATTTTTAAAGACCCCCATATATCTTTGCATCTACGGTATATTTTTTATATGTAAATCATTTTATATTTAAGAGCATGATGTCAAGCTCAACATGTTAACAAAATTATTGATATTAAGAGTTCCTTTAAGAAAAAATGCAAATGTTACATTATATTTTCTAAGTGATGACTCATTTTATATGCATTATTAAATAATATCATTACTATATTTATAAACTCAAATTTTCCTTTTCTATAGTATATTTCTGACATTTGCTGATATTTATTTACCTTAAATAATTAAATGCCAAAAAGATTCTGAAAAGCAAACAAGATAAAACTCCTCACAGTGTAGATATAAAAAGTAATGTTGCGCATCAACTGTATACCTCAGGATGGACCTTGGGAAGCCCTACCTTGGACACAGAAACGTGAGAAATCATGTTTCCTCAACTATCCCAAAATCCCAGTTTGACATGCCTGTCTGTGCTCATTTACATGTGAAGCTGGGAACTCTGGGATTGTTGTAGATAAAGATTTCTCGAATTTCTGTGCCTAAGGGGGGCTTCCCAAAGTCCAACTTGAGACATGCGGATGATGCACAACAGTAATTTTTATCTTAAATACCTCAGTAGATTTTGCCCTAGGCAAGCCCTCCTTTATATAGTGAAAAATAAGTCTACATGGACATATTATGTATATCTAATACTTCCTAATACTGGGAGGCTTATAAAGTTTTAAAAGGACGTTGTGGGAGTGGTAAATCCCCTAAGCTTGGTTGCAGCAAATTAACTTGAAAAGGAGTATGTCTGCTGAAAACCCTCAGGAGTGTGCCTATAATTTCCTCAGTTTGCTTTCTTTTTAAATAGGTCCCTCCATAGGGACAGGCAAGTAGGACATCCTCTCCATGCTTTAGAGGTACCTGCACCTGCTATTACTTTTCTCTCTTGTGAACACAGCTCCTGCACCCACAAAAAGATGGGTGCAGGAGCTGTGTGCTTTAAACAGTTGCACATTCCTTTCACTACGGCCTTGCATTTTCAACTGTTAAAGAAAATTAAGATATTACAGGTAAAATGCGTAGACCCACACAAGCTGCTGGATCACCAGAGATATTGGAGAAAGGTAAGTATCTATGAAGTGAGGTGATGTCTGCCATCCACACAGATGTGTATGTTCCACTCACAAATTGATGTAAAGTAATTTAAGTTTAACTTCCATTTTACTTACACATATGGGGAAATTGCTGCTTAGATAAGATGTATTAACTCTTAAAAGACCAATATAGATACATTATATACTGTTATAAGTATCTGGTCTTTAACCTCTTTAGGACCTAATATTATACTTTGCTTTCATTATGACCTGATCCTTAAAATTTTCAGGGTTATTCACTAAAGTGAGAGTTATCAGAAATTCAAAGTGAATTTCAAATTCAATAGTCCAAAAAACAACTTGGGCTTATCCCTTTAAGGACTGGGACAATTGTTCAAGTTCCGATCAAAACAAAACATAAACAACATCTGGAATTTGCACTATATATCTGTTCAACAGTAATTCACCTCTTTCATATTAAATGTACCCACACTTATCATATATCATTTTGTTCAGTATAAACAGGTCTCTCATAGCATATACAATATGGATATAAGAAACATAATTTAATATGAATAAAATATAAAACAAAATTGAGAAATTTTGTGATTTTTCTTTAGCTCTGTATGGCATTTTAAAAAAAGGTTCCAGGGTCATATATAGCACATTACATTTTTCAGTTTATACACATTAAAATTTGCCAGACTGGTTATGTTGCGTTTGAGACCGTATGGTAACCCAGGAATGAGAATTACCACCATGGTGGCATACCATTTGCAAAAGTAGACATCCCAAGGTATTACAAATGGGGTATGTCTAGTCTTTTTTAGTGGCCACTTAGTCACAAACACTGGCCAGAGTTAGCGTTCATATTTTTTGTGTGTGAAAAATGCAAAAAACAAATTTGAACGCCAATTTTGGCCAGTACATCTATCATATTTAATGTACAAAAATAGATTGTAAATTGACACGTTTTAAAGATACACAACCACGTCCTTTATTTCCTCATCATGCAAGCCATCAATTACTTAAATATCATCACAGTGGCAATAATTACTTATATATTTCAGTACTGAAAACAATTAAAATAAAGGTGGAAAGGCTATTTTGCATTTTGATATAATAGATGGTTCTCATAAGTCAGAATTTGAAAAGTTATTTCCATTTAAGGTTTAAGTTGCTAAGGTAAAACACTTTTGATAAAGCCTATCCAAGGAGAAACGCGCTAAGAGTATTGTTTATAGCTTTTTATCACTATTTTATTTAATTATATACTCTATTAATTGTATTATTTTTTTAATTTAATTTTGATAATTAAAGTACTTTTTTAATTTGACCTAACTTTACTGCTGTTGGATTGCTTGGAGCTATATCCCTAGTGGGGAATCACACCACACAAGAACTTTGGATTGAGCAAACCGGAATTTGCTCTTTGAGTAGGTATAACTTATTTATTTATTTTTACACTCCTTTTTACGGTGTACACTATTGTGGTTCTGTTTGTTTATCTCCACATATACATGGACAGAAGAATTTATATTTACAACTGTATCCTTGAGTGTGGATCATACCACTTCAAGCGTTATCAGAGGAGCCAGGTTTTACGGCTCCATTACACATGAGTGTACATTTTATAGTTTTTACCTACCCTTGCTCCATACCTTTACATACTTCACCATATACGATTTTTATTTGTTTATTTTTTATGAGTTTACCCAATACTACACCAATAATTCAAAGAATTAGCTCTGCACTTGATCAATAGCTGAAGATTATTCCACCCAGGCGCATACACTGGAGCTGTATTGAAGCTCCAGAAAAGTGTGAGTGCACATCTTTTATCTTACCTATCACCACTACAGTTTTAAAATACTACACTATTATTTCTTCTTTGGTTCTCTCTACATATACCATGTCAAGGATTACTGAAGCGCTGCACCTACCCCCCTGTTTTTATTAAGTTGCTAAAATGTAAATATTGGTAAACTAGATAACTAAATTCAGACTAAAACAAACTCTGGCTATACCTGAGTCAGAGAATTATAACTAATCAGCTATTTTGGCCTTAATCGTGAATGCATTTTAGAATCTTATAATCCTGTTTAGTGGATAAACCACCAGTTTACTTTTACTGTGTCTATTTCAGTTAAAGGATATGCTCCTTAGTGATGAAAAAATTCTCTAATTGTATGCCAATTTACTTCAAATAAATAATAATACAAAAAGCATTAGGAACAGGCAGTTACAAAACCCTATTTGCAAGAACTTCTATTATGTCATTCTCTTGTTTTAAGGAATTTGGATCGATATTCCAAAGGAACTGCACCTCTTAATATTTCAAATGGATAAAGAGGGACACTTTATTTTTATAGGCATGAGTGAGGGTGTGGTCAGGGCTGGAACTGTTCTAAGAAATATTAGGTGACTTATTATTAACAATTTATGCTACAAAAATTTAATTCAGAATAAGAATAAAGTATTTTATTTGCACAGACTGATTTCGAAACACAGTTATAGTAGTTTAAAGACACAATACCGGATTTCCCCTTTGGAGCTCTATGGTCAGTCCCTATTTTGGGCATAAATCCCTCTGCCTCTCTTTTCTATTTTAATGTCTCTCCTTTATTTGGAGTTCCATATGGTTTTGGTTACTGACTCCATAACAGAGCTCCACAGCAGTAATACTTACAGTAATATGTCTTTAAATGACAATACATGTGTTTAGAAAGCAGTCTGTGTAAATAAGATACTGTACATTGTTCTCATTCTAAATTACATTTTAGTTGTATAAGCTGTTACCTGTCCATTTAAAATGCTGGAAGGTACGCATTATTGCACCATAGACTACTGAGCATGTATAATGTAATCAGACCTTTAATAATAACACAAGACACAAAGGAAACATGTACTTAATTCATCACCCGTTACATAACTTTCACTTGTTATGTTAGCCATGTTCTCAGTAGGACCAGGACCATATCAAACCTGATGGAATCAATCTATGGGTCTCCGTAAGACCCAGATTGTTCAAGCATCATACATTTCAAATGATTATATCAGGCACAATAATGCACTTTTGTTAACATTATGAATAGAAAGCAGTATGTAACACAGAAACAATGGGTATATTTTTATGCATAACAACACAGTCACGATCATGTATGGAAACACCCACTCTCTCTAGAATTCAATCAGCTCCCGGGTAGATATGGAATAAGATTATAAGAGTATTTGAAGCACTTTCTTACAAGCCCTTTTCACTTTTTCAGACCAAAATATGTAAAACATTTTTTTCAAGAAGTTCTAAAACTACTGTAGCTTGCTATATAAAAGACAAAAAACATGACCAACCTGTAAGTTCCATTGTCCCTTTAGACCAATGTGCATTCACCAAGGCTCCAGAAATATACACTTTGCGCAGGAAAGTTGTTAATATGTTCGTATATTGTGTGTAGCTGTCGTGCAGGAAATCTTTAGTTGCCTTTCTTGGTAATGTTCACATGCAAGTGACATACATACTTCCTGAAAATGCTCACTGGACCAAAGATGTGGGTTGTTTTTTCTACTTGTAAATATGCATCATTTGGGGGGGGGAAAGTAATAAAACAAGAATTACCTGGGCTCATGCAATGTATGATCATATACTGTAACTAAATCCCCATTCTTTTTGCCTAAGTCATATGGTTTAAAAACAAACAAACAAAAACTATAACATTTTGTGAGCAATGATTGATGTTGAAGCTTAGTGAGTGTGTGCTGGGTATTTTATGTTGTATCATTGGCCCCAGTAGCACCCTATAATGAATGCATGTTCAGTTGAGTGCAGCCTCATATTTGGGAGCCCAGGCCAATTCTCCCTAGTTTTGCACCGCTTTCTGTCACAGGTGCCTCTTTCAAGGGCCTATTTAAACTTACAAGGCAGGAGGATAGATTTCCCAAGTAAATTGATTAAACATATAAGAACAGGAATTAGATTACATTTTGGTGGTTTGTGAGTGCGCTGGATATTGTATGTTATTTAGATAATGGAGGTACATTGGATGCATTTAATAGTGTGCATTATTATATAATGCATTTAAAAAGAATGGACAAGCTCCATCCTCAAAATGGATTTTAATTCATTGCAAAGGTAATTACTTTATAAACATATTTAAAAATAATGAGTACCTTGACTAAGGTACTGATGACTAAAGTAGCAAGTTTTTATCACCGTTTACTGATGATATTTAGAGATGATGGTGGCGATCATGTTACCTTAATGGCTGGATACAACTTCGTCAACCATGCAACCCTTCTGGGAGTGGTTGGTAAGGAAGGAGGGGATCCATTTTAGTCCTTCTCAGATTCTTTGTAGAAGTCAATTTTGCCTGGTTGACTAACTTTTAGTTGTAGGTCAGAACCTATTAGTAGTGGTTCTCTACTCTTCCTCATAATACACCAGAGGAAAATATAGGTTTAATGATATTCTGCCATTTTATTATTATATTTTAAGTTAAAGCATATTTATACTTAATAAAGTAAAGCTCTATATGTGTGACTCTATAAGCAAACTGTAAGGTTTTTACCAACCTTATGTATAAATAATAATTATTATTATTATTAGAACTGAAAGTTGTCACATACTCCTGGGAACATTTAGAAAGAATATTTTAATATAGTCATTGCAAAAGTGATAATTTCAAGCTAGCAGTGAATGACACTGACTGTATTTTTGTCGATATGAGTTTATTTTGCCTTTTCTATGTCATGGCTAGTTTGCATTATTCAGGAACAAACATCACCCTCTAGTGTTGAAACAGTGCAATAAAATCCATACTGTTATATGAGATGATGAATGGCTGCAGTAATATTCATTGTTCCTTGGTTCTTGAGAGAGCACCTCCCTGTTGCTATAAGTGGCTTAGTACACCTACAAATACACATTGTAAATCTGTCTGTCATTTTAACAATGAATACTCTATGTAATGTAGTGCCAGTAAAATTGTAACAGTAATATGTTGCTATGTTAATGCAAATACGTGCTATAATAAAATAGGCAGCGGAAAAATGAGAGAGAATACTTAATATTATTTCATAATTCACCAATGGATAGAATATGGTAATTTAATATAATGATTTGCAGAAAGGTTATCTAAAAATATAGCTGCTATCTAAGCAGCAGATATACCTGTGTGCTAGAGAGAATGTAATCAGATTCTGTAGGGATTTTTAAAAATTCTTTTTGACCATTTTTTTGATCCAAGTAGAAATCTGACAGCTATTGTGGAATTAGGAAAGATTTTTTCCAATTTGTGGCACTATTAGAAATAGCTTCAAATTGTGTTTTTCTCGTTTTTATTTGTACCAGAGGAAGAGAGATGTACAAGGTTGATCTTGATTAACTTTATTTTTTTAGCTATATGACTATATAGCTGTGTGAATCATAAAATTTGATCATGCCTATAAATTCTATGGTGCTATAAACATTTGTCATACTACTCCTGGCTACACCACTGGATTTGATGCTCCTTTCAGCAGTATAAATGGTGGTTACATCTATTTCCTTTAAATTTTTGTTCATAATCACTTTCAATTCATGTTTTTAATTCATGTTCACTAATTCACTTTTCTTCTGGCAGTTATTTCATTATTTACACCGTTATTTTGGACTGAGGCAAACAGTGCAGTGAATACATAGCATTCCACAGGGAACCAAATACATGAAGCAAACTATAAATCACTTCACCAGTCCCAAGGATGATAAAAATATTGCTTGACTCCACAGGCCGCATGACACCAGAGCACCAAATGACACCAATTGGTAATCCAACTTGGTTCCAAACAAAGCTGCTCGCTAAACAGGAGAATTCTTTAATCCACTGAAATCTGATGGTACCTACTGTGTACTTGCACACTACATAGGTAGATCCTTGAGTTCTGTTATAATTTTGAATCGCATATCTGTATTTCCTGCTCTAGGATCTCACATTACCTTCTTTCATTTCTTGTTGTGTCCGGTACCTACGCTTACAAATTCATGGCTTTTGAAAAGTCCAACAAAATATGTCAAAAAAAAAAAATTTCCAAAAAAAAAAAAAGATTGTTTGACTGCCTCCAAAATGCTTAATTTCTTAATTTAGTTCTGTAATATTCTATGTAATGTTTTATATGAGTCATTGCATTTAGGTTAGAATTCTTAATAACATGAAGGTAAGTGTTTAGAAATGATACCCTATTCGGAAACATAGCGAAAAGTAAAGTAAAGTTATGTATATTTACATATCTTGGCTATACAACTAACACTTCATTTAACAGGGGAAGGAGTATATGGTCTACATGCATTACATGAATGACTTATTCATTACATACATTGCATATATGTCATGTTACACAATGACATATATGAATGTACACTGTCGGGATTTATCTACAAGTCAGATAGGCACTGACTCTTTTGAATGTGTGGGTTCAGATTGCAGGGTAGGGTTATTTACAAAAATTCATATGAATGTGTTTTTAAATACCTGTGCGAAACTCCAACAGCTTATATTTAGAATTACCTTAGCTGCTGTCTGCAATGGAAAACCACATCTTGTTGTCCTTAGAAAAGTGATGATTTCCCTTTAATATAATTGACTTGCACTATTGACGTCTTCAGTGTGTTATATTGGCTTCATGGTTAACTAGTTTTAAGAGCAGAATTTTAATCCGGGAGAGAAAGTGAGTGTGGGAGGAGAGAAAGTGAGGTCCTTAAAAGCTTCTGTTAGATCTGACAGAGAAATATTAATTCTAATTGAATATGTCTCAATTTAATATTGTGGGATAAGCTTTTCAAATGAATAATTTTTTTTGGATACACTTATTATTATTATTATTTGTTTAAAATATTAAAATATATTAAAAAAACAAGGCAGGAGAGATAGGATTAGGTAAAATATCCTAAGGAGTAGATTTCCCTTCTTGTGTTGGGAAACAAAAGTAAAGGGTGTCAAACCTACTGACAGGTGCAAACCTCAAACTATATATAAAATTAACTTTAATAAATATAATACATTAAAAAGGGTGGGGAGCACCTATCAAATAAAGTGAAAGTGTAGTTAAAAACCATTAACACCTGTGGGACTGGCAGCTGTATAACCGATGTAGTGTAGAGATAATATCAAAGCATTGCATTGCTACAGTTTTAAGTAATATCTGTAGAGGACAATTCTGACTTAATCGGAGAACAGACCAGTCTCAACAGGGTTGGAGCAATATATGCGACGCATGTGACTTCCGGCAGAGATGGAACGCATAGCACTTCCGGTTTTTGGAACGCACGGAAGTGGCGAAAATTATCGGAGGATTATTGAAGTGGTGGAGATCAGCTGTGAATATTGAGGAGACCTCCAACAGATGATATTCATTTACACAGGACCAATGAGGAAGGAAGGATAAGCCCATGTGACTGAACTGCATTTAGGGATTAGCCCTATTCAAAGGACTTGCTGGTGGGGGGTTGTTAGGCTGCTTCTTTTCGATTGTACTGTATTGTCTGATTGTTTTTTAAATATTGTGGTCCCTGAGGAAGTCCCATATCTCTGTAGACGGGACGAAACACATAGGACCATTGTTTATTTTATATATTTTTATACATATTAAAGCTGCAATTTTTCAACCTTTACCCGGAGTCCTGTATCTGAGTGGAAGTATCCAGGGGAATTTCCCAAGCCCCCCTTATCATCAGGGGAGGCACCATTAAAGCTTGAATCATTCAAGATCCTGTGAGTG
The DNA here is from genome assembly GCA_933207985.1 of Pelobates cultripes. Taxonomy (NCBI): domain Eukaryota; kingdom Metazoa; phylum Chordata; class Amphibia; order Anura; family Pelobatidae; genus Pelobates; species Pelobates cultripes. The sequence continues at coordinate 158,432,150 of OW240917.1, forward strand.
CATTTCAAATTGTGCAGTGTGAACATTTTATAACAGTATTACACTATATATTTTTTTGTATGTTTTTATTTAGAGCAATATATATCTGAGTTTGTGGATATCACGAATGTAGATAATATATTATCTTTATTTCCATTGGTCCGCTGGATTTTTAAACGGACAAATAAGAGCCATCATACCCCTTCTTTAACTGGGCTCTACGAGAGGTCCAGCTCCCCTCTGATGATCCAAAGTGGCGAAACGCGTGTCAGGGGCACTGACTAGCACTATCCACAGCCACTGCACCACCAGTGATCTACTTTTACCTGCTAAATCATGAGCGGTCCTTATAACCACAGCACCACTCACTCTTAGCTTGGATACTAGCTGCCATTATTACACAAGCAGCTCAGTCAGAACGAGTGCCTTTATTTTTATTTAATCTTTATAACTGAGTTTGTTCAATATGCTGCTACCTTTTGAGCATATGGGTTAAAACAAATCCGCCTTTTTTGGAGCATTGGGTCTAGCACACAGGGGCATGTAATATACAAGGGAGGGAGGTTTCCCTTAGTTAGTAGATATATTAGGCTTTATTTTAAGGGGTTCTCTCGAAGGCACAGTTGATAGGATACCTTATCAATGTGATAATCCCCATTTATTACAGCCATCTACCTGTTTCCACCTAACTCCTCCTCCCTCCCCTTGTCTAACTTACTTTATCTTGCCTTACATTCCTGTAGATACATGATATCACCCCTGACAATCATGATTTCTGGGGCAGTTGCACGGCGGTACTGAGGTTACGCTAATTACCTTCAGCCGCTACATTTGTTTTACCTATATTGACGCCAGCAACTAGGGACTCACTTTTGTCTTATTATCAAGAATGTGCAGTGTCTTTTATGCATATTTACTGAATGACAGCAATTCACCGCTTAGATAATTACCCCCAGACCGTGCTGTTTAATTCCCATTGCATTTTTTTCCATGCATGAATGTTTACTGTTGCTTAAGGATTTAACTGGTGCTTTCTTCTGGCACAGACATTAATAGATATTGTCCCTAACCATTAGCGACTCTTTGGGTCTTCACCTGTATACGTAGGCATTGTCTTTGATAGACACATACCAAATGATAGCAAAGCACCGCTTAGTTAATTACTCCTTTACTGAGTTGGCCACGATTCCATTGCTCTATTTTCTGTACAAATGGCATGCTGGTGATTGATATATACCCTGCACTGCAATTAAGCACTGCCCTTTAATAATCTTTAAACTCTGTTAGCTTACTCATACAGCATAATCAGGCAACTTACTTTTGTTGTACACATCTCACGAGCACAACGCTATCAGACGCCACCCACAAATGATCGATGTGTGACCCATAAAGTACATACTGTTATTTTGCTGAGACCTAGACAGGCTGTTTTTAACTACTAGAGATGAGCGAACCTGAACTGTAAAGTTCAAGTTTGTACCGAACATTACGATTTTTGGACCCCAAACCTGAACATTTCAGTAACAGTTCGGGTTTAAGTTCGGTGTTGGGCGATTTAATGGCGAGTTTTGAAAAGCTGCAGGGCAGCCAATCAACAAGCGTTTGACTCGTGTGCCCTTAGAAGCCATTACAGCCAGGCCTACTAATGGCATGGCTGTGATTGGCCAGTGCAGCATGTGACCCAGCCTCTATATAAGCTGGAGTCACATGAGCTCTTATTAGTGTAGAGAGAGGATGCTGCAGCTGTGAGGGACAGATTAGGAAAGAATTCTGGTGTTTAATCTGCAAACTACAGCGATTATTTTTGTGGGTGCTATACTAAATTTTTTTACCCTGCCCTGAGCCCAGTGCCACAGAGAAATAAGCAATCAGTCTGTTTGTTAGGTGGGCACTTGCAACTGCATGTGTGCCAGGCACATTAGTTTAATCCTGTTCTGGTAGCCCAGTGGGCAACATCTAGGCATTTTTAAATACTGCTGTGACATTGCAGTTTGACAATTCACATTTTTTTTGGTGCTAAAAAGTAAATTTGGGGCGTGCACTTCATATCAGAGAGTCAAATAGAACCGTCAAATACTGTGGTTACATCACACTTTAAAAAAGTCACATTTTTTGGTGCTAAAAAGTAAATCTGGAGTGTGCACTTCATATCTGAGAGTCAAATGCAAATAGAACCGTCAAATACTGTGGTTACATCACACTTTAAAAAAGTCACATTTTTTGGTGCTAAAAAGTAAATCTGGAGTGTGCACTTCATATCTGAGAGTCAAAGCACTTTGAAAAATTCAATATTTTTTTGGTGTTAAATAGTACATTTGCGGCCTGCGGTGCATTTCTTGCAGTCCAATAAAACTGTTAAATACTACTGTTACATTGTTAGTTTTAAAAAAAAAAATCACACTTTTTTGTGCTAAACAGAACAATTGCGGCCTGCGGTGCATTTCTTGCAGTCCAATAAAACCCTTAAAGGGACACTATAGTCACCAGTGCAACTACATGTATTCCTGATCCTATAGTGTTAACACTACCATCTAGCCCCCCTGGGCCCCTCATGCCTCCATAAATATAGTAAAAATCTTACTGTATTCAAGCCAGAAGCTGTAAATCTGCATGCTGTTAGACTCAGGAAAAACAAGCAGTCTGATGACATGTGATAGCCTGATCCAATCACAGTGCTTCCCCATAGGATTGGCTGGGACTGACAAGGAGGCAGATCAGGGGCAGAGCCAGCATGATTCAAACACAGCCCTGGCCAATCAGCATCTCCTCATAGAGATGAATTGAATCAATGAATCTCTATGAGGAAAGTTCAGTGTCTGCATGCAGTGGAAGGAGATACTGAATCACAGAATGCTCGTACACAGCAGATCTGAGTGGATGGAGGCATATTATGCCTCCATCAACTCAGAAGTCCCACTGGTTCACTCTGAGAAACTGCAACTGAAGGTGTTCCTAGCTTTCAATGTAAACACTGTATTTTTTTCAGAAAATACAGTGTTTACATGAGAAAGGCTGCAGGGAGCTATAGTTCTCACATGAACAACCTCATTAAGCTGAAGTTGTTCAGGTGAATATTGTGTCCCTTTAAATACTACTCTTACATTGATGGTTTTTTTGAGACAGTGAAGTAACTGTTTTAATTACACCTGTCACACTGTTGTGTGACCTCTAGTAATTTTTTATCGTCACTACCTCCCCTTGTCGGGAGTGGGTAATTTGTGCGCCTACTGCCTTCCTTGGATGTGGTAACCATTTCTCAGGCTCCCTCTCCGGAATCGAACCCTGACTCCTTGTTACCCATGATCACCATGGTAGGCGCAGAAAGAACCATCGAAAGTTGATAGGGCAGACATCCGAATGCGTCATACCCGTCACGGGGACGTGCAATCAGCCCGAGGTTATCTAGAATCACCAAAGTGCCTGCGCAACGACTGCCGAGTTGCCCACATTTTAACTTGTGCTGATTACTGGGTGGCCAGCCAGCTGGATCCCCGTTACAAGTACAACTTGCAGTCCTTAATTCCCTCACTGGAGCGTGATCGGAAGATGCGTGACTACAAGTGCACGCTGGTAGACGCGCTGCTAAAGGGCATTCCCAACTGACACCGGGGGCTCAGTGGAAGCACAAGATGACGGCAGAGGAGGAGGAAGTCACCAACACAGCTGGGGCATCGCCAGCACCTCAGAAGGCTGGGTTAGCATGGCCGAAATGTGGAAAAGCTTTGTCAGCATGCCACAACAACCAGCACCGCCAGCTGATATGGAACGTCTTAGCAGGAGGCAGCATTTCAGCAAGATGGTGGAACAGTACGTGTGCACACGCCTACACGTACTGACTGACGGGTCTGCCCCATTCAACTTCTGGGTCTCCAAATTGGACACATGGCCTGAGCTTGCCCTTTATGCCTTGGAGGTGCTGGCCTGTCCTGCAGCCAGTGTATTGTCTGAACGTGTGTTTAGCATGGCAGGGGGCGTTATCACAGACAAGCACAGCCGCCTGTCCCCAGCCAACGTGGACAAGCTCACATTTATTAAAATGTACCAGGCATGGATCCCACCAGACTTGTCTGTACCTTGTGCAGAATAGACATTTATACCGACCTCACCCAGCCATTGTTATACTCAAGTGCACTTATTCTTTGTTTTCTTTTTTTATATGTCCCAATATTTTGGGGGCTACCACAATTGTTTGCAGGGCACTTGTCCTACTCTTACCCCCATTTTTACTTTCTTTTGCAGCCCTCTAGCCCTTTCCAGGACTTTTTTAGAGACATTTTAGTGCCCAAAAGTTCGGGTTTTTTGCCGAAGTTTGGCCGAACTCGGCGAACCCGAACATCCACGTGTCCGCTCAACTCTATTAACTACATTTTCACTTTGTTTGATAGGTGCTTCCCACCCTTTTATATGTATTATATTTATTAAAGTTAATTTTATATATAGTTTGATGTTTGCACCTGTCATTAGATTTGACAACCTTTACTTTGGTTTCCAAATACAAGAAGGAAAATCCACTCCTTAGGCTATTTTACCTAATCCTATCTCTCCTGCCTTTTCTCTGTTTTTTTGTAAAAAGTCTTGTCACTAGGGGTTAACCCCCACTCAGGAGAATATTTATTTGATACCTGTTAGACTATTGTTTTTAAAAAGTATATCATACATAAAAATTTTACAAAATTTAAATATTTTTTTCATATTAAATCATTTGAAAAGCTTATCTACAATATTAAATTGAGTCCATAATTTGTAACAGTGCCACTTCAGTATAGTACACTGTATTTGTAGGTAATTGTTCAGCACAGTGTGGGTGATATTGCTATGGGTGCAGGGGTTTAATGTCTTAAGTGCAGATAATGTTGCAAGGTTGAGGTTAATGCTGTGGGTGCGGGTTTAACACAGCAGGTGGGGCGTTTATAAATATAGAATTATCTAATGCTCTGAATTCAATCAAGGATTATGTGTCATAATGTAACTCATAGAAAATGTTAGGGTTGAACATAAGACTTGGCAAACGGTGAGGTCACAATATTAGCCATAACAATTACCATTAAGCTAGTCTGTTATGTTTTTTTAATACACATATTAACTCTTCATCTTTTTCCTATTTGTCCACACATTTTTAATGTGTAAAAATATGTATTTGTTTTAGCCCTAATGTATTAAAGACTTATATTTGAGTTTGTAGCATCAGATTTAGGCAAGTCATGAGAGGGGAGTTTTTCACAAGAAAAGATAATGCAAGAAGCTGACAATTAATTGGAAGCATAAAAGTAGCATAGCATATCGTATTAGAGGCATACATCACAATGGATATGCTACCTTATAGAAGCTTTGCAGGTTTTAATAAAGGCATAATGTGTCTGATAATTGAACATAATGCATTAAACCTTATCCAACAGTTTCTACTAATGTTTGTGCCTATATTGGTACCCTGAGAAGAAGCTATACTGTGTATTAAAAAATATCTTAAGTACACTGATTTAAAGTCACACAAGATGATTTATAATCCTGTTTAAAGCGTGTAGAGAAAATACAAAGCCAATAATAAACAAGTGAAACACTTACCTCTGTGAAATACATCAAGCAATAGGATTGAGCAGATACCACAAGATCTGCAAAGGCGCAACAAAATGCAATTTCCTGCTACTGTAGAAGGATTCTATAAATTGATAAGATATTGATAAAAACACAGAAGTTGGAAAACTGAGATCTTCCTTTTCTACCAGGCATGCTGCCAAAAGTCTTCATGGCTATGCAGGATTCTTTTTGCACTTGTTACCCCTAGGACAAAACTATTGAACAGCCTGTGTGAGTGTGTCTAGCTATATAGAAACCTTGCTATTAGACAGATATTTACTAAATATGGTAAATAACATAGATTACACCAGAGTCATTATACTGCATTAATGAAAACAAAGGGAATATGTAAGATAAATTAATTCTGAAACAGTAAACCATTTACAAATTCTATAAATTATTCAAAAGAGTTACAAATAGGAGGATCTAATGTGGGCCAGATAACCACTAAACTTTCTTTCTCATTCCACATAGTTTGAGATAGAGGTAAATATATTTAGGATGTCCACTCACTAACTGCCAACCCATCCTCATGTCAGCAATGAAATGGATTGGGAATGCTCTATCTGCAAACCTTTAACCCCTTAGTGATGAGATCACTTTCAATTTTATTACCGTTTGGGACCAGGGCTGTTTTTACATTTCTGCAGTGTTTGTGTTTAGCTGTAATTTTCCTCTTACTCATTTACTGTACCCCCACATATATTATATACAGTTTTTATCGCTATTAAATTGTCTTTCCAATGATACCATTATTTTCATTATATAATATAATTTACTATAAAACATTTTATAAAATATGATGAAATTTGTTTTTAAAAAACACACTTTTTCGAAATTTGACCCCCAAAATCTACAACCGCCAAGAAACACCCATCCTAAATAGTTTCTAAATTTTGTCCTGGGTTTAGAAATACCCAATGTTAACATGTGCTTAGCTTTTTTTGGAAAGTTATAGGGCCATAAGTACAAGTAGCACTATGCTATTTCCAAACCATTTTAATTTTCAAAATGAATGCAAGTTACTTTGTAACACTGATATCTGTCAGGAATCCCTGTATAACCCTTCACGTATATATATATTTTTTAAAAGAACACAATATTTGGGGTATTTTGACTCTTTTCGTGCTCTTTTCATGCAACCATTTTACCACCAATCTATACTTAATAAAAAAAAAGGGAAATTGGTGATTTTTTTTGACACACATAGCAATTTAAAAATACATTTACTGAGAACATTAAAGGTTACTGCCAAAGAACACCCCAATACGTGTTCAGCAACATCTCCTGAGTACAGTAACATCCCCCATGTATAAGTGTGTTGGGTTCTCTGGGGACTAAAAGACCTTATTTGGAGGGTGCGCATTCCAGTTTTCCAACTTGGAATTTTCACAGATGTTCATCATGCACCCATGTCCTATTTGGGACATTTTTGAAGCCGCCCAATGTAATTTACACCCATCAAACCATATATTTTTGAAAAGTAGACACCCTAGAGTATTTCAAATAGTGGTATGTTAACACTTCCCATGCACTAATTCTACCACCAGTCTTTGTCAAACTTTTGGGTAGTTATTTTTTGTGTTATTTTTCTCTCACATTGTACTTTTGGCATTGATTCTTAGTTCCTGTTAAGTGTTATTGACAAAGAACACCCCAATATGTGTTCAGCAATATCTCCTGAGTACAACATTGCCCAATGTACAGGTTTTATGAATTTTTGCAAACTTACAGGGGTCAAATATAGGGCTTTCCCCTTTTCCATATTTGCACATTGAAATTTGCCAGATTGGTTTGCTGGGCCTATGTTCCCTTTGAGACCATATAGCAGCCGAGGAATGAAAATTAACCCCATCATGGCATACCATTTGAAGACATGGTATGTAGACAACCCACGGTATTCAAAATGGGCTATGTCCAGTCTTTTTTTGTAGCCACAATCGCTGGCCAAAGTTAGCGTTTTTATTTGTTTTTTTCATTTTTTTACACAAAAACTGCACTTTTACAGGTGATTTCATCATCGTGATAAGTTTTACTGTTTTAAACACTCATATTTGTGTTCAGCAAAGTCTCCCAAGTACCGTTTTATGGTGTTTATGAAACTTACAGGGTCAATATAGGGCTTGCCCAATTCAGTTTGCCAGATTGGTTTCCTGGGTTTGTGTGACATTTTGAGACCATATGGTAGCCCAGGAATGTGAAATAACCCCATCATGGCATACCATTTTCAAATGTAGACAACCCAGGGTATTCAAAATGGGGTATGTCCAGTCTTTTGTAGTAGCCACTTTGTAGTCACAAATGCTGGCCAAATTTTGTGATTGTATTCGTTTTTTATGTAAAAAATGTTTTTATTTATATTATATACATATATATATATATATTTGTGTTCGGGGCATTCTCATTGTACATGAAATACGCTGGTGGAGAGAAAATAACATAACAAGGAAATAGTCAGTTGAGGTGTGCCGAAACCGATGTATGCTGTAGGCCGGTAAATAAAGTGGGCCCACATAAAGGAAAGTATAGCTAATGGGAGTGGAGGGTGGGGCTGTTCTAGTACTTGTACCGGACACCACTTGTTCCCTGTGGGGTAGTAAGTTATGTGCACAGGTTCCCCCATCTGACTTGTTTTGGTTTTAGGTAGGGTCAGAACGTAGTAGTCGATGTGTTTCCTGAGGTAGGAGGTGAGGAGGCACCCTTGGCTATGGTGCTGGCCACTAATGGTGAATTCTCTTGGTCTAAGAAACCCATAGAACACTAGATAAATAGCCGTTTTAATGACCGCATTTGTATGGGGTTCAAATGGAGCCTGGTCGAGAAGGTCGGACAAGGATTTGAACAGTTTAATGGCAATGGCAAGTCTCTTGGGAGTTGCAGGGCCGTCTGCTTTGGCTATGCCTTTTAGTAGTGTTCGGATGGGGTAAGAAGTTAAGAACCCTTTGTGGTTAGGGAAGGAGCAATACATATGGTGTTGTATGCCCGTGAGGTATAGCTTAATAGTATTATGTGAAAACTTAAATTTAAGGTGGCAAAAAGATGCAAAAGCTATCAGTGAAGAAACCTCGAACCAGTCGGCTAGGTGATGGTCAGACATGAATTGTTTGTACAAGTGAAAAGCTCTGTGATACGCGTGTTGGGTGCTGGTGGATAAGGCTAACTTGGTAAGAACATTACTGTGCTGAAGTAATTTGTCTACTCCATGACAAGTTCTTGGAAAGTTGGCGCTGGGGTTGCTACACGAGCTGCCGAGGGTAGGGACAGTTTGAAAGCCTGAAATTGAAAGCAAGAGAGTTGGTCAGCTGCCGTGTTGTAGATGCCAGGAACGTGAGAGTATACAATGTGGAACTGATGGGTAGCTGCTAGCCATGTCAGTTTCCTAAGGAAACTCATAATCGTCAAGGAGGAAGAGCGACCCTTGTTGATAATGTGGCATATTGCCAGGTTGTCGGAAAAGCAGCGTACGGACTGACCTTTCCACAACCTACACCAAGTGACGGCTGCAGCAACTATAGGGTATATTTCAAATAGGGCTGAGTTAGTGTGAAAACCCTCAATGCCCTGTGTTTCTGCCGGCCAGGTCCCCCAGAGACATTCTGTGCCGAAGATGGCCGCATATCCTGCTGATGACGCTGCGTCTGTCCAAATGACCGGTGACTGTGAATCAAACTGCGGGAGGAACATGCTCCTCCCATTCCATTCTGAGAGGAATTGTCAGCGGTCGCAGGACAGTCTAAGGATATGCGGACATGGTCGTTGGTAAAAGTGGGGAACAGGGCGAGGAGTCTAGAAATGAAAGCCCTGCCCTGGGGGATTATGCGCATGGCAAAATTTAGTGAACCCAGAAGTGATTGTAGTTCTTTACGATTGCAGGACCCCCTGTGCATGTAGTGGCTAATATCGTGTAGGATGTGAACTACCTTACCTCTAGGGAGGCTGGCCATCATAGTTGATGAATGCAGCAGGATACCCAGAAAGTTAATCAATGTATCTGGTCCTTCGGTTTTAGTGGGTGACACAGGAACATCAAGGGATGTGAATAGTTTGGTTGCTTTGTCTAGGCTACGTGGGGGGGTGGAGTTGGATTTGATGAAAAGAAAATCATCTAAGTAGTGTATCACATTTGGGCACCTGCAGGTATTGAGGAGAAGCCAACACAAAACTTCTGCAAATGTGTCAAAAATCCTGGGACTACTTTTGGCACCAAAAGTGAGCTTTGTAAAAAAGTAGTAGGAGTCTTGCCACTTAACGCCATGCAGGTGCCACAGAGAGGGGTGTATAGGTAATAATTTAAAAGCATTCACAATATCCGTCTTGCTGAGCCAAGCCCCCAACCCTGCAGATCTGATAGCTGCAGTAGCGTCGTCAATAGTGGAGTATTGTAGGGAAAATTCCTCAGATGGAATCAATGAGTTTAGGCTGGGGATGGCAGAGGAGTGGGGTGCGGATAAGTCAATGATAAGTCTTAATTTCTCAGACTTTTTGCTGGAAACCAGCCCAAAAGGGTTAGTTCTCCAGCTGGAAAAGGGGGGTTAACAAAAGGCCCAATGACAAATCCTTGATCCACTTCCAGTTGTAACAGTGTGGTGACAGCCGTAGGGTGGTTAGTGGCAGACTGTAAATTGTGACACTCTAATACCCCAGTTGGCATGTAAATGATCCCTGTGTGAAAACCCTGGGTGAGACCCATACATAAAAAATCAACAAGGTGTTTAGAGGGGTGAGTGGATAGCATATATGCAGGAACGTTTACCGGAGACAAATAAGGTTTCTGGTACATTTTATTAGGGCACATGGATTTCGCATGTGCCCTGAAACAATGTTAGCACACGTGTAATAAGTGGCAGGCGCTGTAGCCGCAGGAGCCTTCGTTGAAATTATTGCAAATCTGAGATTTGCCTAGATACACCACTGGACGACCCAGTTTGTCTCTGGTCTGTTTCTCAGACTTAGTGGGATGATGCAGGGATGGGCAGGGAGTGCTGTCTGGACAGAGCGGACAGAAATTGGCTGCGTGAGCGGGAGATGTACATATGGCACAAGCTGGGGTCCTAAGACCTGCGAAATGTCTGAGGAATAGCTCATTGTCCAGTTGGCTCCAATCCATCTGGATGCCGTACTGAGACAATGTGGCAGACACTTTTGATGAAAAGGACTTGTGGTAATCGTAAAAAGTATAGCCACCATACTTATTACCGAGGTCCACCAGCTTGTACATATATAGATTGAGTTCCTCCCTTCTATTGGGATGAGCCGTGCATAGAATAACTCTAAAGATACCGAAAGCCAACACAAAATCAGGAATGGCAAGTTTCTTACTGAGTCTGGGGTCTCTGGCTTTTAAAACCACCGAGATGTCCCCATAGTCATAAGACCGGTTTTCCACGATATCCTGGGAGGCAATGAGCAGTGAGACTAAGTTAACATCCTTGCCTTCCAGGATGTCCTTTTTAAGATTTGTCGGCACCATGTGTGCGGGGTTAATAACGTGGGCGGCTGCTTTTGTGGCTATAGAATTACCCGTTATTGCTGTGGGTATGGCGGGGATTAATTCGGACAGAGGACCTGGAGGTTGTGCGGGGAAGCTACGGGCTTCCAGCCTCTCCAGCCTGTCTTTGACCTTCCCCATAGAAGAGACTAGGGAGGCAACCATAGCATGGAGAGTCGGATCTTGGGAGTTGCTTGTGCCTTCCCCTGCGTTTGTATTAATGGTATTGGTTCTTAGCAACTTGAACAGTTCTGCTTTCCTGGCAGTAGCTGGGAAAGGAATGCTGCGTTTGCGTAATTCTGCAGTGATGCGGGGGATAGTCCATGATCTGATGGACGAGGGGCTTCCCGTGTCGACCTTGTGGGTCGGAGTAAGTGACCTAGCAGGGGTGCAAGGGATTGACATATCCTCACCATCATCTGGTAGTAGGGACATACTGAAAAATATAACAGATATGTATGGTAATCAGGGTTGGGAGTTGACGGGTGGCTAGCTAGTGCCAGATGGCGAAAGATTATTCTAGGTTTGTGACAGGTGAGGCCCTGCTAGTGCCAAGTGGCTAGAGAGGCTCTATCTATGAGTTGGCGCGAGGGGTGGGGTAGCCTATCCGTTGATGGGTCGTTGGCCTCTCCATGCGTGTGGGGGGGCATTTGGTGGTGACTGGTGTCGCCCTCTCTATATAATTTGCGAGGCGGCTAACTATGATTTGGCCCGAGGGGTGTATAGTACCTCGAAGTGGAGGATGGGAGTTGGCCTCGCGGACCGCTAGGATTAAGGGGCAGGGAAATAACTAACATGGCCGTGCTGAAAAAGAAAACGTGCAAATCAACATACCTGCAGAAAATTGAGCACTGGTTCTGTGTAAGAGAATTCAGGTGTCTTTTAGGTGGGGGGGGTTAGTTTAGGCGACCCGTCCGAGGGTATTCAGGTTCCTGGGGGTATGAGAATTTTAGATAATGTACTCTAATGTGGAACATATACATAAATATGAATAAATTGACGTAGTAAGAGTTCTGGGGGGGGATTGTAGCGAACATCGTCCCCCTAACGTACACAATGCCACCGGTAAGCTATGCACTTTAACCGTAACCGTGGTATATTATCATAAAACTTAACGTTACTACTATACATGCCGATATCTAATAACATATGTAAACAGCCATAAATAAACATATATAATGTATTATATTCCCAAGCATATCATATATGTATAACCAGCGTTCCTAATTTAACCAGTGTCCTAATTAGCAGAATATGAATAAATAACAGCAAGATATGGGAATGTAAGGTATTTGAGAGGGGAGTGTATGTTATAATGTAAGGTTGCAAACTGGCTGAACTAAGGGTCAGCCAGTGACGAAACGTACCCTTTGTAAAATTGTGAAAGATAGGTAGACCGGGGTTTTAACCCTGAAGCCTCCTATAAATGCCCCCCTTGTGTGTTGCCAGTAGGAAACAGGACCCTACGATGTAGGGGTCTGGTTGAGGCCTGTTCCTGCCCAGGCCGTATGTATGTCCCCCCCCCCTATTTTAAACATCATAAATTACCCCCTTAATACTGGGTTTTGCCGGCGGCCGGGAACAGGGACTCCTAGCAGTAATGGAGTCTCTGTCCTGCACCCGGGCCAGCTGCTATCCCCAGTAGGAGCCCTGCTTACCGCCCCAAAAATGGTCTGTTGGGGGGAGAGGCCGGTCGGGCTGGTGGCCGGTGAGTGTCCGGTTCTGGGGCCGGTAATGCCGGGTTGAAAGCCTGCAGTTCGGGCTGGGTTTGGAGAGCCGGAGAGATGGTGGGCCTGTAGAGCCTGTGGAGCCGGCGGAAGTCCGCGTGTGACATCAGAGGAGTGCGCCGTGTCTCGCCGGAAGTGACGTCACGAACCAGGAAGTCGGGAGCAACGGAAGCCGGCGAGTGTTAGCCTCCTGTTCGTCTAGACCAACGAAGGTAAGTAAGGGAAGGGGGGAGTCCCTTAAGTAGGTATATAGCCCCTCCCTCAACTTCAGGCCATGCCTTCCAATATATATAAATAATTTTTTTTTAATTTATTTATATTTGTGGTAGGGGCAAAAGCCATAATGAGAACATATTAAAAAATAGATATGTAAGGTCCCTATATGAGACCTATAGTAATATTGTGGTGTGTCGGATCTGACGATGCGGTGGCCAGTAATAAAAGAGGGCAAAAAGAGTATACCATACAGAATTATACAGCCTACAAATCAAGCATATTACAATATATTACATATACCTGTTATGGAAGACTTGGCGTATTTAAGAACAGGTTGATGTATATATCTGGACTAAGCTGAGGCCTCCATAGTCTCAACGTCCCATTAATATGTACCGAATGTTCTTGGACATATGGTTGTCAGCACTGATGTGGAAGGAGTGACCTACTTAATTCGCTGAATTAAGACTTTATCTGACCATGCAGTAAAATGCTGAGATAAAGTCTGAAAATACTTAGAGTATTGTCGTGTAAGGCTAGTAGGAGCAGATATGGGGAACCTTGAACAGAGGTTAGGTCGTTATCCAGCATTATTACTGACAGAATTATCAAATGTCATTTAGTAGTGTCTTTTTAGTAAAGGGTGGCAATAGAAGTGAAATTGACCGTTGACCTCAAGAAGCTTGAGCATAACATAAAATCGTGCCATAACAGGATTAAACTGTAGAACCTCAGCAGAAAGTCTGTAAAGGAGAACAAGATAAGTGAGGGATATGGTCATATGTTGATAAAGTAGTAATTAACAGCTGGCCAAGTCAGTATTCTAACAGAGTGCATATGACAAGATCTGCTTTGAGGCACATGCAGATACGTGAGAAATGCCATAGGTGAGCCAAACAATTAAACAACCCTAGAGTTATGACATAGGAACCAAGGATAACATAATTGCATATACTAACATAACAGTGAGTACAATAGTTTGAAATAATGAGCCACCAGAGCGTGAATGAATACACGCGAGCACATGTAAATACATATATTTGCGTACACACACACTCCTAACCACTATCTACCTACATATATATTTACATATGAAGATACGTATGATGTATATCATGGTTATCTATGATTTGCGAGCCCGTCATCAAACTGTTCTGGTCAGTAGCGACACCTGTTATTAAGGGGAGCTAAGGTGAATGACAGTATAGAAAACGATAAGTCTTAGTAAGGGCCCAATACCGTAAGCTAAAGGAGGCATGCTGTGATGCTATGTTTAGATGAGAAGCTGAATTGTACTAGTAGAGAAAATCGCCCTGAATGAACATAGCCTCTTCTATGTACGAGGAGGTAAGTGGTTCAACCTAAATATTATCATAATAAGCTATATCCCATGTATCTGTGTGGAATGCATGTAATCTGGATCCTAATTTACTTGTAAGCGGATAGTCAAAATCCCGTTGGATATTTTGAACGTACAGAAACATACACTGAATATTGAGTTATGTAATGTATGCTCGAATGCATATGGAGGACCCTGTTAAGGTCAGCGTAAGGAGACATCCCTTTGTAAAAGTCAGAGTTTGAATGTATGTCCAATACATAAAGGAGAATGGAGTGAGGTCTTGAATTGATATGAACCTAAATGAAATGTAATGTTGAATACCTGCAACCCAGTTACATTTGGCAACCTAAATATTTATTTCTACCTATAGTAACCAGCTAACGGACTCTACCTGACAGGTATTTGCAATTATGGACCTATACCTGTTACTAAAAACCAAAACTACTGTGTGTTCATAACGTGATGTTCTAATCCAGTATAATTGGACAGAAGGAACTTACCAATACCTAATAGTACCAGCCACGTAACTTACACACATTTAATTGTACAGGCTCCACATAGATAGAATGGGCGTGACAGGTGAGGCCCTCTCTATGCCACCATGCAAGGCAAATAACTATGAGTTGGGCCGATGGGTGTAATACCTCCGAGTATGAGGATGGATGTTGGCCTTGCGGGACCACTAACTTAAGGCATAGAGGCCTGAGAAGTATAAGGTATCAGGCTCCTGGTGTCCTGCCAGCCAGTAATGAAACTAACTAAGGGAGGCAGGGTAAGGTTTTCAATGAGTATGTGTAATTTGACGTCTCTGAGAACGAGTAGTCAGAATAGCAGTATGACACAGAAGTTGGATTGGCGCACACCTACAAGGTTAATGAGATATAGTAGGAACTGTGGTATGTAAAAGTAGATATCCTGTTCTGAATAACAGGATATGTAGCAATGCAACATTCAGCCGTAAGTAGGAGGCTGTGCAGTAAATCGTAGATACCTAGCACTTAAAGATATGATGTACTTGAGTGAGATGTAAGGCCAGCTCGTGGATCCAACCAAATAATCTATAAAACCTACATAATGAAAGTAGTGTAAGGGGTATGATGAGTAATGTTGCCCTAAAATGCTGAGTACTCCGTAACCTGTAATAACCATGTTATCAGTAATACCCTTGATACGAATATCCTCTAACCTATGACCCTTATGGAAGAAATAAACTGATACAAGTGAAAGCAGCAGTCCTAATAATGAACCTGACGAGATAATGAATTATGTGAGAAGTATGTGCATGGCCCTACCCGGAACATCCTCGAGAGTAGAACAACAGACTTAAGATAAAACAGTAGTGCTGTTAAGAGACATAAACATGGTAATATAGTCAAGAGAGTATGCCATACACTTGAGTAGAATTGAGGCAAGCAGTGAAGGAAGCCACCATAACAGGTGAATTAGAATAGGGATCTTAAACTTAGTTAAATAATAATATACCAAGGCATTAATTAACGTAACTTACTATACAGAACTAGTGATAACATCTAATCCCCAGTTAAGTGTCAAAAACCCAGTCTCCCTTGAATATAGAAACAGATACAAGAAATCGTAGTCATTTGTTAGAAATGGAATAGTAGTAGCATACGTGCCGATTATACAGTTTTGATGTTGGACATAGGGTAAGGAATCGAGCCTTAGTGGCATGAATATAGAAATGCACCGGGTGAGCATTTAGAGGCTTAGTTGAAAACCATATAGTGTTTATTAAAGTGAACCAGTGTATTAAATTAAATACTACAGGTGATACTCGAAAAATAAGAATATTGTGCAAAAGTTCATTTATTTCAGTAATGCAACGTAAAAGTGGAAACTACTATATGAGATATACGCATTACATGCAAAGCAAGATAGTTCAAGCTGTGATTTGTCAAAAATGCGATGATTATGGCTTACAGCTCATGAAAACCCCAAATCCACATCTCAGTAAATTAGAATATTGGGAAAAGGTGCAATATTCTAGGCTCACAGTGTCCCACTCTAATCAGCTAAGTAAGCCATAACACCTGCAAAGGGTTTCTGAGCCTTTAAATGGTCTCTCAGTCTGGTTCAGTAGGAATCACAATCACAGGGAAGACTGCTGACCTGACAGTTGTGCAGAAAACCATCATAGACACCCTCCATAAAGAGGGAAAGCCTCAAAAGGTAATTGCGTAGGAAGTTGGATGTTCCCCGAGTGCTGTATCAAAGCACATTAATAGAAAGTTATGTGGAATGGAAAAGTGTGGAAGAAAAAGGTGCAAAAGCAGCAGGGATGACCGCAGCCTGGAGAAGATTGTCAGGAAAAGTCCATACAAATGTGTTGGGGACTTTCACAAGGAGTGGACTGAGGCTGGAGTCAGTGCATCAAGAGCCACCACACACAGACGGATCCTGGACATGCGCTTCAGATGTCGTATTCCTCTTGTCAAGCCGCTCCTGAACAACAAACAACGCCAGAAGCGTCTTACCTGGGCTAAAGAAAAACAGACCTGGTCTGTTGCTCAGTTGTCCAAAAAATCACCTGTAACTTGTGTTAATACCTTTTTCATCAAATGCTCTGTTTTATTATTAAATTTAAATTAAAGATATAGTAAATTACATCATAATCCAGTTCACACAAGGCAAGGCAACATTGAATTTCTTCTCTGTATGCGTTCTGTATAATGATTGCAAGATACAAGGACAAAGTGTTTAGCAATGATTAACAGTAAAAGAGATGCTAAAAATACCTCAGGTTAGTTTCTTTTTTTCAACTCTGTGTAGTTTTCCTGTAGTGCTGTAAAATGTTTTGTTGATTTCAGCAGTGTAACCCAACCTCCTTAGCCACCCCACCCCTCACATTTCAACATATTCCTGATTCACAGTCTCTGGCAGAAACATACATTTTGCAGCCAATGAAAATAGAAGCATGTCTTAACTAGTATAAGGAATGCTCACAGCACAGACTACACTGTATGCCCATATGTTCTCCTTTTCCTCCCTCCCTTCCTGTAATGCAAGTCAGACATTCTCCTCCGCCCTCAGCCAACCTCGCTACCCACTGTTAATCCTTTCCCTGTCAGCCAAACTCACCAGAGGCGTCTCCAGGATTCATATTTAAGGGGGGCACATGAGGGGTCAGGGACAAAAGTAGGGTGGCAGTTATAAAACGTGCATATGTGTGTGTGTGTGTGTGTGTGTACATATATATATATATATATGTACACACACATTCATACACAGGGCTCGGCAAATCTCTCTCTGCTTCCTCGTGCACTGTTTAGTGACATGACGTCACTCCGGCCCCGGCATCACTACAGAGAGTGCGCATGGGAGCAGAGAGAAACTGCAGAAAGATTAGAGAGGAACCCCATTGGATGACAGAGAAAGATCCACTCAGCTCTCCCAAAGTTAGGGAGGCTGGGTAGATTTAAATAAATTTTAAAATAGCAATATAGTGTACTATGTGTAAGTAGGGGCTGTAGTGTTAGCACATCCTCATGTATAGGAGCTTTTGAGATTCTGAGTGTGCTGATAGGGCCTGTAAAGTGTGTGTGCATCTAGAGGCTGCAGTGTGAGTGTATGTGTATTGGGGTTGCATTGTGTGCTTATCAAGGAACTGTATTGTGTATGTATGTATATAAGATTTGGTGTGTAATGGAATGAAGTATGTATGTACGTGTGTGGGGGTGAATGTATAAGAGGATAAAGTGTGTATGTGGGTGAAGAGGTGATGTGTGGAATGTGTACTGTGTTCAGGGGTGTAGAGAGTGGGATAGGGAAGGGCTTTACAATTTGTTCTTTAATAATTGTTTAAAAAACATATTCCCCTTTCCTTGATTTTACCTTGCAGTGAGGGGGTGGCACAATTAGATCTGTGGTGGTTGAGAAGGCATCAGGTACAGGGGAGGTCACGAGATTAGAGTAATCTCTCTTGGAGCTCAAGCACAGACTGATCCATACACACACAGACTGCCTCCCTACAACAGACTAACCCATACACACAAACAGACTGCCCCCTCACATAGACTGACCCATAGACACAGACTGCCTCCCCCACACACAGACTGACCCCCACACACACACACAGGTTGACCCGCCCACACACACACACCCACACACACAGACTGACCCCCACACACAGACTGACCCATACACACACAGACTGATCCCCCCACACATAGACTGACCCATACACACACAGGCTGATTCATACACATACACACTCATCTCTACACAGACTGACCTATACACACAAACAGACTGCCCCCTCACATAGACTGACCCATACACACAGACTGCCTCCCCACACACAGACTGACCCCACACACACACACAGATTGACCCACCCACACACACACACACACAGACTGACCCCCACACAGACTGACCCATACACACACAGACTGATCCATACACACAGAGATTGACACTCCCCACATACAGACTGACCCATACACACACAGATTGACCCACCCACACAGACTGACCCATACACACACAGACTGACCCATAGACACAAACTGCCTCCCCCACACACAGACTGTCCAATACACACACACAGACTGACCCCCTACACACATAGACTGACCCATACACACACAGTCTGACCCCCCACACAGAATGACCCATACACACACAGACTGAACCCCTCACACATAGACTGACCCATATACACACAGACTGACTCATACACACACACAGACTGATGCCTCCCACACACATACTGATCCATATACACAGAGATTGACATCCCCCACACACAGGCTGACCCAAACACACACACAGACTACCCCCCACACAGACTGACTCATACACACACAGACTGACACATACACACACAGACTGAACCCACACACATAGACTGACCCATACACACACAGACTGACTCATACACGCACAGACTGACGCCTCACACACACAGACTGATCCATACACACAGAGATTGACATCCCCACTCGCAGACTGACCCCCCCCACACAGACTGAACCCCCACCCCCACACACAGACTGAAAACCCCCACACGCAGAGAGACTAAACAACGCACACACAGACTGAACCACACACAATGACTCACACTTACCAGCAGTTGCCTGGATGCCTCACTCCCCCCACACTTTGTGCAAAGCTAAGATTCCTCTCCCTGTCTCTCCCCTGCGCTGCTCTCTGTGACCCAGGAAGTTCCTCCCAGCACAGTGCCCCCTTAAGCCGCACGTGGGAACTTCAATCATGATGCAATTCTTCAAACAAAGATGGAGATAGGGGTCCCAACGGATCACCCACCTCTGTGCACTGCCGCCACTCTTGAGGACCCATCAGGCAATTGGGAACATAGATCAGTGGTGGAACTGATAGCACTGCTTCTGCAGCTTGCAAAGGGAGACTCAATTTCAAACAGGGGGGCACAAGGGGGGTCACTGCATGATGTAGGATGGGCCATAGCACATCTGGGCTGCCCCTAGTGACGCCCCTGAACCTCACTACCCACTGTTAATGCCTTCCCTGTCAGCCAACCTCACTACCGACTGTTAACCCCTTCCCTGTCAGCCAACCTTACCAAACGCTGTTTACCCCCTTCCCTGCCAGTCCCTGTCAGCCAACCTCACTACCCACTGTAGATAGAGACAGATATATATATATATATATATATATCGTGAAAGAGATAATACAAAGCTCTATAGGTATTTATGAGTTTGTCTGTGTCTTTGTATTTATTTATAATAAACATATGACAATATATGATGTCAATGTGGTGAGAAAATGTTTGTGTGTATGTGTGTGATGTGGTTTGTAAGTTCTAGTATCTGAATGCTGAGGACTCCGAGGAGGCTTGGGCAGACACTGTGGGCATGTGCTGAGCTGAGTGAAACTCAGGCATGCCCAGTAAGGAATGTCATGGCTGATTCCCATATAGAATCACTGGAACATGGCCATTGGGCAGTCTGGCTGAAATACAGGAAGCAAGGAGAACGCGAAGGGGGAATTTACATTAAATCAGAAGAGGAGCAGCAAATAATATCAATACAAAGATTAAAACATTTACATATAAAACTAATTTTACACTATTTAGGGAAAAAAGCATTTAGTGACACTAGGTTTACTGTTTGTGGGAAGAGGGATATGCATTTTTTTACCTATACAGTTCCTTGAAAATGGATGCACACAGTTGCAGGATAAAGAGATGTGGATTTCTCCACTTAAATTAATTTTTTCACATATCACAAATACACATATGTTAAACATAGGGATAGGTAAACAAAATATAAAAAAACATGGAAAGTGATTGTACCACTTTAACCCTTCCTAGCTACCTTACATGAATTTATTTAAAAAAAAAAATTTAGGTAATAATTGAAATGTAGCACAATAGCCAAACAGGATTTGTGAAAACGAGTTGATGCTTAAATATGCTCAAAAAATGGAAATTAGATTTAGCCTGTTGTTTGAAATTAAATTTTAATGAAAGTATCATTGTGATAGACCAGAAATTAATTCATAGATGGTCATCTTGATGAGTAGATGGGTGTGATATTGTGCTACGTTGTATAATATATTTGAAGATGATCCAAATCATTATGTAGCATGTATGTTTTATGCTTGTAATTGACTGTGTCTAATAACACACTGAAATGTGTGGATGACGGTGTTATGGCTAATTAAAGATGTCAGAACCTCTGAAGAAGTCAGGAAGGCAACATTTATGACATTTTGTAACAAACTATAATTACCATAATCACGATGAAAGGGGTAGGTGACAACAGGAAATATGAATTAAGGGTTGGATGGATGAATCCTAAATGTTTTCCTGATGGTTTGCCACAAACTTTGGTTTTGATTAAGGTGTACAAGGATTGTGAGGCTCTACACATATCAAAGTCCCAGGATCCTAAACCCCCCCCAAAAAAGCTCAGAGCGAGGATCTCAAAATATCAACCCATGGCTCACTTCCGGCTCTCTAAATACATTCCCGGGACATTCTGAGATTAAGAGATATGATAGAGTCCTGGGAATATGGCTCTAAGTTCTGAATTGCTGGTGACCTGTTCTACATCAGGAATGCAATTGTGCTCTTATTTAATGTCTTTGAGCCATTTTACATTAATAAGCTGCTGATGAAGATAAGAAGAGAAAATGTAGGTGTGTCTTGGTCCAAAAGGTTTAGGAACCACTGCTCTAGAGCTTTTATGTGCATTTCTTTTAAATGATAGATCAAATTTATTTACTTATTAATTTATTTATTTATAAAATATTTTACCAGGATGGATACATGGAGATTTCTCTTGTTTTCAAGTATGTCCTGAGTCCACAAAACATTGCATTGTAACAATAGGATACAATATTACAAAAATAAGCTATCTACAAACAATATGTATACATTCACGCATATATAAATTTAACACATAACAGGTAATAAATATATTCAACCATGACAGGTGCATTCTGTGCTGAGGTATTTTGACATACATCTTAGACTGAAGGAAGATTTGACTGTGTCCCTGAGGCTATTCCATAATTGCGTTGCTCTGTAGAGAAATGAGAATCGAGCCACTTTCTTTTTGTATTGTTGTATGCTAAATATTGTGCTAGTACTGGATCGGAGGTTATATTATTGGAGGTGGGAACACCTGGGGAGAGCATTCTACTTAGGTAGGGTGGGAGCTTCCTAGAAAAGCTCTTATGCACAAGGCTGGAAAGATGAAGAGTGCATCGGAATTCTAACGATAGCCAGTTCAGCTCTTTTAACTTATCAAATGAAAGCGACATCTAAATTTCAATTTCAGGAAAAGTAATTTTAATTCAATATTGCATTTCAATTTAAATGTAATTTTAATCACAACCTGTTTTAACACAGTAAAACATTTTCCTGACCATTATTCATGGCAGCATTTACTCATGGGTTAGCTCCTCCCCTTACAGCAGAAAGGACAGGAAATAGAACTTTGAAACTGGTATAAATAGATCCTCCCCCTACCCATCAGGCAGTCTTGTTTCCTGTCCTTCACAGCAGTTTGGAAGGAGTCTGCTTATGCAGGCCTAGATTTTTTCTTTTATGCTCACCAGGCAATATTTTTTAGGCCCTGCCAGGGTTCAGCCTCTAAGCCCTGAAGACCCAGCAAAACGCACTAAGATGAAGTGGCTAGCCTGAGTACCCACTTTAGTGACCAGGGGCCGGACCCAACCTCTCCCGGAAAGGGATGAAAATGGTCCACTGCATGCCAGGGTTCAGCCTCTTATCCCTGAAGACCCTGCAACAGGCCAGCTTGGGTACCCCCTCAGGGGATGTATGTGATATACTGTGTAGCGGAGATGCAATATTACCCAGGTTATCTCCGCTTATAATCCAAGTGAGGCTCAGGAACAAGTAAATAGTAAATCCACAGGCAAGGCTTCCAGCAGGTAAAATACAGCAATATCCCAACAGCAATCCCAATAACTGGACGACACACACAGTTTCAGGAGCAGAACTGAAAGCTTTTAATCCACAGTCTCCTTATAAAGCATGCTCCCATGCAAGGGAGGGATTTACAGTAATTATTACAGTAGCCAATCCTGTCCTGGTAACCTCCCACACATCTCCTCCCCTCAGCCAGCATCATAATCCCCTTATCCAGCACACCAATTCCCCCCGTTTCTGGATGTACCCCTAAACGTAGGGGTACCTCTTTAAATCCTACATCCCCGGATACCCCTGATCTGGGTGAACAACATATCCAAAAATCACCCAGATCAGATGAGGGGTTCGGGAAATGTATGGAGGGAATAAAATGACCGACCGCACTAACTGAGATAGCCGAATACGGTTCCATGTGAATGGGCCCTGCGGTCGGTCCTGGCATAAGGGAACAAAATACACGAAAGCCTCTAGTTATAGAGGCTAGGGAGGGTTCGCCTGAATCCCCTCGTTCGGTATTTTCTATTTACCGAACGAGGGGCCGTTCGGTAGTTTGGAACCGAACGGACCAGGTTTGTGGAGGTCTCAGCGGTGTTTGCCTACTCGAGTGTCTGATTTTAGTTCCAGACACTCGACGGCAAAACACTGCTGTTCGGGAGTTTTAAAATGGCCGCCGCCACGCGTTCGTTTGTCGAATGGCGGCCACCCCCGAGAACAAAGGACGGCTACTTACTATTCAATTACCCGTTCGCAACAATGTTGCAACGGGTAATTGAGGACACACTTCACACAGGGGAGGTCTGGTTGTTCGGTAGTTTTATTCGAATAAACTAAGGGAATGAAACTACCGAACAATCAGAGGAATACAATTCTTTTTAACACACATAAAACACAGCAGATACACGAATGCAGTTATGTACAGTATATTTGTAGGATCGCCTGGTGCCATCCGCTACATACTGCCTACAGGAAGCCAGGCCAGGGTTCAGCCTCTTACCCCTGAAGACCCAGCAAACAGCATATCGGTAAGAGTTGCCAGCCTGGGTTCCTACCTTAGCAACCAGGGGTCTGTCCTATCTCTCTTGGAAGTGATGACAGTAGTCCACTGCATACACGAGGTCCAGTTGAGTCTAAGCCCTTATCCCTGAAGACCCAGCAAACAGCACATGTGTAAGAGTTTCCAGCCTGTTTCCAGTACCTCCTTCAGCAATCAGGAGTCTAACCTATCTCTCTCCCTGAGGTGATGACAGCGGTACACTGCATACATGAGGCCCAACAGAGTTGTGACTACCGGGGTATACCTATTCTATGTATTCCACCTTATATGGTGATGATGAATGGCATATGGGGTACAGATGGAAGCCTATAGTTTAAACAGTTTAAGCTGTCAGTTGTTCAAATCCCCATTTTGCCACTGAAACACAGGCCTGCAACGGTTCAGGTAAGTGCATTAGTAATTTAGATTAAAACTAGCATAGGCACCTGGGTCTCTGTTCTTTCAGTCCCTCCCAGCTGCTTACATTAGGCTTCCTTCTAAAAAATAGGTCACATTTAGGAGATTTGTGTGGTGAGCATTTAGGTAAGTTTATAAGGATGTTTGGTGCAAAAGAGTGCTGATAATACAAGTATGCATTGGGCAAAGTAGTGCTGATAATGCAAAAAGAGTGCTGATAATGCAAGGAGGCATTGTGCAAAATATGTGCTGATAATGCAAGGAGGCATTGTGAAAAAGAGTGCTAATAATGGATATCCTGGCTGTATAAAGTCTGCTGGAATTCCACAGCCTGAAGACAGAGAAATATCCAAGGTAAGAGAACCTTCTTGGGTGTCTGATTAAGGTACACACATGTATATGACAGGTTTTAAAAACCTAACTCTAAGTCCACACACACACACACTCGTTTCTATCAAGGTATGTGGCATTGATTGCTGTGATCTGTGCATTATCACAAATAAGCAGGCTTTGTAGACAGTGGAAGAATATACTGCACAGGAGACCACTGGGCCTCAGTATCTGTACATAAACTGGTGGTGGTACAGCATCGGTATGTTTCCACTATATGCTCTAATGTATGAATTGGTATGAAGTCTCAGTGTGTGTCCAGTATATGCTCTTGGTATGAGTTACTATGCGGACTCAGCCTCAGTATATGTATCCACTATATACTCTATGTATGCGTTACTATGAGCACACAGCCTCAGTATATATATATGTAAGGCCTTGGCCTGTAGTTGTGGGAGGGGCTTGAATTCCCTTTAAAAGGGCTGACAATCCTCTCCCACCTTACTGTGGACTGTCTGGCGAATTACTTCTGACTGGACTTCCGGTTTCCTGAATGCTTGCAGCTGTTCCAGAATGGTTGCAGCACAGCAGTTCGTCCTGACAGCTGGTGTTCCTCCTTTCACGGCGGTTTTTCGGCGGGAGGTAAGTAGGCAAGCCAGTATCATTGTACCAGCCTGCGGACCACACACAGCCTGACCCGCTGAGGTCCACAGCTGCTGTACAGGGGCATCGGCTCGAGGGTTCACAGAGTTTCCCCGCCAGGGGGCCTTGCTCCTATGACAACTTACCCGAGGGCCAAACTAACCCGAGTGCTCCCTCAGCCTGCACTCACTGCAGTGCTCGGCTCTCTGCTGGCTACCCGAGCACATGTTCACGGAGTCGAAGGCTCCTCCCGATCTCCACCGGTCGGGAACCCGGGCTGTCCTCAATGTATTAAATATCATGTGTATGTACTGCTATTCAATTCTGTTAGCCAACATTATTGAGACATTTACGCCTCTCAAGTTGTATATTGAAAGTAATCTGGCTATTTATTTTGTTCTGCTATATTTAGGGTTTTTGATATGGGTTTCAGATATTTTTAAATGTTATGTTGAATTTCAGTTCTGTGTCAGGTACATCTATAAAGATCCAATATTTGTATTTTACTCCATGCTCAGAATACGGAACCCCCATGTATCTATCTTAGTCGGGTATAATGAGTGAACTCCACCCCCCAACGGACTCACCGGGGGTACGGAGGGTAACCACCTCACCAGGGTCTGGCCATGATCGGCACAGTAGGGTTACTCATTGGGTCTTAGTTCGGCCAGCAGTACTCGTGCGGTGTCGGCTCCTTCCACAGCTGGCGGCGGTCTATCTTGGGCTGTCAAGCGCCGTCTCAGCACACGCTCCACCTGCCTAATTAGTCGGAATGGCAGAGGGTCTGCAAGTGCAAAATACATGCCAATCTCATCACTCTCAGCCATGCGTGGCCACATAAAGTGATTCATGCTGACCCTGACAGGGAGGGACACGACAGTCCTGCATATGGACTAATATAGATATGGTACCAATAAATGTCTTATCTTATATGCACATAATTGGTGAACACTCAGTATTATACGAGTGCTGCGGTTTGCTATCTACGTCAAAGGACTCTTAAACGTAATATCTGATTTGACATGTTAGTACTAGACTTAACTCAGTTTGTATTGTAGGTCTTGAGCTGTTTGTGGAGATGGTTACTGAGTACTGTTTAGTGGTGGATGGCCATATCAAACTTCTTGCTGATTGTGATAGGGGGGAAGTAGGGATAACCTTTTTCCTTAGGTCGTTTATTTTAGACATCACTGAAACACCATAACTATTTTGCATCTTTGTAAAGGGTTTTTCGTGTAACGTGCAATGGAGTGACTTGTAGCAGCAATGGCTAACACCACTGCAGCTAAGAACCGCCCTCAATATAACGACCACAAGTATCCGTTCTGCTCTGTCTGTGTAAATTCTGCCTATATGCTTCAGATACTTGGCCTTATTGGGTTGTTGATCTGGTTTGGGGTTGTACGTATTGAATGTTATTTTAATGGGCATTGATGTCTCGCTTCCTTAGTGTCACGGTTCTCACCTGATAGACAGACGGCAAGACGTGGTCGCTCTTGGAGTTCCCAACAGGGGACTTGAACCGGGGATCTTCTCAGTCCTGGTCCTGCTTTCTACCTCTGAGCCACAGCAGCTATTTACAGTGAAGACTGATTCCAGTCCTGTTCATCCTGATATGGCTACTACACTGGGGGCTGCACCTTGACTTGGCTGTGTTTCACCTGACTCTGATCAGTCATCAGCAGGGTATATAAACCCAGCCTCGCCCTGTGCTCAGTGTCAAGTCTTTGATCCTGTTTGTTCTAGTGTTCCTGTTTCATCGCTTCGCATTATTGACCCCGGCTTCCTGACCCGTTTATTCTGACTTCTGGCATCCCTTGACTTCGGCTACTCCTCGTTGTTCCTGTCCTCTGGCATCCTTTGACCTCGGCTATCCCTCGACCATCCTGCTGGTTCAGTCCTTGCCTGTCCTGCGTATTGGTACTGTATCCTGCACAGCCCCCGTGCACAGACCCACAGGCCAGGTGAATTCTTACCTGACCACCTCGGCCTGTGGCTATCTGCAAGGGTGAGCATCATATCTGTGCTACAGACTCCCAACTCAGGTAAGACCCTGACACTTAGGTGCCTTAGTCATGCTGGTCGGTTGCTGTACATGCACTGCAATTCTGTCACCTACCTTTGTCATATTTTCATTGCTCATCTATAGGTTCTGGTAGGTTCGGGTCCACGATCTGGGCCACTCACATAATCTATACGCACAGTTACTCCCCATATCATTTTACTGGGTTGCAGCACGTATCTACTACCTCCCACTTGCTCCCATTTTCTGCTTATAATCTCGTCCTAACTCGTTTTCACAACCCCGTACTTTCTATTTAGGGTAATACTGGCTTTTGAGATTTAGGTTGCCCAACTAGGTTTTGTTTCCGGTCTTAATCCATACGTTAGTGGTCCCGCGAGGCCAACACCCATCCTCATACTCTGAGTTATACGTCCCTTGGCCCAAATCATAGGTAGCCGCCTCGCATTGTTGCATAAGGAGGGCCTCCCATGTCACTCCCATTCTATATTATGCTTTAGTTGCCACAGAGAGGCCAACACCCCGCCACAACGTTTCAGTGACCTCAAAAATCCTGTCGGGCTAACTCATAGTTAGCGCCTCTCACGCCGCTTGGCAATTAGTAGGGACTCATCTGTCACGTTAAGTTAGCTTAATTCTTCGCCTCTTGGCTTCTAGCTAGCCTGCCAGTACCCGGTCCCTTCGTCTCACTTATGATAATTAAGTTAGATATATATATTCTGTTTTGTATGTTCCGGAAGGACTGGTGGTTCTAGTTCAGGTAGGTTGTTACACGTGTTGTTCTCTTTATTCCTGGGCTCATGCTAATTCTATGTGTCAGTATAAAGTTTTCCTAAATCCTCACTACACTGGCATCAACGTCACGTTATTGGTTACGCTTTTACAATATCGTCCCTAGCAGCATTTGGTTAAATTTATCAGCAAAAGGCTGACTCAAGGGTTCCACATTTTGATAGCTGGGACACTAGAATGCAATAATTTGCAACCGCTTTCACAGACCAAGAGTTAGTGTGTGCGGTTATAAGGACGGAACTAGATCATGGGTTTGTGGGGTGTTTTGGTTCCCCTCCTTTTCACATTGGGGAGAACCAACCCCATAGGGGGGTCAAGGGGAACACTTCACTTGAACCCAGACCAATCATAGACTTGTCCACCTTTCCCAGCCTTTATTCTCTCATACCCTCCGACGAACTTTCCTTACTATAGGCCACTCTCACCTATGCCATTTGGGCCACCCTGATGACTGGTACCGGCGCTTGGCTCTAATAAAACTGACATTGTCAATGTTTTTAAATTACTTAGTTATGGCTTAATATGTACAGATGTTGTCCGTTATTTCTTCCTGGAAAATTTCCCCATGATTAAGACCAAGGCACCCCACCTAGCAAACTTACACCGCACAATTTTGGGCATCCTACTAGACTCGATCCACATACAAGCTAGCCTTCCCCAGGACATAGATTGAGCGCACCCTATCAGGCATTTGAACTCTACTTGCAACTAGGTCTTGCAACCGCGAGGGACTTCAATCACTGCTGGGGTCGCTCAATTTTGCCATGAGACTCATCCCACAGGGTAGATCCTTAATTTCCCGGTTCCTTCTCTTTATTCCCACGACTCACCACGTATTACGTTAGACACTCATGCAACCTCTGATTTACTTATGTGGAGCTTTCCTCATATACTGGAAAGGGCGAGCCATGTTTATTCCCCCTCTCTGACAGTTCACCCACCGTTTGAACAGATGCCGCGTCAAACTCTGTTTTTGCTGCCATCGGAGGGGATAAATGGCGTTTGGGGGCATGGCCCACAGATGTCAAGTCCCCGCCCAGCTTCTCCTCTACTTCGGCCTTGTTTGAATGATATCCGACAACTGCCATTGCCTGGGGACCAATATGGTCCGGTCACTCGGTCGGATGTTATTCACATACGCCTAGCCACATTGTGCATATAGGCCGATCTTCATCTCTGGTCATCAGGAGACTGTTCAGGAAACTCACATGGGTAGCCACTTGCTAATCTTATCACATGTATTCACGTGCCGGGTATACCTTTAGTATATGTCAGGGGTGGCATGCTTTTGGTTCTTAAGGAGTTAATGATCAGAAACTTCTGACAGATTCCCGTGTTGTGAACATAATAATTTCCTTTCTGCAATAAAGGTATTCTTTTAGGCTCATATGCTCCAGGTAACTTTTGATGCTGTGTATTGCAAGTATTTTAAGGTATTTCCAGTCCCTAGACCATTCTACCAGGTTTACTATTTCAGGTAAAATTCACCTGCTGCCTGAACAATAGAGGAAATCCCTAAACAGGTAGTTCCATTACAGACCTCTCTTCTTATATTCATGGGGATTCTTCTAGGTGTCCTTATATCTAGAATTTGCAACCAATGTGTGGCTTTAAATGGTTGATTCATCCTGCATAATATATATGTAATGCAGCTTGTTGATGACAAACATTTGACTGATATGTTTTACAGGGTCTCTGTACCTAGATCTGTATAAGTTATGGTCACTCCTAACATTGCGTTGATTTAATACTCGTGGATTATATGTTTGGATTGGTGTTGATATCTTGCAGATATAACAAGCTGCTTATTATCACCATAGGCTCTGCCATAAGTACTTCTTACATAGTTACATAGTTACATAGCTGAAAAGAGACTTGCGTCCATCAAGTTCAGCCTTCCTCACATTTGTTTTTTGCTGTTGATCCAAAAGAAGGCAAAAAAACCCAGTTTGAAGCACAATTTTGCAACAAGCTAGGAAAAAAATTCCTTCTTGACCCCAGAATGGCAGTCAGATTTATCCTTGGATCAAGCAGTTATTACCCTACATTGAAAGATTATATCCTTGAATATTCTGTTCTTGCAAGTATGCATCTAGTAGCCGTTTGAACATCTGTATGGACTCTGATAAAACCACTTCCTCAGGCAGAGAATTCCACATCCTGATTGTTCTTACAGTAAAAAAACCTTTCCTTTGCCTTAGACGAAATCTTCTTTCTTCCAGTCTAAACGCATGGCCTTGTGTCCTATGTAAAGTCCGGTTTGTGAATAGATTTCCACACAATGGTTTGTATTGGCCCCGAATATATTTGTATAATGTTATCATATCCCCTCTCAGGCGACGTTTTTCTAAACTAAATAGGTTTAAATTTGTTAACCTTTCTTCATAGCCGATATGTTCCATTCCTTTTATTAATTTTGTATTTGAAGATAAGGTAAGAGTAAGTATGCGGTTGTTCTCATAAGGATAACTGAATATCTCCTACTATCCTGCTTATTATGTGTCTGTTGCCACAATGTATAATGTGCCTCTGGTTACCACCTTCCCATCAGTATCTTGCCTATTATATATTTCTTACTTATGTTGCACAACAGTCTCTAATAAATTTGATTATACTGTTTGGCATAATCTGTACTATTTACAATATGTTTATCTTTGAATGTAGGTACTGACGTGGTTGGCCTCCTTATAATTTAGTAGTTGCCACAAATTCTATGGTTCATACCGATATTTCTTTTTTTCCTCAACTAATCTGTATATGATTCTTCTTGCCTTTGCCCAGTAATGTTATTAGTTTATTCCTCTCCTGTGACTGATCATTGCTGTATCAATTCATCCACGTTGTGAGGTATTGTTGTGAATCTGAATTTAGCAACATCGGGTCATTGTTGCAGTGTTTTAATAACAGACTCTTATTTCTCTACTAGGCTCTGCCTCTTTCTGACAGGCAGATATTGATTTGTTCCTGTATCTTCAGGTAAGTAGTTCACAAGGCAAGAGGAAGCAGTGTGAATCGTCTTTAATAAATACATGATTCACAGTGTAATTCTCCCCGTGTTTAATAGCATGGTGTGTCCGTTCTCATCCAACATTATCTGCTTGTTCCAGTGTGATCTCTGGAAGTTATGCCTTTTGTCAAGGTTCTGATTTGTTGCTATCAATTTGGTTTTACATTTTTATATCAGAATGACATTTTCCTTCTCTAGCTATCATGGCCTTAATTCCTATCTGACTCTATATATCTATTCAGGATATTTCAGATATTGAATGCCAGGAGGTTGCTGACCTTGCAGCCTCTAGGGAAAATTATCTTGTCTGACAATTTCCTATTGATTCTTGTTTGGCTTTTTAAAGTCTTCTAAGATTTATACAGCTCAATAATGGTTTTATAGCTATTGGCTGTTTTTGAACTCTGTCCCTCCCTCTATATAGTCAGCTTGGGTATTCCCCATGAGTAAATGCTGCCATCAATAATGGTCAGGAAAATGGAAAACTGTTTCATACTTACCGTCATTTTCTTTTCCTGATAATTATTCATGGCAGCATTACGTTCCCACCCATATACTATAAGAGTTGTGAAGCTAGTTACAAAGACTGCCTGATTGGAAGGGGGAGGATCTATTTATACCAGTTTCAAAGTTCTATTTCCTGTCCTTTCTGCTGTGAGGGGAGGAGCTAACCCATGAGTAAATGCTGCCATGAATAATGATCAGGAAAAGAAAATTACGGTAAGTATGAAACAATTTTCCATTATAATCAACGTTATTCATTTCACCAGTCAGTGGTTTTAATGTTGTGGCTGATCATTGTATCTCTTGATTAAAAGAGTCTATAATTCTATGAATAAATGTGTAGCACAAGGCACTGTAGACAGAGTAAGCATGTTGTTATATTTTAACCCCTTCTTGACCGCAGACGGAAATTTTCCGTCAACCTTGTCCTTCAGTTAAGGACCGTTGACGGAAAATTTCCGTCATTTACTAAAGTTAACCCCAGATCGCGGCGATCGCGGGGTTAATGGTGCTCCAGTCTGCCTCTGTATTAGAGGCAGACTGGGAGCACCCGATCGGGCTGCCCCTGCAGTGGTGCTCGCTCTGACGGGCTGTCAGACCGAGCACATGTGCTGTATATACTTACCTTCCGCCTCCCTGCTCTTCCGGGTTCTGTGTGAAGTGCAGGGAGACGGATAGATGCTGCGGATCTTCTCTCTGTGTAAAAATAAATAAAAATAAAGTTAAATCCCACCCCCCCACCCCTGCTTTAATAAAATTAACCCCTTCCCTGTCAATTGATCACTGACTATAGTGATCAATTGGCAGGGTATACATTTTAATGTCATCGGATTATTTATTTTTTTTAAACCCTGAGGGTTAATTTTTTTTTTAACCCTCAGGGGTTAAATTTATTTTATTAATTAATTTAAATATTTAAAAATTATATATTTAGCTAGCTGGGATGGGTGGAAGTTAGTGGGGAATTGGGGAATTTGGTGTTAGACTAACTAGGGGTTAACGTTAAAAAAGTTTTAAAATAAGCTTTAAAAAGGTAAAAAAAAGTTTAAAAAAAGTTTTAGGAACGTTTAACCCCTTAAGGACCAAACATCTGGAATAAAAGGGAATCATGACATGTCACACATGTCATGTGTCCTTAAGGGGTTAAGTAAAAAAAAAAAAAAATACCACCCCCCTTTACCCAGTCTAAATAAAAATTAACCCCTTCCCTGCCAGTTGATCACTGCCTACAGTGATCATAATACAGATCACAGTATTATACTGTAATCTAATGTCTTTTAACCCTTGAGGATTAACTTTTATTTATTTTTTAACCCTCAGGGGTTCCATTTATTTAATTAACTTAAATATTTTATAATTATATATATATTTTGCTAGCTGGAGTGTGTGGGAGTTATGGGAAAGGGGGGAATTTACTGTTAGTTCTGCTTACTGCTAGTTAGGGGTTAATGGTAAAAGAAAAGTTTAGAAAAAAATTTAAAAGTGAAAAAAGTTAAGAAAGTGTAAAACATTTAATAATGAAAAAAGTTTAAAAACGGGTTTTACAAAGTAAATAAAGTTTTACAAAGTAAAAAAACATACATTGAAAAATGCTTATTACCACTACACTTGGTACAAGCTAGCGGAAAAATGATCCCATGCTACGGTTCAAAATAGGCCTTTTGAAATAGCCTGGGATGTCTTCTTTAAGAAATGGTATGGCTTTATGGGGTATTTGGATTATATAGCCTGGTAAAATACTCTAAAATGGGACATGGGCACAGAGTAAAAATTGAAAGTTTGAAAAGAACTGGAATGGCTGTGTCCCAAATGTGCCCCTCCGATGTCCACATATACCAGGCAAAGGTACATACGGGGGTATTTCTGTACTCAGCCGACATAGCTGAGCAACATATGAAGTATTATACAGTCGTAGCACACATATGATTTGCAAAATATACTGTGCAAACTCACTTTGTGTGTCAAAAAGGCAAAAAAAACACTTATTACCACTTCACTTGGTACAAGCTACGGGAAAAATTATCCCACGCTAAGGTTCAAAATATGCCTTTTGAAATACCCTGGGATGTGTTCTTTAAGAAATGGTATGCCTTTATGGTGTAGTTGTAATATTTTGCCTGCTCAAGTGCTCCAAAGTGGGACACGGATGCATCAAAACCCTCCATGAAAATTCACAATTAAAAACTTTAACTTGTCACGTTTCTTTTACAGCAGTGTAACTTCACAAAGTAGTGTCTAGGTCATACATTGGGCATATTGTTTTACTCAGAAGACTTAGCTGTGCATAATGTGGGGGGTTTGAACTTAGTGGCACATATGAAATGTACAAAATGCCCAGCAAAAAAAAAAAAAATGTAACCATATGTAAAAAATGCCCCAAATTATTTTTTACCACATACTTTGACATATATTGGTGAAAAAATGGGGGCATGTTAAGGCACAATATGCACCATATGAGATACGCTGGAGTGTCTACTTTTACAAATGGTAGGCCTTTGTGGGGTTTTTTTGAACAGTCAAACTGCTATAATACCACAAATTGAAGCATAGGCCCATTAAATTCGCCTCTCAAAATTCTACTGTAAATGTTGAATCGGACAGGTCTCCTATATGGCACTGTAGCTTCACGAAATAGTGCCAAAGACATACAATGGGGGTGTCATTTTACTCAGCAGATGTAACTGAACACAAAATAAAACTTTGTACAGGAATAGCACACACCAACTTTACAAAATACACATGAGAAGATCTTTGTTATAAGTTTGTGTGCCAAAAACCCCAAAAAACAAAATTTTACTCCAATATTTAGCAGTGAAATGGCTCTGTAGAAAGTGTCAAAACAACCTTAGGGCAATAGCCTGTGATGTCTACTTTATATAAATATATACTTTTGTGTGGCAATTTTGTTTTCTTTTATGGCTATTAAGCTTACAAGTAGTGATGTCGCGAACCCAAAATTTTCGGTTCGCGAACGGCGAACGCGAACTTCCGCAAATGTTCGCGAACCGGGCAAATCGCCAAGACTTCAATGGGCAGGCGAATTTTAAAACACACAGGGACTCTTTCTGGCCACAATAGTGATGGAAAAGCTGTTTCAAGGGGACTAACACCTGGACTGTGGCATGCCGGAGGGGGTCCATGGCAAAACTCCCATGGAAAATTACACAGTTGATGCAGAGTCTGGTTTTAATCTATAAAGGGCAGAAATCACCTAACATTCCTAAATCACAATGGATATGGATTGATACCTGACATATGACATATTGACACAGAGCAGAATATGGACTGTTCCCCCTACATAGGGTCACTTGGCAGATATGGATTGACACCTGTCCTCAGAGACCATGATACACACTGACACAGAGCAGAATAGAGACTGTTCCCCCTACATAGGGTCACTTGGCAGATATGGATTGACACCTGTCCTCAGAGCCCCTGATATGCACTGACACAGAGCAGAATATAGACTGTTCCTCCTACATAGGGTCACTTGGCAGATATGGATTGACACCTGTCCTCAGAGATCATGATACACACTGACACAGAGCAGAATAGAGACTGTTCCCCTACATAGGGTCACTTGGCAGATATGGATTGACACCTGTCCTCAGAGACCATGATACACACTGACACAGAGCAGAATAGAGACTGTTCCCCCTACATAGGGTCACTTGGCAGATATGGATTGACACCTGTCCTCAGAGACCATGATACACACTGACACAGAGCAGAATAGAGACTGTTCCCCCTACATAGGGTCACTTGGCAGATATGGATTGACACCTGTCCTCAGAGACCATGATACACACTGACACAGAGCAGAATAGAGACTGTTCCCCTACATAGGGTCACTTGGCAGATATGGATTGACACCTGTCCTCAGAGCCCCTGATACACACTGACACAGAGCAGGATAGAGACTGTTCCTCCTACATAGGGTCACTTGGCAGATATGGATTGACACCTGTCCTCAGAGACCATGATACACACTGACACAGAGCAGAATAGAGACTGTTCCCCCTACATAGGGTCACTTGGCAGATATGGATTGACACCTGTCCTCAGAGACCATGATACACACTGACACAGAGCAGAATAGAGACTGTTCCCTCTACATAGGGTCACTTGGCAGATATGGATTGACACCTGTCCTCAGAGACCATGATACACACTGACACAGAGCAGAATAGAGACTGTTCCCCCTACATAGGGTCACTTGGCAGATATGGATTGACACCTGTCCTCAGAGCCCCTGATACACACTGACACAGAGCAGAATAGAGACTGTTCCTCCTACATAGGGTCACTTGGCAGATATGGATTGACACCTGTCCTCAGAGACCATGATACACACTGACACAGAGCAGAATAGAGACTGTTCCTCCTACTTAGGGTCACTTGGCAGATATGGATTGACACCTGTCCTAAGGATCCCTGATACACACTGACACAGAGCAGAATAGGGAATATTCACTAAATGCCAAACATTGTTATACAGGGGAATATTCAGTAAATAAGGATAAGGGGGGACCTACTGTCCTCCCCCCTGGCCCCCACCCCTGCACGGTGGGTGGGGGCCATAAATCTCAATGGGGGGGGGACCTACTGTCCTCCCGCCCGCCCCCACCCGTGAGCGGTGGGTGGGGGCCATAAAAATAAGGAGGGGGGACCTACTGTATGATGTTGTATCGATCAGGTAGTGTAAGGGTTACGCCCGCTTCACAGTGACAGACCAAACTCCCCGTTTAACGCACCGCAACAACCGCAAACAGTCCCCATTTGCACAAGGTTGGATACCAAGCTAGCCATGTCCCGTTCCTTGTCCTCACTGATGTCATTGAAGGTCTCTTCCTCCACCCTAGCCACGTACAACACCAAGGGTCCCCGAAAGGTGACAACAAGCCCCCTGGGACGCCTGCTGTGTTTGGTCTTCCACCTCCTCAAAGCCACCTTCCTCCTCTGACTCCTCTTCTTCAGACTCCTCTCTCTGCGTTGCCTCTCTCTGCATTATTATAAGGTGTGTTAAGTAGTATTATTCCTATCAGTTTAATCCCTGTATATGGCATCGATTTTAGGAACCGGGAGATGGAAAAAGATGCTTGGTCGGTCCTCCTACTTCAAATTTGGGGCACTGCGCGTGCAATCTAATGTGCCACCAGATAGGAGTGGTGCGTTAAGTAGTACTATTCTTATCAGTTTAATCCCTGTTACGTCCCCTATCCGTTGATGTGGAGCAAGACGCAGCAGCCGAAGAGGACTCAGCCGAGGAGGTTATGGAAGAGGATGGAGTAGGAGGAGTAGAGGAGGTGGCAGCAGGCCTGCCTGCAAGTCGTGGCGGTGTCACCAACTCCTCTGCAGAGTCATGCATTCCATGCTTGGCAGCCGTCAGCAGGTTTACCCAATGCGCAGTGTAGGGGTGGCCTGCCTCTGCCTGTCATTTTTTTTTCGATTAGTGGTTCTATGCGTGCAAGCTACTGTGACACCAGATATGAGTGGCACTGTGAACTGGCACAGGTTGGCAGAGTACACGCTGTAGGCCTGACACACCTGCTTGAAGACAACTAACTGCTATTCAATCTATAACAGTGAAAAAAGTTTTTTGTTTTTAAATGCAAGATATTGTGACACCAGATATGAGTGGCACTGTGAACTGGCAGAGGTTGGCAGAGTACACGCTGTAGGGCTGACACACCCACTTGAAGACAACTAACTGCTATTCAATCTATAACAGTGAAAAAAGTTTTTTGTTTTTAAATGCAAGCTATTGTGACACCAGACATGAGTGGCACTGTGAACTGGCAGAGGTTGGCAGAGTACACGCTGTAGGGCTGACACACCCGCTTTGAGACAACTAACTGCTATTCAATCTATAACAGAGAAAAAAGGTTTTGGGTTTTTAAATGCAAGCTCTTGTGACACCAGATAAGAGTGGCACTTTGAAATGGCAAAGGTTGGCAGAGTACACGTTGTAGGCCTGACACACCCACTTGAAGACAACTAACTGCTATTCAATCTATAACAGTGAAAACAGTTTTTTGGTTTTTAAATGCACGCTATTGTGACACCAGTGAGTGAGTGGTGGCACTGGGCAAGTGGGCACAGTATACGCTGCGAGCCTGACACACAGACGCTTGAGACAACTAACTGCTATTCAATCTATAACAGTGAAAAAAGTTTTTTGGTTTTTAAATGCACGCTATTGTGACGCCAGTGAGTGAGTGGTGGCACTGGGCAAGTGGGCACAGTATACGCTGCGAGCCTGACACATAGACGCTTGCAGACAACTAACTGCTATTCAATCTATTATAGTGAAAAAAAAATGTGTTTTTTTTTTTTTTTAAATGCAAGCTATTGTGATACCAGTGAGTGAGTGGTGGCACTGGGCAAGTGGGCACAGTATACGCTGCGAGCCTGACACACAGACGCTTGCAGACAACTAACTGCTATTCAATCTATTATAGTGAGAAAAAAAAATGTTTTTTTTTTTAAATGCAAGCTATTGTGACACCAGTGAGTGAGTGGTGGCACTGGGCAAGTGGGCACAGTATACGCTGCGAGCCTGACACACAGACGCTTGGAGACAACTAACTGCTATTCAATCTATAACAGTGAAAAAAGTTTTTTGGTTTTTAAATGCACGCTATTGTGACACCAGTGAGTGAGTGGTGGCACTGGGCAAGTGGGCACAGTATACGCTGCGAGCCTGACACACAGACACTTGCAGACAACTAACTGCTATTCAATCTATTACAGTGAAATACATTTTTTTTTTAAATGCAAGCTATTGTGACACCAGTGAGTGAGTGGTGGCACTGGGCAAGTGGGCACAGTATACGCTGCGAGCCTGACACACAGACGCTTGGCAGACAACTAACTGCTATTCAATCTATAACAGTGAAAAAAGTTTTTTGGTTTTTAAATGCACGCTATTGTGACACCAGTGAGTGAGTGGTGGCACTGGGCAAGTGGGCACAGTATACGCTGCGAGCCTGACACAGACGCTTGCAGACAACTAACTGCTATTCAATCTATTACAGTGAAATACATTTTTTTTTTTAAATGCAAGCTATTGTGACACCAGTGAGTGAGTGGTGGCACTGGGCAAGTGGACACAGTATCCACTGTGAGCCTGACACAGAAGCTGGCAGGCAGGCAGGCAACTGCAATTACATTACACAGAAAAAAAAAAAAGCAGACTGATGTTATAGCCCTAAAAAGGGCTTTTTGGGGTGCTCTCCTTACAGCAGAGATCAGATGAGTACTTCAGGACTGTAGTGGACACTGTATACACTAACCTAGCTATCCATTTCCCTATCAAATCAATAGCAGCTACACTTTCCCTCCTCTCACTAAGCATGCAGCTTGAGAATGAATCTAAAATGGATGCTGTCCAGTAGGTGGGAGGGTCTGCTAGGGAGGGTGTGCTGCTAATTGGCTGGAATGTGTCTGCTGACTGTGAGGTACAGGGTCAAAGTTTACTCAATGATGACGAATAGGGGGCGGATCGACCCGCGCATATGTTCGCCCGCCGTGGCGAACGCGAACATGCTATGTTTGCCAGAAACTATTCACCAGCGAACCGTTCGGTGCATCACTACTTACAAGACAAACATACCGAATTCTAAAATTGCTCCACATTAAAAGTTTATTTTACTCCTTGTGCTTTGTGACCTGTAACTACCAAAAAAATACTTAAAATCACAGACACATTATATATTTTGTAAATCAGAACAAGTAAATTAATTTATTTTTAATTATTTTCTTTAACCTGCACTAATTAGGCACACATTATTATTGCAAAAACTGTACAAAAAACACAAAATTGTTCTTTTTTTTTTTGCATTTTCTGTATTTTTTAAATAATAAATAAGCATATATTTATATATATATATATATATATATAATATGTGTCGGTGCAATAAACGAGAGAGATGCAAGTTGCAGTTGAACGCATACAGCAAGAAAATGCAAAAATTGCTGTGTCATTAAGCGTAAGACAAGCTTCTGAAGCTCTGTCCTTAAGGGGTTAACTTCAATTTATATATATATATAGATATATATATAGAAAGAGAGAGAAAGTTTAACAGGAATTACCATTTGAAGAATTCATTTTTTTCCAGCATGTAAGTAAAAATCTAATTTGGCTTCACTTGGTCCACTAGACATATAATATAATAAGGTGTTTTGTAATTTCATGTGTTTTTCTAGTTTAGTAAATGGCAATGATAAGCCTTATCACTTATGGTGACACATTTTAGAGGTAACTTTCTTATCATTTGTTACAGTAATTTTATCAGGAGCGGTGTGAAAGTTTAGTCATAGTCATAAAGGCCTTAAAGACACACTATTTTTTATAATATATTTATTTTATTTTTTTTCATTATCTTTGTTTTTTTCAATACTATTATTTATGTATTCCTGATTTTATTTAATTTATTAAAATATTTTATTGTTTTTCCGAGAGGTCAAATGCCTTTATAAATATGCATGCAAGAACCTGCTCCTGCACTGAGATTACAATAGATCTTCCACGAAGTGAAAAATATACAGGAAAAAGCAAGTGATGGATGAGAATATATGATCAATATCCTTGATTAATTACATTGTCCCCTGCAGAATTGAGATTGTGCTCTCTACACAAAAACAAACATACAGGTCAGAAAACCTCTACAAATCCAGCTTAAATGTGAAAAAAAAGCTTCAGTGTAATTTATGTGTTGTGAAATGAGTATCAGATCCAAACAATAAAGCAATTATAATGCAATACCCTGGGTATACTCACATTGGAATTTAACCCTATTACAGCCATACAAGTTTCTACTTTTAATCTTACACAAAAACAATGCGAGATATAAAAAAAAAAAAAATCCCATAGAATCTCATTTACTTTCTTTTTTACTCTAGCACAAAAGAGAAAAATAACTATCCCATTCTTCATTTTCTCTTTATACATGGCTGGAAGAGGGACAGAAAATGACCCTCTTAATAGTGAGCAAGTTTGAACAAGAAATTTAACTGTCCACTACATTTCATCCTAATGGTAATGGCAATTCTCTGCTAATCGGGTGATTAATATGGGAAATCCATGGTCCCACTTCACTGGACAAAATCCAACTACCACACTATATAGAATGGCACTCTAGAGAAAAAAGTATTCAAACTGCAGTAAAATAGTTCAAACAGCTAAAGACAATTAAAATCAGTTCAACAAAACAGTTTTTATTGGATCTTCACACCACACTGATTCATAGATGTGCCCCTTCGCGGTCT
This sequence comes from Pelobates cultripes, assembly GCA_933207985.1. NCBI lineage: Eukaryota > Metazoa > Chordata > Amphibia > Anura > Pelobatidae > Pelobates > Pelobates cultripes. The sequence continues at coordinate 158,472,892 of OW240917.1, forward strand.
CTCCGCTCTGCCGGTGACCTTCTCCTGTCCGCTGCTCGCACCCTTACTGCTATCTCGTGTTTGCAGGACTTCTCGTGGGTGGCTCCCTTCCTTTGTAACAGCCTGCCTACACCCGTTAGACTCTCACCTAGTCTTCAATTGTTTAAGAAGTCCCTCAAAACACATCTGTTCAAAAATGCTTATGGACTCCTAGAGTAACTTCTCTATACTTATCCATAGCTGTCTGTTGCTCTCCTAAAGAGCCACACTCTAGTCTCATCTTCAGTTGCTGCCCTGTTGTGTATTTGTACCCCACCTCCTTTAGATTGTAAGCTCGTTTGAGCAGGGTCCTCATCTACCTATTGTTCCTATGTCACCATGTAATTGTCTCATTTATTGTACATCCCACCCCTTTCATAATATTGTAAAGTGCAGCAGAATTAGTTGGCGTTATATAAATACCAATAATAATAATTAGTCCTTTGATGTCAGCCAGTGACAGCTGTATACCTTTTCTAAAATGCAACATTTCTAAACCTTTACCTTCCTATCCACAGTGCTTTTACAATACACTACTGTGTTTTGGATTTCTTCCTCGTCTGTGATTGTGTAATATTTGTTTATTCCTTATTGTCAATTTGGTTTGCTGTGTCATGCTGTTGTCAAATTTAACCAGTGTTCCCTCTGTTATACGTGTTGTTGCTAAATGCTGCATACTAGTAAAATCACTTACAACTAAGAACATCATTCAATTGTGCTGGAACCGGAAGTGACGAAACCGGAAGTGACAATTTCGTCCCACAACGAGCCGGAATATGTCAGGAACGCGCCCCCATCTTGGGAGGGATCATACATACCCATAGAACAAACAGAGAGGTGGTGGACATATTGGGGAAGGCGGAAGTACTCGAAAACGGACGGAAACACACCATATATGGAAAAGAGGACGGCTAATTGATTACACACCTGTATTAATTTTTTAATTGTTATTGATTTTATGTGATATATAAGGAAGCTTGTATAGATGCAAACATAAATGCACCTGAGGAAGAACTATTGTATTAGGTCGAAACGCGTTGTGCTCTTTATTGATTTTATTTTTCAATTGTTTAAATAAAAGTATTTACTTTTCATCTATCTGGTTACCTGGTTCCTGATTCATCAAACAGAGGACTGCTGATACCTTCTGAGGGACCAAAACCTACATACCCACATCAGATTGATGTATCCTGCCTTCATAGTTTAGAGCAAACTCAGAAATGCTCTAAATATTTTGTGTTTTCCAAGTTATTTATTTTCATAATTCTGTGTTAAGATGTATTACCCTATGTTTGTTTCCTGTATTTACAGAACCTAGGGATTATCCATATAACACAAAAAATTAATCCAATAAGTGCGCAATCACCTTTACTCCATTTTCCAATTCCTGTATGTAAGTGTAAACTAGTGACTATACACTTAGGTGATTTTTGTATGCTGCACTATTTTGATGTGGGATATTATACTTGTTTGTTAGCGCCACCCTTTTTCTTCCCTTTTTATCATTCAATCTAGCCAGTTACTTGTACGTTGTTATATCATCTTGCAAACCCGCAAGTGGTCCAATAGTGTATACTATGCTAACATATTGCTTTCACTGTGTATACATACTTGTCTAATGAAATATATCTGACTATACTGACATGCAATTTTTATCACATCTTATGTATTGTCAGGATTACTGTTTGATCCAGCACGTAGAACTGTACAGCACGGATGACAAATAAGTAACGTATTACCGGTCCTTAGAATGGCCGGATTTAACGTACAAAGAATAGTCAAAAATACTAGCCGAGGTCAGGGAACACAGAAAGGGACACAGCGATGAGGAAAGCCAGGAGTCAGGATACCAGAATATAGAGAAGTCAATAAACAAAGCCAAAGTCAAAAACCAGGTAGAAAACTATAAACAGGAACGCGCTCTCAGACAACCACAAGGGAAACCACGACAGGGCACTGAGCAGGCTGAGAACTGGGCCTAAATACCCCTCCTTTAGTTCTGATAGGCTGTAACCGGCCTTTGACCCCAAAGTCAGTTACCAGGTTTCATTTGCATAATTGCTGCTCAGCATTAACCCTTCTGTGGATTAGGTTGCTGCTCGGCACAACTTTTCCTGTGTGGACAGTAAATGTCATTAATCACTTTTCTCTAAGCGGATGAATACATGACACCAGGTTTCATTTGCACAATTACTGCTCAGCATTAACCCTTCTGTGGATTAGGTTGCTGCTCGGCACAACTTTTCCTGTGTGGACAGTAAATGTCATTAACCACATTTCTATAAGCGGATGAATATGTGACATGTATGTGATGAAAATTGTATTGATGCTTTTATGTCTGAAATATTGAAAGAAAAGTCATATATATAATAGAAAAAAAAATCTTCCACTATTCGTGTGAACAAATACATGAAAAATGTAAGGTTTGTAAATTTAAAAAAAACAAAAAACATTATTTATCTCTGACCAGCAATTTATTGAAAACAAGGAGGGAGGGGGTGATGTAAAATATTAAAACAGTTTTGTCATCTTATGGGGTCTTTGTATATTTGGGGGTTGCAGTGGAGATGAGTTAGAATTGCCTGGTTCTGTCCTCTGTGATCTTCAACTTCTGCCAGGAGCCCACATCATTGCTGGAGTAAATGGGACAGGGCAGTGATGAGATTGTGCTGTCTATAACCCATAGAGGGGTATAAATGGCAGTCTCACCGAAAAGGTCAGCCTGATGTGAATGCATGCTTTGATGCCTGCCAATCATTTAAGCCAGCTCACCGAGGGCAGACACTACAGGGAGCATTGTTTCCGTGTTTTTTGCAGGATCCTACAGCCCTGAACATAACGTGAGAGCGTCTAATGATGTGCTTACACTTTCCTTGTTAGGGACAGTTCCCTGGCGTAAATGCAGGACACCTGGGAAGAAAGTTGAGACAGTGGGAGAAAATCCAGAAATCAGGACCGTCCCACCAAAATAGGGGACAGTTTGGAAACATGTGTACATAATATTTATATTATCTATATATTATATTTATTTTCACATAAATGCAGTAAACATCCTAATTCTCTGATTTCCTAATCATTAACACAAGTGACCACTAAATTCACTTTAAATTCCAGAAAATTACAAATTTAGTGAATAATTGTGTCACACTTCAACATTATCACTGTCACCTTTTTTTCATCCTGAATGACTGTGGTTGGCTGTAAACTTTGGTGGGCTAGACCAGTGTTTTCAGCCAATCAGAGGTAGCTAAGATGGAAAACTTTACATTGAAAATGTGGAAGTCTAGAGAGTTTAATGGAGGGGAAACTCTCTGGGTGATGTGGAGAATTTTGTATTAGTCAATAATTGTTTAAACAATTTGATATAAAATTAGATGGACTGTACTTAGAAGTTCTAAGCAGTATAACCACTACACCAAGCTATATTCAATGTATTTTCATAGCTAGATTAATCATAAAGTGACTGAAAACATTCTTGGGCCCATGGTTTAAACCAGTGGCGTACACACGACCCATGGGGCCCCGGTGCGAAAATTGATCTGTGGGCCCCCGTGCTTATTCTGCGCGGGTCGGGGACGCAACACATGGCGGCGGGTAGTTGGTCGCAGGGGTCGCAGGGCTGCGACCCCTGCAACCGCGGTATGTACGCAAGCCAGTGCATGCAGATACACACTTAAAGGACCACTACAGACACCCAGATCACATCAGCTCAATGGAGTGGTCTGAAACTGCTATGTTTCACTGAGGGTTAATCCAGCCTCTAGTGGCTGTCTCATGGACAGCCGCTAGAGGCGTTTCCGCAATTCTCACTGTGAAAATCACAGTGAGAAGACGCCGGAAGCCCATAGGAAAGCATTGAGTAATGCTTTCCTATGGGTGGTTTGAATGTGCTACTCTTGCCGCGCATGCGCATTCAGAGCTGAGGGGCAGAGGGATCCCCAGCGCCAAGAGAGTTCAGCGCTGGAGAAAGGTAAGTGCTGAAGGGGTTGTAAACACACATACTCTCACGAACAGATGCATACACACTAGCTAACAGACACACACATTTACTTACAGAGACACACTCAGCGACATACATACATACATACACTCACTGACAGACAGACACACATACACACTCACTTACAAAACATACACTCTCACTGACAAACACACACTCACTAACAGACATCAAACAGACTCACTAACAGACAAACAGACACACAAACTAACACACTCAGTAACAGACACTGACACAAACTGACACACACACACAAACTAACACACACACACAAACTAACACACAAAAACTGACACACTCACTAGCAGACACACACAGTAACACATACACTGACACAAAAACTAATAATAACACACACACACTAACACACATACACATGTTTTTTTTTTTAAACTGTGATCCCCAGCCTCCCTATCTTTGGAAGTGCTGAGGGGATTCCCTTGGGTCCAATGGTGTTGCTGGGCGGCCGTTCCTGTGGGCGCACAAGGGAGCACTGAGATCCTCCTGTTCAGCTCCCTTGAGTGCCGCTTACTAATGCCGGCATCAGTGCGGTGCGTGCGAGGGAGCTGGGCAGTGAGCGCTCAGGGGAGAGTGCTCCCTCGCGTGCCCGCCAGCCCGTCCAGCTCCTGGGCCCCCCAGGAGAATAGGCTGGCCACACTGGCGTACATATCGGGTTGCAGGACTGCCTGCCCCCTGGTGGGCCGGGCCCGGTCGCAGCCGCGACCCCTGCGACCCCGGTATGTACGCCCCTGGTTTAAACTGAGGTAGTCATGTCATAAAGATGCTTGGCCTCATTCATCATCCCTTTATAGAGTGAAGGGGATTCGCAGCTAAGCTGCATGAAAAAAAAAAAACATCTAAGTCAATACATGTAACAGGAAACAATAGCATTCTGAAAAGTAGCACCAGAAGTGAACAGATAGTGATATGTGTCTTTATGGTCAATTACAGTTTAATAATACAAACTAAGAATCTGATTTAAGGAAATTCTGGAACCTGATGTGGGTAACTTAGCAATGTATTGAAAAGGGTACTGGTTTGCCTTGAGGATAATATAAAGGCACCTTTTTGAATGTATAGACCCACATGGAATTGTGTGTAATATATATATTTTCAAAACTATATTTTCAAAAAATGCAACCCCAAGCTCCCAGACAAATGCCTTGTTTGCCTTGTGTTCTGGGGCTGTCCACCTTAATGTGAGTGAGTGAATGTACCTGTCAGTGTGTGTCTGTCAGTGAAAGTGTGTGAATGGATGTGCCTGTGAGTGTGTGTCTGTCAGTGAAAGTGTGTGCCAATGACTGTATGTGTGTGCCAATGACTGTGTATATCAGTGCATGTATCAATGAATGCATGTGTCTGTCAGTAAAAAAAATGACCTTGACACGAATTGGGGGGGCAAATTTAGATTTTGGGGGTGCCCGAATTTAGTTGTGCTTAGGGCAGCACAAATCCAAAATACACCACTGCGCATAGCTACACAGAATAATCAAGAGAAATATTTTCAGCTTTGTCGAGCTTCATAATTAAATCACATTACTTTTTAATCATATCTTTGAATGAAACTAAGTGCACTAGAAAACACTGATAGAAAATAAATGTTATCCTCACTTGTAGGATGTTAATATTTTCTCTTAGCAATTTCTCTAATTAAGCCTCTAAATAAGGTCTGGATCACTCTGTTTAGGGAAATAGCCTGGAGTATTAAGCAACATATGGTAAAGCGCTCAATACGAATGGTAGTGTGTTTGGAAAGTACATGCTGTTTGGGATGCTGGACTCCCAGCGGCTGGGTATATATGTATTTTTTTTTCTTGGCTGCTTCTCGGTAGTTTATAACCAATGTGCACACATTATCCACTCTTTGGATTAATTAAATTCACCATGAATGTGTGGGGGATGAAGGAGCAACAAAGTCAGGCAGTCACAGGGCCCATCTGTCTCCATCGTTTCCTCTATTTTTAGCTTGTTCTTAGCCTAACTAGAAAAATACAACCAAACTTCTTAATCAGTAATGTTCATACTTTTAAACTGTAATCAATTGTTTATACAGAATTTAATGATTTTTTAAATTTTTTTATTTTTTTTGTAAATGTCATTAAATTTCATGCTGATACTTTTCCTAACAAACTCAGGGTTTTGTTTGCAAAAAACAAAAGAATGGTTACAATCTAAAGATATGAGAAAATATCTGCAAGGATGAAAAACTGACTCAAAATACAAGAAATCTTAAAAGAGATTGCTGCGGCCAGGAGTAACTGGGCCCAAGGCAGCTGCCCCTTTTATCCTGCATTAAAGACAGTCCTGCTGAAATAGCTCAACTGAAAGCAAAGTTGACTTAGAGAATGTTCCCAGTATGGGTCCAGTATGGGTCATTTGACCTTACATTTGAAATACACTTTGAATTCTCGTTTAGTGTTATCATTCTAGTGGTTCAATGATAATATCCCTTAATAAACCTGAACTGCCATTTATTTATTTTTTTTTGTCTTCCTTTATTCCCTTGAAATGTAGGGGGCATAGGTTTAAGCACATTACAATTGCCCGCCCAAAATTAGTGTCTAGAGAAACGGGGCGCCAGTGAGAGGGTCCTAAAGAGGGTGGGCCAGTAATGCAATTGGGGCAGACCCACCTGGAATTACTGGCAGGGTGAATTGGTCTGGAGACCCTGCTTACAGATTTTATCCCTTCGTTATCTCAGACTTAGCTATATTTAGAATTGTGTGTTTTATATTAATAATAGCAAATGGTGAATTATATTTGGATATATCATTTTGGAACCATCGAACATAGGGAGGTTAATCCCTTCTGTGTAAGTGAGAGCTGCACATAATGCATTTAATGTTTATGAGTTAACATCTACATATGTTTTGCATTCCCAAACATTTTCGTGTTATGTGTTTGTATTGTCTGCACTATGTTTTACTGTTTATTAAATGAAAATACTGTAAAACTCTATAAACTTTCACAGGTAAAAAATGTATTAGCGGTGATGTGCTCTGATTAACGTTAACATTAGGGAATAAGTGCCTAATACAGAGGAAACATTGATAGCCCTGCTTTAAGTTCTGTGCAAAATAAGCATCAATCTCTGAAAGCAATTGTTTTTGTCTAATATTTGGCATTGCATTTATGTTTATAGTATGGTTTTATAGGACTCGTCTCACTATCAGGTTTGTGCAGCGGAAATATGATATAGTTTCATGCCACTGCTGTATATGTTTGCCAGTAAACACTATATGGTGTCTATAGGTGTGAATAACAAAGGAACTGGTAAAAAAACAAAAAACTGACAGTTCCTTTTATATACTATTTAAGGCCTATGGAAACAGTTGGTGTTACATAAATAAACATTAATGAATAGAAGTGTATTCCATTCTCTATTTTATTGTAATATTACAGTCTCTAAACATATTGATTGAAAGCCCAATCAGCCCCACATATTTATTATCCCTCTGGGTCAGTCCAATCCTGCAGAGCATATAGAATGTGGCATACCTGCCCAATGCAGTATCCCACATGTTGACAGGCTGGCAAAGGCCCTACTCAGTTCTTGCCTGCTGTCTCACACTTACAGCGAGATATCACAACATCCATCTATTTGCTGCCTGTGTTAACTGTCCTCCCCAACTTTCCTCAGTTTTGTCATGGTTTTCTAAGATTATATATAAAATATATAATATATATTCATAAATAGGGATGTACATAAGACATGAGGTCACGCATTTAGGCTGGAACAAAGGAGATTTAAAGGGACATTATAGTCACCTGAACAACTTTAGCTTAATGAAGCAGTTTTGGTGTATAGAACATGCCATTGCAGCCTCACTGCTCAATCCTCTGCCATTTAGGAGCTAAATCCCTTTGTTTATGAACCCTAGTCACACCTCCCTTCACGTGACTTGCACAGCCTTCCATAAACACTTCCTGTAAAGAGAGCCCTATTTAGGCTTTCTTTATTGCAAGTTCTGTTTAATTAAGATTTTCTTATCCCCTGCTATGTTAATAGCTTGCTAGACCCTGCAAGAGCCTCCTGTATGTGATTAAAGTTCAATTTAGAGATTGAGATACAATTATTTAAGGTAAATTACATCTGTTTGAAAGTGAAACCAGTTTTTTTTCATGCAGGCTCTGTCAATCATAGCCAGGGGAGGTGTGGCTAGGGCTGCATAAACAGAAACAAAGTGATTTAACTCCTAAAAGACAGTGAATAGAGCAGTGAAATTGCAGGGGGATGATCTATACACTTAAAATGCTTTATTTAGCTAAATTAATTTAGGTGACTATAGTGTTCCTTTAATCTAAGGCAAAAAGAGATGGTTTTATCAGAGTCTATACAGATGTTTAAACTGCAATTGGATAAATAGATGCAAACACATAACAAACAGGGATATAATTTCTAATTAGTGGGGTAATAGCTGCTTGATCCAAAGAGATATCTGACTGCCATTTTGGGGTCAAGAAGGAATTTTTTCCTAGTTTGTGGCAAAATTGGAAGCGCTTCAGACTGGGTTTTTTGCTTTCTTTTGGATCAACAGCAAAAACATATGTGATGAAGGCTGAACTTGATGGACACAAGTCTCTTTTCAGCTATGTAACTATATGTGACTATGTAACTAAGTTACAAATAGACTTGGAGATTTGTGTTGAATTGATCTGCAATTTGACCGATCAGGCTGATTTGATGATCAGAAGAAATTCTAGTTTTTCACCCTGCCGCATGCCATAAAATCACCTTGGCATGCTTGTTTTCATTCATGATTTGGAGTGTATTCCTGACACCAGAAAAAAGGGAGATGCCAATCAAGAGGTCTGTCGAACCATGTGATCTCGATCTCCTGTCCAATTAAGAGTTAGTTGGAGTAGGAGCATGGATCGTTGATTCTAGTGGGAGACTAGCTTTTGGTTCATGCTGTATCCAACAGCTAGTACTGCCAGGAGCACCAGAGAAAACTTAGACTGGGAGATAGGAGGTTGGTAATTTGCAGGCATTTTGTAATTGATACTAATTTGAGACTGTTTTACGAATATACAGCTGTAAAAAGTTATTTTTTATTTTGTTAAATGTTTGGAGGAAAGAAAATGTATTCTTTTGGATACTGTGGTGTCAGGAAAAAAATAATCATTTTGCTTAGCCTGGGTCATTGATTATAGAGTGAGACTAGCTATAGCTTTATGCTGTATCAAGAAATTAGTACTACCAGGACCACTAGAAAAAAACTTGAATGGGAGATAGGAGATTGCAGTTGACAGGCATGTTGTCATTGATGTTAGTATAAATTAGGTTACCAATATACAGGGGTTTTTTTTTGTGTGTGTGTTTTTTTTGTGTGAACTGTATGGAGAAATAAATGTTATTTTCTAACTGTGTTCAGTCAAGTGTGTGCTGTACGAGCACTGTGGTTTTTGTCAAACACAATAGCATAACTGCAGTGTACTCAGCAATCCATAAACCCCTTTGCAACACAAACAACTATTTTTGTTCAATACAGTTGTTATTTTGCACAATACACAATCAATTGTATATTTAATTTACTGCAATAAGAAAAAGAAACCCATCACCAATGTTGCATCCTCATCCCAAGCAGAAATTGAGGGATGGTAGGAGAAAGGGTCCTGATCTGTAATCCAGCATCAGCTGTATTGCCATGGCAACCGAGAATCTGAATACCTCTTCCCCTGCCATGAGGATTGCTGACATCTCTTGCAATATTGCCTCTGCCGCCACAACTTTTAGTATTATTCAGGTTTCCGATTGTGAGACTAACAACATCTTTGTTAAGTCTGAATTACCATCCAGGAGGAGGAGGGAGGATGTTTCACAGTCTTTTACTGCTGCAATAAATTCTGCTGCCACTCCCAATGGCACTGCAGCACATTCTAGCACATTTAATTCAAGCATTAAAGATTCTATGTTTTAAGGTATTTGAGAACTCAATGGACGTTGCATTGCCTATGTTACCCCCTATTTATTGTCACCTCTCCAAGAAGCAACTAAGGGAGAGTTCAGCAGAGACTTTGTCAGTACTACCAGTGCCACTCTTTAGTGAAGAGGTAGAGCAGAGTATCCAAGTAGTGTCCACAATGTCTGGTCTTGGTGGTGGTTGCTAAACTAGTGATAATGATATAGTTAATTCCCCCACCATTCCAGACATTTGATAACGTTTGTGCCAGCAAGAATTTGACCATGATACAGAGAAAATAAAGAGGGGAGTCCAGAGAGAAAACACAGCAGTCTACTATTTTCAGCACCTACTGTGCACTTGCCATTTTATCTAAGTCAATTTCTATCTGCATTAGAATAACCTAATTTTAATGAAACTATAGGAGTTTAATCTCCCACCAGTTCCAAAGAAGTAGCTCACCCAGTGCGCTTATTATTAATGCCACCAGACTTTCCATTTGCATTAGTCAACCAAGTATCTTCCAAAGTTGTAAATCCACCAGCATCTTCATCATTTACAAGGCCAATGGTTGATGCTAGAAGATCACACCACATTTGTCAACATCACATTTGTTCAGGAAGTGAGTGGGGGATGAGTGTATGGTCAACTCACTAGTTCTGAACGAATATGTGCAAAAACACAAGTTTGTATTACTGAAGGAAGATGCTGAAAGATAAAGTACTAATGCAAGCAGCAGGTCCACTGACACTGGCGGAACTACCAGAGTCACAGAGTCACTGGGGGCACGCCGCCATGTGTTGCCGTGCCGTCCCCCATGGTACGGCCACCGGGGCTGCATTGAAGGGTCCATTGGGTGGCCCATGCATTTTGCATGTGTGTGTGTTTGTGTATGTGTGTGACTATGTGTGTGTGTATGTATGTGTGTATGTATGAATGTGTGTGTATGTGTTTGTATCTATGTGTGTCTGTTTGTATGTGTGTGTCTGTATGTATGTGTATGTGTGCCTGTATATGTGTGTGTCACTGTACGTGTGTGTGGGTCTATGTGTGTGTCTGCATGTGTATCTGTTTCTCTATATGTGTGTGTGGGAAGGGGGTGGACGTATGGGGCAGGGGAGAAGCAGATGTATGGGGGGAAGTAGAATTGGGGGGGGGGCATGGCAATTTCCACACCAGGGTCCTGTGGTTTGTAGTTACACCACTGTCCACTGGTTCGGTATCTGATTATTCATAACCATATACCTACCTCCATTGGCACCCCCTCCACTACTACCACCTTAAGACAGAGCAAGGGGGATGTTGAAATTCACTAGGTGACAGGGGCAGGCAGAACATTACTCCTACTGCTGCTGTTCTCCTTTTGCAATGTCTTTCATAGTAGTGGTTTTGCCCTGCCTGCCTGGGTGATGCTTGCATTGCCTGCTTCCTCCGCAAACGCAGAAGCTAAAAGGGCACTGTGTTTTTCCACACGGAAGGAAGGTCACTGATGTTACAGACTGTATGTATGGAAACGATTTGTTCTTGTCAGGGTGTAAGTGGTGAGTGGGTGGCCCACTTACTGTCTTAGATAAATCTGCTTTATTCAACCAAAAATTACTCCCCATCCCCATTTTTCATGATATATGATGGAAAAAGAAAACAAAAAGATTACAATCAACCATTATAAAACTAATAAAAATCCAAAAAAATAAAGGACACAATGGCGCTAATTATAGTATTTAATCTGGTGCAGCTAAAATTACCCAAGTGTAATGTCACCGTTTACACTTAACAATTGTGATAGAGTAAAAGAAAGAAAGGTGATTTGCGCACACAGAAACAAATATTTTGTTTACCTTACACTCATTAATTTTCTGATAATCAAACCATAGGTAGTTCTTTAAAATCTATATTTAAATGAATTAGAAAACACACATAGTGTAAACTCTATATCTGAGGTAGTATGAAAGTTAAAATATTTCTTCAAACTCACAATTTTAAATTTTCATTAAAAGTTGGCTCGGTTCTTATGGTGCTTTTCATCTCATCCGTGAGATATACAATGAAAATGCAGAGCGAATGCCCTCAGGAACTCGGTGCTGTTGAATTTGCAGGGAACTCCAGAGTCCAGGGTATATATTTGGTAACGGTTTATTTAACAGATTATTAAAAACAAAAGTTTGTTTTTAAAAACAGAATTAAAAATAATATAAAGTAGCACACGATTTAAAAATCCTTTTTTAATATTTTTACATGTTCCCCTATTCGGACTTTTAAGGCTCTTGATGTTTTTCCAACATATTGGTATCCACATGTACAGCTCAATAAGTATATAACATTACTCGAATGACATGTAATCATAGATTTTATTTTAAATTCTTTCTTTGTTACAAAGGAGCTAAAACTTGTTACATTTTTTTTTTTGTTATATCTGTATTTTTGCATGTGTTACACATCCCACAATGGAAAAAACCTTGTTGACTTTTTGACCAATTTGATAAAAAATTTGTATTGTCTAAAAATCTTTTTTCTAAGAAACTGTTGGTTAAAATCTATTTAAATTTTTTGGTTTTGCACCTATAAAAATAAATTTTGGTTTAGAACCTATATATTCCAGTATTTCCTCTGCTTGTTGTAAAATATGCCAATTTTTATTTATAATTTTCTTAATGATACCTATATTACTTGAATAGTTAAAAATAAAAGGGATCTGGTTATTCTTATTCTTATTGTCTGTCGTTTTTTTCTCATTATTATATTTTAAGAGAGGGGATTTTTCTAATAGTGCAACATTATTCATTTGAGTATCTAGATCGTTTTCATTGTAGCCTCTTTGGACAAATTGCTTTTTTAAAAACTCAGCCTGGTTAGAAAAATCTTGTTTGTTGTTCGTAATCTTAAAAATTGTCCTCTAGGTTTATTGGACAGTCAGGGCTTATGGTGGCAACTATTAATCTTGATATAACTGTTCACATCCACTTGTTTAAAAAATGTGTGAGTCATTAAAATATTGTTAAAAGTATAAATATTTAGATCTAAAAAATCAATACTTCTATTACTCACACTTTTGGTTAAACAAATTCCCCAATCATTAAGATTGAGAGAATTAAAAAAGACATCAAAAAGATAATTAGATCCCTTCCAAATAATACAAATATTGTCGATATATCTTTTATATAAGACCAGGTTTGTACCAAAGTCATGCCCCTGATAGATAAACGTTTTCTCCCAGTATGTCATAAAAAGGTTGGCATAACTTGGTGCAAACCTGGTCCTCCATTGTTTCTATAATCTTATAATATTCCCCTTTATTTTGCACATGTTTTTATTTTTCATTTCTCTATTTAATATATTCCCTTTTATGTATATGATTTTATAATATTTTTGTGGGAGAATTTAATGTACAGTCATTTATTTATAAGAATATGTCTAATTGAATTAGTAAGATGTGTTTTACTGAAGTAATATGCCCTTTTTATACTATATATGTATTGCCGTTATGAATGGACTTCAACAATATGGCAGATTGAGAATTGCCGGCAATTTTAAGGTATATACAATTAAGACAAAGCTGTAATACGAAAGGGATCCAAGCGGCAGCATTTCCAGGTCTGACGCCATGACGCCTATATTGTCAAAACGCAAGGATGCATGAGAACGTAAGCACTGGACACAGGAAAATGACAAAAGCGGAAGCCCATACCGGAACAGCAAGGATCCATCAGGAAAAGGCGCCGAATTTGTATTTATAAACTGGACTATGGAGTACAGCACAATCAAACCACTTTTGAGAAAGGCAGTTCGACGAAATGCGTCATGTGGCAAGAGAAAAATGTACTTTTCTTTGTTTTTATAGAAGTCAGTTTTTAATGTTAATCTAATAAACCGTGTTTTATCACCCATATCCTGCATCCTTGATTTTATGTGGTGGAGCACTGTGAACATAGATTGGAAACATCAGTATCCAGACTTCAATAAAGATCCACATTATAAAAAGTTCTCTTACTTCCAATTTTTTTTTCCATATATATATATATATATATATAGTCTAATTTAGTCAACTCAGAACGGGCATTGGAAACATTGCTGATATAGCTTAGCCCTTAGGCCAGGCAACATTGTAATTGTTTTTGTATGTCAGCACAGTCATAGTCCCCATTTTTCTGCTGTTGTGGCTGCCCAAATGGCTTTCTCAATCCTTTTTCATTAACAAAATGTGGCTGAACCAAACAGCAGCAGGACCTAAATTCTGTTGAAGTGTTTCAAAAGATCCAAATATTCCAATATATAAGTCTAGGTATAAACATAAAAGTATAACATGTATAGCATAATTAAAGATTTAATTACCCAGTGCGTGTTTGATGAATAGGTGACTTGCTCTTTCAGTATTTACATGATGACCATTTTTCTACCTGACTTTGAGTCAATCATTTCTTTTACTAAACATAGGCCTTGATAGAACATTTTTGCATAAGCTTTTCAAATGATGTAACATTTTGAAAATGTTGAAATAGTTGATTGTTTTATATATTAATATTTTTTATATATGATACATGTTTAATAATTTAATATTTTGACAAAACATTTAAATATGTATCTAAAAATATAAAATCATTTAAAAAGCTTATAGAATAAAAGGCAGAGGAAAGCAGCGCCTTAAGGGTATCCTCCAATCCAAATTCAGATAGGTGAATATGTAAAAGAAAAGAGGATAAAATGCAGAATACAGTGTAGTATGTTGAAGTTCAGGAGAATTACATAAAAAGTAATGCACTTACAGTTTTCTGGAGCTGATAACTAGCTCCAAATGTATGCACCTGGGCGGTACAATTCCCGCCTGTGAATAAACTTGGTGTCTTGATCCAATGGGGAGACTCCGGATGGTATTGAACAAACACAAAAATAACCAATATAGTGTAGTATGTTCAAAACACCAGAATAAAAGTATTCAAGTTGATGTACACTCACAATTACTGAGCCCACTATTGACTCTCAGTGATGCACATGTGATGAGGTTTTCCACAAACGGTGTACAGAAGTTCCCACTCTACTGGTTTATATAGCAGCAGATTCTCACCGGAGATATATAAATAAAACAGAAATAAAAATATAATGTTCACTGTTAAAACAGGTAAAAGTAATAAAAGGAGATGTACACACAAGTGGAGAGCAAAAGAGGTTTTACTCTATGCGTATGGCATAGGTGACGTAATACCCACCAAGGAATTTGCTGGTACAATCTTCTGGTTGAAATCAGTAAGGTCCAAAATTAGGTGTATAAAAACACTAATTTTATTAAAAATAAAATGTAAAAGCGTAAAAGAGTAACACACTAATATGTTTCACCTTATTGACAGGCTTTCTAAATGTTTTCCTCATTTAAAAAGCTTACCTAAAAATATTAAAGGGACACTCCAGTGCCAGGAAAACAATCTATTGCAGGTCCCCTCTCCCTCCCACCTCCCATCCCTGGTTGCTGAAGGGGTGAAAACCCCTTCAGTCACGTACCTGAGACCCCCGCCGATGTCCCCAGGGGGTGGTTTCGGGTCACCGACGCTCCTCCCCTTCCTTACGTCAGCCGGTGGGCGAGACTGATCCTGCCCCCCGCCGGCCGGGGAGACCTAATGCACATGCGTGGCAATGCCGCGTACGCGCATTAGAGCTCTCCTTAGGAAAGCATTGAAAATGCTTTTCAATGCTTTCCTATGGGGAATTGAGCGACGCTGGAGGTCCTCACACAGCGTGAGGACGTCCAGCGAAGCTCTAGCACAGAAAACCTGTGCTATAGACACGGAAGTGCCCTCTAGTGGCTGTCTAGCAGACAGCCACTAGAGGAGGAGTTAACCCTGCAAGGTAATTATTGCAGTTTATAAAAAACTGCAATAATTACACTTGCAGGGTTAAGGGTAGTGGGAGTTGGCACCCAGACCACTCCAATGGAAAGAAGTGGTCTGGGTGCCTGGAGTGTCCCTTTAAATTGAGAAGATTTGTTTGCAAACCGGTTTCTTTAGATTTGTTTTTTCTGCCTTTTCTTGATCCTGGGTATTAAATGGTAAAAATGTTTTAAAATACATTTGATTTGATTTGGGTACATTTAATATATTATGTACTGGCCACCACTCCTATGTAAACATGTGTGATGATGTTACAAATTCCCAAATTTATATGATCTCAGCATAATTTCAAACAATAAGAATGTTACTTAGTACTGTGAGAATGTACCTTCCTTGTTAGAAAACAGAGATAATTATGACTTATCTTTGATACCTCCAAATTATTGCTCTTCTTAGACCGAACTAGGTGATGTCAAAAACAATCAAAGAGATAACAGATAATTCTATGTCACTTCTCTGTAGTATTTTCCATTAATAACAAAGGAGATAAAAGTTTCCATGTCACGTCTTTATAACAGAAAACAAAAGCAGGAAGACATATTAATATAAAAATAATTCATTGGATGAAAAAATAACATGAAATAATTTGGACGATGAATACAAGAGTTCACTCTTTTTTATTTATTTATAGCTGTACAGAATGAGTTTATTTATTTGTTTTAGTTCAACAGAATAAACAGAATTTCAGTCTATTATTGTATCTGTTGAGCAAGCAAATCGAGATTGTTTCAGAACATAAAAGCTTCCTTTCCATAAGGAAGAGAAGAAGGCGTCTTCTTGATGGATGTCAATTTGTTGCCAAGGGTAATGCTGACACACAGTTCTTTATGGCATGACTTTAACATTAATTGCCATGGTAATCATGAAACACGATGGTTGCCTTGGTGACAGCATCCAATCTACTATGACAGAATCCTATGTTATATCTCCTGTACAATTTAACATAGACATTTTTCTCCCTGTTGTACAACAAGAAGGTTACTGCTACTCTACCAACTGCAGTGTCCCATCAACTTTATAGCAGGTGAAAAATGCAATGATCATTGATGAGCAAAAAGAGATACAGACAACATAAACAAATAATTACTGTTTTCATATTTTAAAAAAAAAATCAAATTGGCAAAATAAAAGCAAGCAAGGAGTCCAGGAATGCACATGATGTACATAAGGTTATTATAAATATCATATTTGTCAAATTATGGGTAGACATTCCAGATATCAGAAAGACATGCTTACATGTCATCATAGCTTATGTGTCACTGATAATATACATAAATGATTAGACATCAATTTTTAAATCATTTGAAGATTTAAAAAATTTAATGTTTTCAAATAATAAGGCTGATTTGATGCATTGCGAAGGTGCTTGAAAAGCTTATTTATTCAAAAAATTTAAAAACTGTTACTAAGAAGCAGTCAGTGCTACATTGCACATATTTGAGAGTAACAAAAAATACTTGTTCATAGCACCTGAACATATTATAATATCATCATTTCTTTCTAGAGCAAAATAATTCTGCAGTACTAGATATACTGAACAAATGTAGTCTGACAGATAGACACAAACTGATCCAGCAGGTTCTTTGAGCAGAGCCCTCGAGCTTGCATAGCTGAGCTTATTAAATATTAATAATTTAAACATCTTTTCACTGAAGGAAGAATAACACAAAGAAGCGCCATACAGTAACAATCCAAAGAAAGTACACTGGTGTCACAGACTAATTGTTTCAGGCTAACGTACATACACATCATTTGTATAGGACTTACCCATAGGTGTGATAGTGGTCTCTATAAGGGCATAACCGTCATGAATGCTTCCTGCAGCTATATATTAGGTGGTGCACAAAAGGAATCTGAAAAAACAGCAACATAATTTACATGTAAGAAATAAAAACAGCAAAGAGATTAACCCCTTAAGGACAGAGGCAATTGTACACAAAACAAAAACAAAACCTAGAATTTGAGCTATATGTCTGTTCAATCATCATTTACCACTTTGATATTAAGTGCACCCACACTTATTATACGTCATCATGTTCAGGAGAAACAGGGCTTTCATTTCACATCAATCATTTATATATGGGACACTATCTAATATGAGTAAAATCTAGAAATAAAGTGTCAGAAATGAAGACAATTTATTTTCTTTTTTTTAACTGTGAATGTCATTATACTGTTAGCTTTTACTGCAATACAACAAACAAATTTGTATGCTGTGATGTCCCACGAGTACAGCGATGCCCCACATGTTGAAGTTTCATAGTGTTTTGGAAAGTTACAGGGTCAAATAAAGAGCTTGGCCATTTCAGTTTTTACACATTGAAATTTGACAGATTGCTTTGCTGGGCCTATGTTGCATTTGACAAACTATAGGAGCCCAGGAATGACCCCATCACATCATAAATACTTTAATTAGTCCCAGGCCTTATCTTATAGCTAAAATAGCCTTATGCCTATCCCACACATGAAACTCCCTGTGTTAACCTCTACCACTTCAGATGGAAAGCTATCCCATGCATTCAGTACCCTCTTTGTAAAGTAATATTTCTTGAAATTATTTTTAAACTTTTACCCTTCTAATTTAAGACAATGTCCTCTTGTTGTGGTAGTTTTTCTTCTTTTAAATATAGTCTCCTCATTTACTGTGTTCATTCCCTTTATGTATTTAAATGTTTCTATCATATCCCCCCTGTATCATCTTTCCTCCAAGCTATACATGTTAGGATCCTTTAACCTTTCCTGGTAAGTTTTATCCTGCAATCTATGAACCAGTTTAGTAGCCCTTCTCTGAACTCGCTCCAAAGTGTCAATATCCTTCTGAAGATACGGTCTCCAGTACTGTGTACAATACTCTGTGAGTTCTCACCAGTGTTCTGTACAATGGCATGAGTACTTCTCTCTTTCTACCGCTAATACCTCTCCCTCTACAACCAAGTATTTTGATAACATTTCTTGCTGCTCTATTACATTGTCTGCCTACCTTTAAGTCACCTGAAATAACTACTCTTAAATCCCTTTCCTCAGATGTTGAGGTTAGTAGGGTATCAAATATTCTATACTATGCCCTTGGGTTTTTAAGCCCAAGATGCATTACCTTGCACTTATCCACACTGAATGCCAGTTGCCACAGCTCTGACCATTTTTCTAATTTATCTAAATAATTTGCCATTTGGCTTATTCCTCCAGGAGCATCAATCCTATTGCAAATTTTAGTATCATCAGCAAAAAGACATACCTTATTATCATCAAGACCTTCTGCAATAGCACTAATAAAAACATTAAAGAGAATGAGTCCAAGAATAGATCCCTGAGGTACCCCACTGGTGACAAGCCCATGCTTTGAATATACTCCTGTTGCCTGTCACTCAGCCACTGCCTTACCCATTCAACAATATTGGAATCCAAACTTAAAGATTGCAGTTTATTGATAAGCCTTCTATGTGCAACAGTGTCAAAATTATTGAAATCTAGGTAAGCAATGTCTACTGCACCACCCTGATCTGTTATTTTAGTTACCCAATAAAAAAAAAAAACATCAATAAGATTAGTTTGGCATGTACTCCCTGGAGTAAACCCATGTTCTCTCTGAAAATATTACAATATATTACAATATAACAAAATTACAAACACTTCTCCTGTCTATATGAGCAGTAGCTCCAGGAAGACATTGCACAAAGCCACTATTGTTCCAACAACTGCTTCTTTCTATCAGGCCTCACCTTTTCCTTTTTGTCATTGGCTGAACTCTTGCACACCTCAGGCAAAGAAGATGGTGGTTCCACAAACTTGGTGCCTGAGCCTGTCTCCGTAACACCACTAAAATCTGAAAGTACAGAAAATGTAATATGTAAAGACACAGACTGTGCAGTATGCCATTTATCCACGTTTCTAAGTCTACCAGATCCTACAGTAATCTATCTGCCAATCCTAGGACATCTCTGAGGCAGTGGATTTGCAACAGTCCCAGCCTGAGTTTGTTTCAAGGATCACTGTAGGGTCAGGAACACAAACATGTATTCTTGACCCTATAGTGTTAAAACCACCATCTAGACCCCCTGGGCCCCTCATGCCTCCATTAACATAGCAAAATCTTACTGTATTCAAGCCTGAAGCTGTAACTCTGCATGCTGTTTGTCTCAGAAAAACAAGCAGTCTGCTGACCTCATCAGAAGTGGTAGCCTGATCCAATCATAATGCTTCTCCATAGGATTGGCTGAGACTGACAAGGAGGCAGATCAGGGGCAGAGCCAGCATGATTCAAACACAGCCCTGACCAATCAGCATCTCCTCATAGAGATTAATTGAATCAATGAATCTCTATGAGGAAAGTTCAGTGTCTGCATACAGAGGTTGGAGACACTGAATGTTTGGATGCATTTTAGGCAACCATGACCCAGGAAGGATCTCTAAAAGCTATCTAAGTAGTGGCCAGTGAAGTTATCACTAGGCTGTAATGTAAACACTGCATTTTCTCTGAAAAGACGGTGCTTACAGCAAAAGCCTGAAGGTAATGATTCTACTCACCAGAACAAATTCAATAAGCTGTAGCTGTTCTGGTGACTATAGTGTCCCTTTAACAGATAATTTACAAATCTCAGACTTGAAAAATACAATCTCCTGCTGCAATATAGAGAACTGTCTACAGGTTAGACAACATCCAAAACTCCAAAAAGTGTAAGATGTAATTTTTTTTCAAGAAAATATTTAAAAAAAAAAAATATATATATATACACTGTATATATATGCATGTAAATATTTGAACACTCACACAAGTTTTGTTATTTCAGCTTTCTTGGCTTTTGCTTCACAAGTAACGCCAAGCCTCAATAGCAAGCCAGTAACCAACCTCATTCTGATGAGTTGCACTAACTAGAGTTGAGCGGACACCTGGATGACACCGGGTTCAGCTGAACTTTGAAAAAAAGTCCGGGTTCGTGCTCGAACTTGACCCCGAACCCGAACCTCTTTGAAGTCAATGGTGACCCGAACTTTTGGGCACATAAATGCCTCTAAAAAAGTCCTGGAAAGGGCTAGAGGGCTGCAAAAGGAAGTAAAATGGGGGTAAGAGTAGGACAAGTGCCCTGCAAACAAATGTGGATAGGGAAATCACTTAAAATAACAATAATTTAAAATACAGCTGAGCCATAAAATAGCACTAGATGGAATCTTTGATTTTAGCTTTTGAAGAACATAAATCAAAATCTAAAGCATGGCTGTCAGGAGGATCACCAGAATTATCCATTTGAGAGAGGGTTGGAGTGCAGGGTATTCTCTTTCATTGTTCAAACTGAGCTCAACTCCTGATGCATGGAGAAAAGGCCTTCACAAGCCTCTGCTATTGTGTACATTGTTTATACTAAGTGACCCATAGGTTGAGGAGGTGGTGACCGTGGCGGTGTAGGTAGAAGCGGCGGTGGAGAAGGAGGAGGTAGCCAACACTTTTTTTTTTTTTTTAATTGGGGTAGCCCCAAGATATTGGGACATAGAAAAAAAGAAACATTTGTAGCCTGCAGTGCATTTCTTGCAGTCCTGATGCATGGAGAAATGCTCAACTCCTGATGCATGTAGAAAAGGCCTTCACAAGCCTCTGCTACTGTGTACATAGTTTATACTAAGTGACCCATAGCTTGAGGAGGCGGTGACCGTGGTGGTGTAGGTGGAAGTGGCGGTGGAGGAGGAGGAGATAGTCAACACTGTTTTTTATATATATATTTTTTTTAATTGGGGTAGCCCCCAAAATATTGGGACATATTTTGCGGCCTGCGGTGCATTTCTTGCAGTCCTGATGCATGGAGAAATGCTGAACTCCTGATGAATGGAGAAAAGGCCTTCACAAGCCTCTGCTTTTGTGTACATAGTTTATACTAAGTGACCCATAGGTTGAGGAGGCGGCGACCATGGCGGTGTAGGTTGAAGCAGCGGTGGAGGAGGTAGCCAACACTGTTTTTTATTTGTTTGTTATTTTTTTTTTTATTGGGGTAGCCAAAATATTTGGACATAGAAAAAAAGAAACATTTGCGGCCTGCGGTGCATTTCTTGCAGTCCTGATGCATGGAGAAATGCTCAACTTCTGATGCATGGAGAAAAGGCCTTCACAAGCCTCTGCTACTGTGTACATAGTTTATACTAAGTGACCCATAGGTTAAGGAGGCCGTGACCGTGGTGGTGTAGGTGAAAGTGGTGGTGGAGGAGGAGGAGGTAGCCAACACTGTTTTTTATTAGGTTTTTTTGTTGTTGTTGTTGTTGTGCTGGTTGCTTTTCCACATTTCAGCCATGCTAACCCTGCATTCTGAGGTGCTGGCGGAGCCACAGCTGCATTGGCGACCTCTTCCTCCACCTCTGCCTTTACCTTGTGCTTCCACTGAGCCCCCGGTGTCAGTTGGGAATGTCCTCAGCAGCGCGTCTACCAGCGTCCGCTTGTAGTCGCGCATCTTCCGATCACGCTCCAGTGAGAGAATTAAGGACGGCACGTTGTCCTTATAATGGGGATCCAGCAGGGTGGCCACCCAGTAATCAGCACAAGTTAGAATGTGGGCAACTCGGCAGTCGTTGTGCAGGCACTGCAGCATGTAGTCGCTCATGTGCCAGGCTGTCCAGAGGCAAGGACAATCTCCTTTGTGGGAGGTGTATCATCTGTGTCCTCCGTATCCCCCCAGCCATGCTCCAGTGATGCCCACGAGCTGCGTTGGGTGAACACTGTTCCTCATCCTCATCATCCTCCTCCTCATCCTCCAGAACTGTGCCCTGGCTTGACAATAGTGTACCTGGCCTATGCTGGTGCAGGAACCCACCCTCCAAGCCACTTGTGAATGACTGGCCTGATAACCGTGGAAATGACTTCTCTTCCTCCTGTGCCACATCCTCTTCCCTCATCGCCCAAAGCATTTTTTCAAGGAGACATAGAAGTAAGGCTGAGAACGGCGTCATCGGCACTGGCCATGTTGGTGGAGTACTTGAAACAGTGCAAAATGGCACACAGGTCTCCCATGGAGCCCCACTCATTAGTGGTGAAGTGGTGCTGTTCCGCAGAGCGACTGACCCAGTCTCTCCAACATGTGCAAGGTGGAGTTCCACCTTGTGGGCACGTCGCATATTAGGCGGTGAGCGGGAAGGCCGAAGTTACGCTGCAACACAGACAGGCGAGCAGCAGCAGGGTGAGAACGCCGAAAGCATGCACAGATGGCCCGCACTTTCTGCAGCAGCTCTGATATATCTGAGTAGTTTTTCAGGAATTTCTGCACCACCAAATTCAGCACATGCACCAGGCAAGGGATGTGTGACAAACCGGCTAGGCACAGAGCTGCTACGAGATTTCGCCCATTATCGCACACTACCAGGCCGGGCTTGAGGCTCAGTGGCAACAACCACTCATGGGTCTGTTGTTCCATGCCCGTCCATAGCTCCTGCGCGGTGTGGGGTTTTCCCCCCAAACATATGAGTTTTAAAACAGCCTTCTGTCGTTTCCCCCTGGCTGTGCTGAAGTTGGTGGTGAAGGTGTTACACTGCCTGGATGAGGTGGTGGTAGAGAAGGAGGAAGCAGAGTAGGAGGAGGAGGCAACCGGAGGCAAAGACAAATGTCCTGCAATCCTTGGTGTCGGAAGGACATGTGCCAAACTGCTATCCTCCTCAGTTCCAGCTGCCACTACATTTGCCCAGTGTGCAGTTAGGGAGATATAGCGTCCCTGCCTGTGCTTACTGGTCCACGTATCTGTAGTTATGTGGACCTTGCCACTGATGGAGTTGCGCAGTGCACACCTGATTTTGTCCGCCAATTGGTTGTGCAGGGAAGGGATGGCTCGCCTGGAAAAGTAGTGGCAGCTGGGAACCACGTACTGTGGGACAGCCGCTGCCATCAGGTTTTTAAAACTGTCCGTCTCCACCAGACAGAATGACAGCATTTCAAAGGCCATGAATTTTGAGATTGCTGGCATTCAGGGCCAGGGATCGCGGGTGGCTAGGGGGGTACTTCCTCCTTCTCTCCAGTGTTTGGGAGATGGACAGCTGAACGCTTCCATGGGACAGTGTGGAGATGCTTGGGGACGGTGGCGGACGTGGTGGTGTTGCTGCCACATTCTCTGACTCCAGAGGTGGAGGAAGAGGCCGAGACAGCAACAGAAGAGGAAGCAGGAGGAGCCCGAGACCTTTCTTGGTTTTTGAGGTGCTTACTCCACTGCACCTCGTGCTTTGCATGTAGATGCCTGGTCATGCAGGTTGTGCTCAAGCTTAGCACGTTTATGGCTCACTTCAGGCTCTGATTGCACAGCGTGCAAACCACTCGTGTCTTGTCGTCAGCCAGGGAACTCCTTGGAGCTGGCTTTGGTGTGCTCGGTCCCTGGGTGCGGTAGGCAGTAGCAGGCGTACCGTCTAGGGGATGGCCGCTCTGCTTTTGCACCCTGCTCCCTCTTATGCTGTGCTGGTACCTCAGTGCGACCATTGCCTCTTCCTCCAAACTGGACACGTCACTCGCATGACCTTCATTCACTGTGGGGTCTAGGACCTCATCATCCTCCACATCATCAGTGTACAGACCTGCCCTCCTTGCCGGTCTGTACACTGCCGAAAGCCACAGAAGTTGGCACCTGTGTTTCGTCATCATCAGAGATGTGCTGCGGTGGTCCTTGCATGTCCACATCCTGACACATAAGTGGTTGTGCATCAGTGCACTCAATCTCTTCCACTTCTGGGGCAGGGCTAGGTGGATGGCCCACAGAAACCCCGCCAGCAGAGTCATCAAAAAGCATAAGAGACTGCTGCATGACTTGTGGCTCAGACTGCTTGGGTGATTTGCAAGGGGGTGAGCTGATAGACAGATGGACATGGGCTGCAGGTGCCAACTCGGAGCTTTCAGCAGGGCACCAGGTGGGAGACATGTGTGCCCATCTACAGCAGTACACAGCAGTGTGACAGCAGCATTTGACGCTTTTATTTGACTCTCAGATATGAAGTGCACCCCACTAATGTACTTTTTAGCACCCAAAAAATTTTAAGTTTTCAAATTGCAATGTGACAGCAGTATTTGATGCTTCTATTTGACTCTCAGATATGAAGTGCATCCCACTAATGTACTATTTAGCACAAAAAATGTTTTACTTTTTAAAACTCCAAAGTAACTGCAGTATTTGACGCTTCTATTTCACTCTCAGATATGAAGTGCACCCCACTAATGTACTAGTTTGCAGAATTCTTTCCAAAGCTGTCCCTCACAGCGGCAGCATCCTCTCCCTACACTAATAAGACCTCATGTGCGTGCGGCGCTATGCGACTCCATCTTATATATAGAGGCTGGGTCATATGCTGCACTGGCCAGTCACAGCCATGCCATTAGTAGGCATGGCTGTAATGGCTTGTAAGGGCGCACGAGTCAAACGCTTGTTGATTGGCTGCCTGCAGCCTTTCAAAATGCACCATTAAATCGCAAAACACCGAACTCCAAACCGAACATTCAGTGATCTGTCCGTATTCGGGTCCGGGGTCCAAAAAGCGTTATGTTCGGTACAAACCCAAACTTTATATTCCGGGTTTGCTCAACTCTATATGTGAAGAAATGCAATCCTTCATTAGCAAACAATAAACATCCTTGTTTCACAGGCAAAGTTTTGGAAATCATTCTACGCTCACATATATTTTGGGGCTTTTGGGGGAATGAATGATTATTTTCATAGAAGTGAGATGGGGACATGGCTTCCGTGGCAATAATAATAATGGGTTGTAATAGGTGGCACTTCTATACAAGGTGAACTAGCCATAGCCTGGTATGGGTTAACTGATAATATTCTACGCAATCCAGCATCCTCTGGTAAGTTAATGGAAGGGAACTGAATATCCCTATTTCTGTAAAGGAGATATAGCAATACTACTATCACTCTGTTTGAGTTATCACACATAACATAGCAAAGGATTGGGAACTGTGATTTCTACTTTACCTACCCAATGGATGAGTGGATAAAGATTACAAAAAGGGATGTCCTCGTCAAATACACCATTGACAACGTATAAGCCAATTGTTTTGTTAGGCAAATGCATTCATATGTCAGGTGTGATAAATGATCTGAGGTGAAAGCATATAAACTGTATTTGGAATGCATTTACAGAGACAAGATACTAAGTGTGACACCTACACTTTGCAAATTGCAAAAAGAACACAGGAAAGGTAAATTATTATGGTCAATGTTAAATGTATGTTTGACAAAGTGTTGAATAGGGAAATGGTTTATCAGAAAATGCTTTCTAATATAATGAACTATATTTCCATTTAGGAGAAAAACAGCTTTAGCTTTGTTAGTATCTATTCTAAAACTTAACACTATTTGCAAGTAAAAGACAAAAAGGTCAAATTAGAAAAAGTATAAACTGCATAAATTCATCAACACATGAAGGCAAAGTCATAGAAATCATGAGGATTACATCCAAATTATTATGCAAATTTTTCTCATTTACCTAAATAATTGATGTAAATAACAGTCAGCATAATTCTCATGTTATCAACTATTAAGAGTACAGTTCAAATTTTATTGAACAAACCTCCTAATGATAACAGTATTTTTTTAAAACATAAAAAACTTACAATGCACTGTTCCAAATTGTTATGCACAGTAAGTTTCAAAACACTTTATAGGTTGTAAAGAACTGAAAATTGTCATTTGTTGTGTTTGCAGCATATTTACTGAAATCAAAAGCTATTTCAATAAAACTTATAACAACATTTTAACTTTTTAAACATTTTAACAGGTCATGTTTAGTGATGTCCCGAACTGTTCGCCGAACGGTTCACGAACAGTTCGCCACGAACGGTTCGCCACGGACTCATCATTGAGTAAACTTTGACCCTGTACCTCACAGTCAGCAGACACATTCCAGCCAATCAGCAGCAGACCCTCCCTCCCAGACTCTCCCACCTCCTGGACAACTCACTCAATGATGAGTCCGTGGCGAACCGTTCGTGACGAACCGTTCGCGAACCGTTCGGCGAACAGTTCGGGACATCACTAGTCATGTTACATTTTAACAGATAGGACTCCTTATTTGATAGCAGCTTCACAAGTCTTGCA
The DNA here is from genome assembly GCA_933207985.1 of Pelobates cultripes. Lineage (NCBI taxonomy): Eukaryota > Metazoa > Chordata > Amphibia > Anura > Pelobatidae > Pelobates > Pelobates cultripes. The sequence continues at coordinate 158,499,737 of OW240917.1, forward strand.
TCTATTGAACTTGTGAGTTTTTGGACAGTTTCTGCTTGAATTTGTTTGCAAGATGTCAGAATAGCCTCCCAGAGCTGCTGTTTGGATGTAAACTGCCTCCCATCCTCATAGATCTTTTGCTTGAGGATGCTCCAAAGGTTCTCAATAGGATTGAGGTCAGGGGAGGATGGAGGCCACACTATGACTTTCTCTCCTTTTATCTCCAAAGCAGCCATTGATGCAGAGGTATTCTTTGCAGCATGAGATGGTGCATTGTCATGCATGAAGATGATTTTATTACAGAAAGCATAGTTCTTCCTTCTGTACCAGGGAAGAAAGTGGTCAGTCAGAAACTCCACATACTTTGCAGAGGTCATCTTTACACCTTCGGGGACCCTAAAGGGGCCGACCAGCTCTCTTCCCATGATTCCGGCCCAAAACATCACCACCACCTTGCTGACGTTGCAGCCTTGTTGGAACAGGGTGGCTGTCCACCAACCATCCACTACTCCATCCATGAGTGCCATCCAGGGTTGCATGGCACTCATCAGTGAACAGGACTGTTTGAAAATTATTCATGTAATTTTCCGCCCAATGCAGCCATTTCTGCTTGTGATCATTGTTTAGTGGTGGCCGAATAGAAGGTTTATGCACAGTTGCAAGATTCTGGAGGACTCTACACCTTGATGTCAGTGGAACTCCAGAGGCACCAGCAGCTTCAAATACCTGTTTGCTGCTATGTAATGGTATTTTAGCAGTTGCTCTCTTTATCCGATGCATGGGTCTTGCAGAAATCTTCCTCAATGTGCCTTTATCTGCACGAACCTTTCTGTGCTCTGAATCAGCCACAAATATCTTAATAGTGCGATGATCACGCTTACGTTTTTGTGAAATATCTAATGTTTTCATACCTCGTCCAAGGCATTGAACTATTTCACTCTTTTTGGCAGCAGAGAGATCCTTTTTCTTCCCCATATCACATGAAAATGGTGCTCTGCTTAATAATGTGGAACACCCTCCTTTAGTAGTTTTTCCTTAAATTGGGCTCACCTGGCAATCTAATTATCACAGGTGTCCGAGATTGTTTTCAGTGATCAAAAGAGCCCTGAGACACAATGCCATCCATGAGTTAAACTGAAAAACAAAATATTTAATCTTTGTGACTTAAATACAATTTGCATAATAATTTGGAACAGTATGTAAATAAGAAAAATATTTACCAAATGATTAAATAGAGCTATCATGTCAAGATTTAATTTTTGGTGTAAAGAGCACCATATGTCAATTTTATCATACTTCCTGTACATCGCATGTGGATAGGAACAAAGGATTTTAATTTAGATTACTATCTATACTTGGTCAGCTTTCATTTATGCAAACAGATGGGTGGAATCCCGAATAACAACCTTGCATTAATTTTGTCTATAAATAAGTTTAAAAATCCTACTAAATTTATGTTCAATGGTGTCCGCAGGAATTTTTCCAGGGGGGGTATGGGGAGAAGGGTGTGTGGCATGATTGTAATTTCATCCATGCTCGACCCCTTTTTGCAGGGCTGGACTGGGGGTACAAAGCAGCACTGGAAAACAATGTATACTAGCCCCATAAGTAATTGTGCCACGTAGTGTGTGTATGTTTATATATTATTGGTATGTTTCTTTTTCTAATTCAAAATATTGGTTCTGTCAGTGTAAAACATTTAATTTTACAGTAAGCATACTCACATACAGACAGTGACACAATGAGACAATCTCACTGACACAAGCACACAATCTCATTGATAAACAAGCTCACAGACAAACAATCTGATTGATACACATAAGCGCATTGACATAAAAACACAAGCTCACTGATATACACAAATAGGCTCACTGACAGACAATCTCACTGTCACACACAGACAAGCTTACTGATACACACACAAACTTAGTACAAACTCTGACACTCACGCAAGATTACTACAAGCTAAACTCATTGGTATGTAAACTTACTACAGACAAGCTTACTGACACACACACGCTCTGTAGCGGACTGTGTGTTGCTACTCATCATTTTATTGTTGGCTATCTGTACCCCTAATTGTTGAAGTATTTCACTTTATTCTCCACGGTTCAATACACGGGTAAAAGAACCAAGTAATCCCCTATCTATCATGTCATTCGTCTGGTTGTTCGGTAAAAGTCTACTTTGAAACATCTGAAGTTGTACCATTCGACAAACGAACAAAATACCAAAGAACCAGGCCACCCGGGAGCAGAGCGTGGCACTAATTGACCTCCCCTATCTTTCCTCACATTACCTCAATAGAAAATTATACGAACGCACTGTGTATTCCCTGGGTGGCCACCGTTTGGCTTACGAACACGTGGTGACGTCCATCTTTCCATACGAACGCACCAGCGGTGTTTGGTCGTTGAGTGTCTGGAACCCAAATTGGACACTCGACCATGCGAACACCGCATAGATCTCCATACTTCCACCCGTTCATGAGAAAACATACGAACAGAACGGTGTTCGGTGAAAGGAATCATACGAATAAGAAGAATCACCCGAACCCAGGCAGAGCTTAGTATATTAAACAATTTCGTGCTTTTCACCTCACAAACGGAGACCGACTGCAAGGCCAAAACACATGGAAGTGTCTTCGGCTAACACCTCGTGTGCGGTCAGTAAAACGAAGACCCCTGAACAGATCTGGGTGATTTTTCAGTATGTTGCTAACCCAGATCAGGGCTATCAGGGGATATTTAATTTATAGGTGTAAGTTATGGTTTTGGGGTACATCCAGGAATTTGGTAAAAATGTGTGTTTAAACTGTACAGATAATTAAGTTATCTCCCAGACTAATTTTCTGTGGGAGTCTCCCTTGCATGGGAGGATTGCATAAAAGCAGAGTGTGTGTCATTAAAAATCAGTTCTGCTCCTGATACTGAGTGTCGTCCAGTTATTGGCAAAGGTGATGGGAGACTCGTGGATTACTTTATTTACTGCTTATGCTGTTCTTCTTATGATAACCTACTTGATCCTGAGTAACTCTTGGAATACCAGCAGAGAAAATTCTATGTTAAATTAGCACTCCGCTACATTGGTTGGCAGCGGCGGGATCCAGAGCTCACAAGGGAACAAGTACCAGGGAAGGCAGCAGTACCAATGGCTTGTGGCTTGAGATCGATTATTCTATACTTAAGAGGTCCACATTAAAGGATCTCCTAGAAGCAAGGGGTATTCCTGCCAGCAACAAGAAAAAGGCTGTTCTTGTTACAGAAGTGATGGCAGAATACTGAACAGATGGCGGTTCGGTACCAGAACGGAGCGGTTCGACTAACGAACGAGAACAATCCGAATTCCAAAGGGAGTTACAATTTCGGCTGTCTTTTTATGGCAAAAACCCACCAATGGATATAATCTACCAAACAATGACAGAAGTTCAGGAGTTCATAATGAGACAGAGAGACCAGGAAACATCAGAAAGAGGTCAAGCAGTGACAGTGATACAAAAGGGTAAACCCAAAATACCTTATCATGCATTTAAAATGCATGTAGAGGCAGAGGAGGATTTTAAGAGACTGTGTGCACTACATAAAATAGATGCTAAAGATTGGGTTCCCATACTAGCAGGTCGGCTGTCAGGGAGAGCAGCGGAGGCGTACTGCACAGTACCTGATGAGGAAATCCGGAACTACAGCTGAGTAAAGGAAGTGATACTCGCCCGGTATGCCATAACATCAGAGGCATACCAGAGGCGGTTCAGGGAGCTTAAAAAGACAGAGAAGGACTCTCACACTGAATGGGCCTACAGGTTACACCGAGTGGCCCTGGGATGGGTAAACATTTAAATATATAAAGGGAATCAACACAGTAAAGGAGGAGATTATATTTAAAAGAAGAAAAACTACCACAACAAGAGTACATAGTCTTAAATTAGAGGGACAAAGGTTTAAAAATAATATCAGGAAGTATTACTTTACTGAGAGAGTAGTGGATGCATGGAATAGCCTTCCAGCTGAAGTGGTAGAGGTTAACAGTAAAGGAGTTTAAGCATGCGAGGGATAGGCATAAGGCTATCCTAACTATAAGATAAGGCTAGGGACTAATGAAAGTATTTAGAAAATTGGGCAGACTAGATGGGCCGAATGGTTCTTATCTGCCATCACATTCTATGTTTCTATGTTTCTAAAGCTCACTACAAACAAGCTCACTGACACACACATGCTCACTACAGACAAGTTTTCTGTCACAAACATGCTTACTACAGACAACCTCACTGACACAAATGCTCACTACAGACAAAGTTCACTACAGAAAAGCTCACTGATACACACATGGTCACCACAAACACATTGACACACACATACTCACTACAGGAAAGCTCACTTAAACACATGCTCACTGCAGACAAACTCACTGACACACACACATGCTCACTGACACATATACACATGCTCACTACCGACATGCTCACTGACACACACATGCTCACTGCAGAAAAGCTCGCTGACACACACTAGCTCACTTACACATACGCTCACTGACACTGGCATGCTCCCTACAGAAAAGCTCACTGACACACACACACATGCTCATTACACACAAACTCACCGACACACACAAGCTCACAACAGACAAGCTCATTGACAAACATACACATGCTCACTGCAGACAAGCTCACTGACATATACATGCTCACTACAGACAGACTCACTGACAAACACACAAGCTCACAACAGACAAGCTCACTAACACACACACACACACACACACAAGCTCACTAGCACAGATACACATGCTTACTACAGACAAGCTCAATGACACACACATGCTCACTACAAACTCACTGACACACACACACACACGTTCACTACAGACAAGCTCATTGTCATACACATGCTCACTACAGATAGGCTCACCGACACACAAGCTAACTTACAGACAAGCTCACTGACATATATACACATGCTCACTAAAGACACACTCACTGACACACACATATTCACTATAGAAAAGCTAGCTGACACACACAAGCTCGCTTACACACAAGGTCACTGACACACACACACATACTCACTACAGATAAGATGACACATGTTCACTGACACACACACATGGTCACTACAAACTCACTGACACACACACACATGCTCACTTACAGACAAGCTAACTGACACACATGCTCACTGGAACACACATGGTCACTACAAACTCACTCACACACACAGACAAGCTCACTGAAACACACACACATTTAAGCTCACTCACTATCAGGCACACACACACACGATCACTGTCATGGGCTGAAGCTTACCTGTCAAAGAAGGCTAGGGGAGACTGGGAGCACTGGAAGGTGGTCTCCATGTTCTGTCCTCTTCCTATGTCAGCAGCGTGAGTGTGGAGGCGGAGTGTGTGAAGGGTGAGACTTGAATGTGGGGTTGGAGCATATGGTGGTGGTGAAAATGGTGGTGATTTGGAAGGGACAGTATTCCCCCTGGCCCCCTGGCAGCCTAAATGCAGCTCCCAGCACCTCTCTCCTTTTTTCACTCGGACTGAGCTGTCACAGTCCAAGGGAAAATTGAGGGGGCAAGTTTAAAAATCCAGGAGGAGACAAGTGCCGCCCCTTGACCCCTCCTGCGGATGCCCATGTTTGTGTTGCTTATTTTATAGTATGTTTTTAATGTTATCTAACAGTATAACACAAGAAATGAATCACAATTAAAAATATAAAATCATAAAGTGTAAAAAAATTTTTTTAAAAAGACCACAATCATTTTAAAGTGATATTAACCTCGTAAATTGTACAAGTTGTGATCAAAACAAAATGTAAACAAAATCTTAGGAGAGAAAGTAGGGACACTGGGACAAAATGAAATTTTTTTAAAAATATATTCAAAACTGAAAAAAAATAAGTGAAAACTAAAAAAGTTAAAAGAAAATTATTGTCCTTGAAAAAAATAATGAAAATAAAAAAAGAAAGGAAAAAAGAGCTGAAAACCATGATGTTTAACTGGAACTGGACTCTCGGGATACAGGACAACACTACAACATCGCTTTCTTGCTCCTCACTTTCTTCGGTGGTTATCTGTCAGCTTATCTCTCGTAGTTTAATAGCTTTTCAAATAGAAATCAAATCAAAAAGGTCATATCCAGTTGCAGAAGGCCCCTTTATCAGACTGACAATGCAGAATCTACACTGCACAAGATAGCTGGGGTGTCTTAATCTATTAGTTTTTGCAGGCACTGGGTAGAATGCATTTCTTGCTAATTCATACCTTCAAATCTATGGTGATATAACAGCTTTTATTTTATACGGACCAATTATTTAATAAATACCTTGTAAAGGAAAAAGAATACAAAAATCCACTTGCCCTGTCCCACTAAAATATACTCCTATTTCCTCCCATAACTCATATTATATTTGTGCCTTGAAGTGGCAGTTGTCCCAAAGCAAAAAAAAAAAAGTATAAAATCATCTTTAAATGGAATTAGACATTGATTAAATAATAATTCCAGTTGGTCAATACAATATAAGAAACACAGTAATGAATCAAACATCCCATCTAGGCCCCTACACTCTGCCGAAGACCTGCATCTATCCTCTGTTCATACTCCCACCTCTGATGCTTGCATTCAACACTTCTCTAGGGCTGCACCGTTCCTGTGGAACTCACTTCCCTTTTCCTCACCCAGTCTCCACTCATTCAAAAAATCATTAAAAACTAATTTTTTCACAAAAGCATATCAATCAAACTGTTAATGGCTCCCAAAAAGACCCACACTAAGTCTTCATTGAATACTATTCTACCAATCTACTTCCCTAATACTTCCCTTACCCTATGTGTCACTTTACCCCACGCCCTCTAGCATGTAAGCCTCAACCACTGTGTTTCAGCCCACCTGCCGTCACACAATTTTGATGTATGAGTACTAGCCATATAAATGGCGAGAAAATAAGGTTCAGCCAAACCATTTTGTGAAAAAATAAAATAAAATTGGGACAGATGGACAAATTTATATTTTGCTTTGGTTCAGCAGAATTTCAGTACCAAAACACTGATTTTGGAAAAGGGTCAAAAAAGGGTTAATTAGTGTACTGCAGAACATATATGAAATATGAATATAATATATATATACCATATATACTCGAGTATAAGTCTAGTTTTTCAGCACATTTTTTGTGGTGAAAAATCCCCACTCGACTTATACTCAAGTTAATGTCTGTATTATGGCAACTTACATTGCCATAATACAGACCAGGACCGCCGGGCTCATTACAAGCCCGGCCGGACCCACACTAAGTCTTCATTGAATACTATTCTACCAATCTACTTCCCTAATACTTCCCTTACCCTATGTGTCACTTTACCCCACGCCCTCTAGCATGTAAGCCTCAACCACTGTGTTTCAGCCCACCTGCCGTCACACAATTTTGATGTATGAGTACTAGCCATATAAATGGCGAGAAAATAAGGTTCAGCCAAACCATTTTGTGAAAAAAATAAATAAAATTGGGACAGATGGACAAATTTATATTTTGCTTTGGTTCAGCAGAATTTCAGTACCAAAACACTGATTTTGGAAAAGGGTCAAAAAAGGGTTAATTAGTGTACTGCAGAGCATATATGAAATATGAATATAATATATATATACCATATATACTCGAGTATAAGTCTAGTTTTTCAGCACATTTTTTGTGGTGAAAAATCCCCACTCGACTTATACTCAAGTTAATGTCTGTATTATGGCAACTTACATTGCCATAATACAGACCAGGACCGCCGGGCTCATTAGCCCGGCGGTCCTGTTTGGGGCTGGCGGTGAGCTGTAACTTGACAGCTCCACTGTAAATCTCGCGAGAGCCGCGGGGAATGCTCCGCGCGGCTGCGAGACTTACAGTGGAGGAGAAGGGAGCTGACTGGACCACAGGAGAGAGAAGGGAGCTGACAGGAGCTGCAGGAAAGGTAAGTTACAGCTCGCTGCCAGCCCCCCTCCTACACAGTGCACACCACTGGACCACCAGGGAATGAGAGCCCCCCTCCCTGGCCAGCTAACAAGCAGTGAGGGGGGACGAAAAAAAATATAAATACAAAATTTAATATTAAAATTTTAAAAAATTAATAATAATTAAAAAAAAAGAATAAAAATGTCCACCCCCCCACCAAGGCTCTGCATCACATACACACACACTGCATTCATACACACACACACTGCACTCCTACACACACACACACACTGAACTCATACACACATACACACACACACACTGTATTCATACACACTGCATTCACACACACACACTGCATTCATACACACACACACACACTGCATTCATACACACTGCATTCACACACACACACTGCATTCATACACACACACACACACTGCATTCATACACTCACACACTGCACTCATACACACTCACACACTGCATTCATCCAAACACACTGCATTATATACACACACACTGCATTCATTATATACACACACTGTAAATAAATATTCAATATTTTTTTTTAGGATCTAATTTTATTTCGAAATTTACCAGTAGCTGCTGCATTTCCCACTCTAGTCTTATACTCGAGTCAATAAGTTTTCCCAGTTTTTTGGGGTAAAATTAGGGGTCTCGACTTATATTCAGGTCGACTTATACTTGAGTATATACGGTATATATATATATATATATATATATATATATATATATATATATTGTAGTACACTGATTTCATTCAATTTGGGTCACAGATCAATTGAGGGAAAAGTAGCAACTATATTTATATATTATATTTTTGTTAAATATATAATGTATAAATGCAGAAATATAGCTTTTTGTTTTACTGTTCCTCCTTTTCCTCTCTTGGTCACTTCTCACTTGATGTGTGAATAAAATCAACCTTTAATGACTATCCCCTATACATCGATCATCTTTTTTTCTTATCAATGATTGCTTTTTTTAGCACCACAGGCAATTCAGAATCACAAATCAAAACTAACATGCTCGGCTATTGCGTGATTCTGCCATATTTCGGTTTGGAGTTCACCCGATCAGCCCAAATTCAGACAAATTGAAATTCCGACCAAAATAAATGTCCTAGTCTAATGAATACTACAAGAATGATTTCCATGGCAACTGTAACCACAAGAAATTGCTACAAAGTTATTCACCTATTCATTCATCCTTTACTGCACACAGTATTACAGAATGTCCCATAGGGTATTAAAAACCCATCACTGTCACAAAATAATAAATATATAATGCAGTGATACTTGATAAAATAAGAGCCATATCCTGTATCTAATTGTATTACAAAAGATTGCACAGGTGACTTTCATTCTTAAGGCGGCTTAAGACACGTATAGTTTAAAGTGAACTTGCCATGACAGGTTCACCTTAGCACGTAACAGCTCCTAAGGTAGTAAATGTATAATTTATTATACTTGTACTATATATATTTATTTGCTTTAGGAGCTGTTAGTACTTACCTTCTTTCCATTCCTGCTCTTGGAATGTGAGTGTTACACTGTTGTAACACCAATTCATGGACCCTTCTTGTTCCTGCCCTTCTCATATTTGGCCTTGCTTAGGGACACTTGTCCAAACAGGGAAATCTTCCTTAATGAGTCTGATATGTTTATTTCACTGCCAGCACAGTGTCAGAATATCCTATACATCCCCTGAACTGCTTTCTGTGGGAATTCATTGTGATAGAGGGCAAGAGAACAGTCTTTAGGATGGTTCTCATACTTTTTTGTTGATCTGTTTTTTATTGAGTTAGATTGTGCAGTACAACATAAAAGCATGTATAAAAGCTTAAGTACAGATAAGTGATTTAAGATGTTGCGATACATCATGTAATATATACCTAATTTTTATAAAAAAGAACAAATGAGAAGTAATAATACCAGCCTAACAATGACTAAATTAGGCATAGTTAAGGAAGAGGGTACACAAAACGCTAGGTCTGATGGATAGCACCAGTATGCAACAAATAAAAGGGATAAATATACTCAGCGGTGTCTGGCCGGTATGCTTAAGCACCCTATTACCCTTGGGTGGGGGGGAGGGAGTTGTATTAAAGGTACACCTATTCATCGCGGGTTGCTGATGTGGGAGATATTATCGCATCATAACTGAGTATAACAAAGATAGTTAAGCTAAGATAAGAACGTATAAATAATAAAGCAAAAGCATATTTAACTAGAGTCCATGTAAGATATGGAGAACAGTGGGAACTGGTCAACATCCAGCGTTAACACAGGGCTTTCTGGATACTCTTTATCCTGTGCCTTGTGCTTTCCTAGGCGTGAATGGCACTATGTTATCAATGTCTCATTGTGGAGATGAGGTGGAGACGGCCTCTGAGGCTAGTTGGTCGAGCAGGCTGATAGCCTGGAAGAAGCCGGATGCTCCCGTTATATTTTCCAATCTGCGTGCATGTAGGCATTGAGTCATGGGACGGAGGGATGCTCTCCATGTGAGAGCGCACTGTTGAGATCCTCGTAAAAAGACAGTTTAGAGCCTTCAAAGTCCAGCGGTTGTCTTTCTCGAATGGCAGATAGCGCTGCCCGTTTGTTGGCAATTAATCGGAATGCCACAATCACGTCTTCCAGAGGAGCTGTCATGTAACCGCGGAGATGGCACACTCGGAACAACCCTTCATTTAGCACAGATTTCACCTGCTTAGATAGCAGTAGAGAGGAGAATAAGGGTCGGGTGTACTGAGGCAATTCTTCAGTGCCAATGTCGCTGCTCACCTCTGATCTTCAGGTTTTGCCAACGCAAGGTATCTTTCAGGCTGCCACACGGTGTTACATGTTACTGTGTAAGTTGCTGGGTGAGTATGGCAGTGTTAAGTTGGCTCTGATGGGCCATCACCGATTCATCCTCCATAGACTTCATGTGACCGGAGAGGGTATGCATGTCCTCCTGTATCAGTGCGCAGTCTGTTTGGAACATTGTGCGCAGTTCATGCAGGAGGTGTTTAAGATCGCCTTTGGCGGTCGGGGCACTAACGTCATCCACCTTTGTGGGTCTTTTATCCATCTTCGTAGTTAATGCCCTGGCCTCTGGAATTGGGTCTGAAGCATCATACTCCAGTTTTCCAGAGGAGCAGGAAGACGACCTTTGCAATGGGGCCGTCATCTTAGATTGCGGCGTAGTGCGGAGTAGATCCTCGATGTTACAAACTGCCGTTTGTAACTGGGATTTTATGTGACAAATTGCCCTGTGTCCTTGGCTTATGGAGAAGCCTAATTGCCAGCCTCCTTCCTCATGATTATGGCCTTGCTGGGTATGGCCCTTTAAGAACAGCATTGGGGCTTATGGATTTTTATTGGACCGTGCTGGCCCTTTAAGAACCGTCTGGGGACATATTGTGACTTTTGGAACAAAGCCCCTTTAAGACTATGTCCCCAGACCTTTAAAATAATTTTCTTATGGCTTTCTCCCACTTCGTTTAGTAAATGGGGCTTACTGAACCAAGTATCACACAGGCGGACCACCCAGAAGTGGAAGTGTGCAGGCAATTTACCTCCCAGGCTGGGAGCCTGCTGTAGGTAAATTGCCAACCGCTGGGTGGCTGCAGTTCATGCAAACCAACACGTGGCGGTGGCCATCTTTGTTCATTCAAAAAAGATCAGTGATATGTGTAGCCAAATTCATGGAACTGAAATCGGCTACACATTTCAACGAACACCGCTGACCCTTACCTTCTCCTACACTCAGTTTTCAGCTACAGAGACTAAGTCCCGTTCGGCAGTTTGAACTCACTGTTATATTAAGCTAAATGCACAAACGGCTCGGTTCGTGCATTCGAATGGGACTTAGTCATTTTTCTGTGTAAAATAGACCGACCGCACAGCCCAAGTCATAAAGGACTTCCACCTAACTTTTTAACCCCTGGATGGAATGGGCTGAATTTTGGATATGTTTGTAATTAAAGTATGCTGAGTTCGAATATGTAGAATTGAATTGAATGTATATTTTTAAAGTTACAGTGCATGTGTAAAAAGCATATTTTTTCTGCCTGTGATAATTACATTAACCCATTGTGTGCAGTAATTATATCACAGGCAGAGGGGAGGATTTTGTGTGTAATTGATGGGAGTGTTTGTACTGTATACTATGTGTTTATTGGTTGTTCTGTAAAACCCTGTGGGCGGTCCTGTATGTGTTAAACCTGCATAAAAGAAGGCCCTTTGGTGCCAAGTAATACAGTTCTTCTTCACCCTCAATCTAGAGTTCTGTCTCGTATTGGGGGAATTGCTATATCACTACAAGGGGTTGCTATGCTCTGCATGCTCCCTTGGATAATCACTTCTAAGCTCTTTTAAGAGCTTGTTCCTGTCTTGCTCTCTGAAGGAGTCTACGTGGTTATGGTGTCGGCTGGAGTGCTTGGAGCCCTCAGGAAGCGCTAGGAGCATCCTTCAACGGAGGTACCCAGTCGGGGTGCCAGGTGATCCGTTACACTCGATATCTTGGGATCCCTCACTCCTATCTGGCCAGGACTTTTAGGCTTCCCCATGCTGACTGGAGGCAGTAGGTGTCGACCAGGCTCCAGTTTGGGCTCTGTAGATGGCTCAAAGTGGGCTTAAATCAACGTATCTCCCAGAGCGCACAGGGAGTGCGACTTATCATGATGGCTGCTCGCTCCGCCCCGTTTGTGATTTTTTTTCAAATCTCCATGAACCAGTATCCTTAGTGGGAAAGGGTTCAGTCAAGGCAAGTGTAATAGGTGCGTGGTCAGACCAGGAGAGAAGGCCATAGTAGCTGTTTGAATTCTAGGAACAGTGGTTGCATGAATAAGGAATTGATCTATACAGGAGTATGAGTTGTAAATATGGGAGTGAAATATATAGTCTCACTCTGTATCATGTGTATCTCACTCTGTATTCAAGGATTTATACAGCCTTGAATGGTGAGTATTTGTTTCTCTGGATGTCAATATCTGCTGTGCCATGGTTTGTTCAGGCGAGAAAATTGGTGTCTCCCCCTATGACTGCGGTCCCATAGGAAGAAGTAGTCAGGATTTGGAAAATGTTGTTGAGGAATTGAATTTATGGCCTTACTTAAAGTAAGTTTCTTGAAAAACAATATGTGCCTTTGCTTTTTGTGCCTCCTGTAAAGCTTAACATCACTTGTAGGGGGACATAAGGGCCTTAATGTTAAGAGATAACAATTGGTGAGCCATTAGTGTTTTGTTTGGAGATTCTGTGAGATCCCATCATTGTCTCCCAGCACTAGTGAGTGATGGGCTTGCATTTGCAGGCAGTGTATCCTATTGTCATCAGCCAAGTGTGGGGAGTGGGGGGGTTCTGGAGGTGGGTCTCTGAAGTACCATAATGCAAAGTGTGTGACTATCTGGAGGCAGATTCCTCACACTATAAAGAAAAATAGAAGTGGTGAGCCAGTCATAGAAAATTACAAAAAGAAAAGAAAATGTATGTACAAACACTGTTTGGGGTGAAGTGCTGTCTGACAGGTAGTGCTCCCTGTGATCATACTCAAAAGGAATGGGCATAGGATCATTTACAGCCACAGTTTAGGTGCCTTTCTTATAAGACATACAGTACAAATCTGTCTGAACGTTGTGGGTAAGTCTGCTTTCTGAGGTTGACATCCCATTGTAGAAGGCAATGGAAGGTTCCACTGTGTCAGGAGTAGTTGGCCATATTCAGGTATATGGTTTTCTCCACTTTGCTTTCCTTGACTAGTAGTTTAGCTGGGAATACCAACTTTATTTTTAAGGGGATAATCATTCCACTCTTTTCAGTGAGGGAATATAACATAATAATTTTCTAAAGACATTTTCAGATCAGCAACAATGATTGTAGAGAGGTTTGTTTTCTCCACAAAGTAGTATTTATTGTTATTTTTTTTTTGTGTGACTCAGAATGTGACTGCAGAAAGTGTGACTGCATTTTCATTTCTACACTTTTCAAATATTTGTCATGCAAATCCTATTCTTTTTACTAAAGGGACTAATTCAGGTTTATTAAATCTGATGTCAACACCATAAATTTAAGGTTTAGTAAGGGTCTTAGCTTGGAGTAGACTTGTTAGGTTTGAGGATTTTAGGATTGAGGGATGTTTAGTGTTATAGTCAGGGCCGGATTAACATAGGGGCTGATGGAGCTGCAGCTCCAGGCCCAGGCTCATGGAATAGGCCCATTTAAAAAAAAATTATAATAATAATGATTATTTTTTTCATTTTTTTTTCTACCCACTACTCTTAGGTTTGCCACCTGACTGGTATTTTACTGGCACAGCCGGTATTTGAGGCTGCCTGGCCGTGCCTGTATTGCAGTAATACCGGCAATACAAATGCAGGTATTTTTCTCAGTATAAACGGAGATTACTCTGCAATACCAGCATCGGCCAGTAGGGGTCACTGTGTGTGGAGAGAGGCAAGGATAGGAAGTTACAGCATATCCCTGACTCTCTCTACTGCTCACTGATCCATGGGGGATCAGCTATACAGCACAGTGAGACCAGAAAGCAGCTCTACAGCTCAGGTACGTGAGGTATGGGGGAAAGGCAGCAGGAAGACATGTGGACACTGAGACACTAGGGAACACTTAGGGACACTGAGACACTAAGGGACACTGTAAGACATGGGGACTCTCAGACACATGGGGACGCTGTGAGACATGGGCACATTGGGAGACACTAGGGACACATTGTCCCCATGTTCCCGAGCCAGTGTCCTTAGTGGTTCAGTGTTCCCATGGCTCCCAGTTTCCCCTAGTCTCCCAGTATCTGTGTCCCCATGTCTCCCAGTGTCCCCAAGTCTCCCAGTGTCCGTGTCCCTATGTCTTCCAGTGTCCCCAAATGTCTGTGTCCTCATGTCTCCCACTGTCCCCATGTCTATGTCCACAAGTGTCCCTATGTCTCCCAGTGTCCCCAAGTGTTTGTATCCCAGCCAGTGTCCCTAGTGTCTCAGTGTCTCCTAGTCTCCCAGTATCCCCTAGTCTCCCACTGTCTGTGTTCCCATGTCTCTCAGTGTCCCTAGTGTCTTAGTTTCCCCAAATGTTTCAGTGTCCCCATGTCTCCCAGTGTCTGTGTACCCATGTCTGTGTCCCTAGTGTCTCATGTCCCCATTTCTCCCAGTATCCCCAAATGTCTCAGTGCTCCCATGTCTCCCAGTGTCTTCATGTTTCCCTAGTATTCACAAGTGCCCCCATGTCTCCCAGTGTCACTGGGTCTCTCAGTGTCCCCATGTCTCACTATGTCCCCTAGTATCCTAGTGACATGGGTACACACTGAGACATGGGGACACTGGGAGAATTAGGGATACTGAGACACTGGGAGACTAGGGGACTGGGCGACATGGGGACACTGACACTGTGATACATAGGGACACTGAGTGACTTGTGAGACTGGGAGAAGAGGCAGGGAGACACTGGGAGCAATTCATCTATACAGCAGAATCAAACTGTGAGTAGTTTGTTGGTGATTTTACAGAATTTTCTCTTATGTCACTCCTTGTGATTTATATCATGTGATGTCACACATAACTAATTATACAAATGATTAAGGCTAGTATTTGTTTTCCAAGAAAGGTGGCAACCCTAACTACTCTTCACATACTCTTGCTTAAAAGAACACTATAGGGTCAGGAACACAATCATGTATTTCTGACCCTATTATGTAAAAACTACCATCTACCCCCCTGGCCACCTCTTGCCTCCCTAAATATAGTAATATCTTACTTGCATTCTGTAGTCTGCAGCTGCTGGCTCTGCCTCTGAACTGACTCATCAGAAGTGGTAGCCTGATCCAATCACAATGCTTCGCCATAGGATTGGCTGAGACTGTGAACTAGGCAGATCAGGGGCCGAGCCAGCACAAGTCAAACAAAAATAGCCCTAGCCAATCAGCATCTCCTCATAAAGATACATTGAATCAATGCATCTCTGGGAGGAAAGTTCAGTGTCTGCATGCAGAGGGTGGAGACACTGAATGGCAGTGCTGCAGACTAGGCATTACTGCCCCAGGAAGCACCTCTAGTAGCCATCTGAAGAGTGGCCAGCGGAGTTATTTTCTCTGAAAAGAGTGTTTACTGCAAAAAGCCTGAAGGGAATGATTCTACTTACCAGAACAAATACAATAAGGTGTAGTTGTTCTGGTGACTATAGTGTCCCTTTAAGTTTGGAAGCTTAAGAGGAATGTATGGCAACAAAACTTGTGCGGACTGGCTGACAATCAAATTAGTTTAAGTAATGCAGACTTTGGTTTCAATAACACTGTGGCATGTCCCCTTTCTTCTACACTCACTACATACACCTTTACTCTGTCCCAGACTGTATACCAGGAACTACTGCCTGCTAGTAAGACGATAAGAAGACAAGTGGACATGTGAGTGCTAGGGGACAGTCCTTAGAAAGCGTGGAGTAGGCGCATCATTTAATGCATTTACAGTTGCAAGAAAAAGTATGTGAAACCTTTGGAATGATATGGATTTCTGCACAAATTTGTCATAAAATGTGATCTAAGTCACAACAATAGACAATCACAGTCTGCTTAAACTAACACACAAAGAATTAAATGTTGCCATGTTTTTATTGAACACACCATGTGCAGGTGCAGGTGGAAAAAGTATGTGAGCCCTTGGATTTAATAACTGGTTGAACCTCCTTTGGCAGCAATAACTTCAACCAAACGTTTCCTGTAGCTGCAGATCAGACATGCACAACGGTCAGGAGTAATTCTTGACCATTCTTCTTTGCAGAACTGTTTCAATTCAGCAATATTCTTGGGATGTCTGATGTAAATCGCTTTCTTGAGGTCATGCCACAGCATCTCAATCGGGTTGAGGTCAGGACTCTGACTGGGCCACTTCAGAAGGCGTATTTTCTTCTGTTTAAGCCATTCTGTTGTTGATTTACTTCTATGCTTTAGGGCATTGTCATGTTGCAACACCCATCTTCTGTTGAGCTTCAGCTGGTAGACAGATGGCCTTAAGTTCTCCTGCAAAATGTCTTGATAAACTTGGGAATTCATTTTTCCTTCAATGATAGCAATCTGTCCAGGCCCTGATGCAGCAAAGCAGCCCCAAACCATGATGTCCCCACCACCATACTTCACATTTGGGATGAGGTTTTGATGTTGGTGTGCTGTGCCTTTTTTTCGCCACACATAGTGTTGTGTGTTTCTTCCAAACAACTCAACTTTGGTTTCATCTGTCCACAGTATATTTTGCCAGTACTGCTGTGGAACATCCAGGTGGTCTTGTGCAAACTGTAAACGTGCAGCAATGTTTTGTTTGGACAGCAGTGGCTTCCTCTGTGGTATCCTCCCTTGAAATCCATTCTTGTTTAGTGTTTTACGTATTGTAGATTCGCTAACAGGGATGTTAGCATTTGCCAGTGACTTTTGTAAGTCTTTAGCTGACACTCTAGGATTCTTCACCTCATTGAGCAGTCTGCGCTGTGCTCTTGCAGTCATCTTTACAGGACGGCCACTCCTAGGGAGAATAGTAGCAGTGCTGAACTTTCTCCATTTATAGACAATTTGTCTTACCGTGGACTGATGAACAGCAAGGCTTTTGGAGATACTTTTATAACCCTTTCCAGCTTCATGCAAGTCAACAATTCTTAATTGTAGGTCTTCTGAGAGCTCTTTTGTGCGAGGCATCATTCACATCAGGCAATGCTTCTTGTGAAAAGCAAACCCAGAACTGGTGTGTGTTTTTTATAGGTCAGGGCAGCTGTAACCAACATCTCCAATCTCATCTCATTGATTGGACTCCAGTTGGCTGACATCTCACTCCAATTAGCTCTTGGAAATGTCATTAGTCTAGGGGTTCACATACTTTTTCCACCTGCACTGTGAATGTTTACATGGTGTGTTCAATAAAAACATGGCAACATTTCATTCTTTGTGTGTTATTAGTTTAAGCAGACTGTGATTGTCTATTGTTGTGATGATCAGATCACTTTTTATGACCAATTTGTGCAGAAATCCATATCATTCCAAAGGGTTCACATACTTTTTCTTGCAACTGTATGTCAAGATCAGGGTGCTGCCTGTATAGTATGCCCTTAGTTGGACAGCATGCATGATTGTCAGGCAGCCTGGCCTTCCAATTCTTTGGACAGACATGCCCCCTTTTTGGGCATGTTCACCCCGTTTGGCAGGTCTGGTCACGTGATTCGCGTCAGTGGCACACCCTTTTACCCTGCCCTTTGACTTCCAGCTTCACTGGACACTGCTGTTAGGGGTTATGGATTTACTTGAAAGATGAAAGCATAAATTAGAAAGAGATTAGCATAGAGTATGTGTTTCCTATAGTTGCATCATTTGAGTTTCCCTCCAACACCATTTCCATCAGATACATGACGCTTGGGAGGTATGACTGTTTTAGTGTTTTTGGTCGATAAGATTCTGTAATTAGGCCCCATCATAATTGTCAGCTCCAGGCCTATTGGGCTCTTAATATGGCCCTGGTTATAGTTGACCTAGGGCTAGGGAGGTCAATTGGCAATGGTGACTTATAGTTAGGGGGTACCTTCTTTAAAGCTAATAGTCCATAGTAAACCTGCACTCCTTTATTACCACATAGCATTTTTATTTATTTATTTATAAAATATGTCCTGGGTTTTAAATTCATTTGTATTTGCAGTGGTTTGATGATGGTAATGTTCTAGGACTGCAGTGTCATTATTGCATTGTCATTTTAAATGGCAATTTTCTCAAAGTGACTTCTTTCAATTGTAATTCTTATAATGCAATATTTACTTATGAATTTAATCCTAACTTTGCTTTACAAGTGTGCATATTTTGTTAAGGACAGCAAAATGGAAGGACTGTACAGCTAAGGATGCTTCATACTTACATCCAGAGCACTATTCTTTCCCATAAATAATTCAACGGTGGAGTGAGGAGCAATCTCTTTTATTTTTTTAAAGAGGAGCTATCACTATCTCATGTCAGTAGAAGAAAAGATAAGTGAAGCAATGAACCTAATAGCAAATGAATTCAATAGCTGGCATTGGCACTTTTCATAAGTATATTATTTCAGTGATTAGCTGATATGTTATAGCAAGTGTTGTTCTTGTGAAGTGCATTTGGCATAATAATGTAGTTTATTGCATGCATGTCATTGCTGTTAACAGATCCCACTAGTGAAGAGGCTATAAAATCCTTGTTTGGAGCAAGTTAATAATACATTTAATGTAAATTGGACTACCTTGCCACCACTTTTGATTTGCATTTATTTTCATCATCTGAACTAAACAATTTAATATCTATTTAGAATCTCCCATGACATTTTACAGCCATTCTATTACTGTAATAAATATAGTGATATTGCAAACTGATTTTCACCCCTTTTCCTTTTTTTCTCTAAACCGTCAGGTAGTATTTTCACACGCTTATTTGTTTTTCCTCTTTTAATGTGTGCACTTTCTGGATTTAAAATTTAATTCCAATATCTTCTCCAGATATGGTTAAAGCAGATCATCAGAAAATGTAAAAGTAAAGTTAACTCTAATAAAATAATAATGTTACATATCTGTGGCCTTTCCTAGTTTGCTTCAAATCCACTTCCAATCTGCATCTAATATAGGGACCGGGGGCGGATTCAGAACTCAATCTCGGAAGGGGCACGTGGTTATTTATAGAAACAGTCTAGGCACAATAACCAATACAGCTCACTGTAGTGGTTGTTGTGTCAGGGGTGTTGTGGCACCCTGCCAGAGTAAGTAGTCAAACCATTTAAGAACAGTTTGACAACTTACCTGAGGTCTGTAGGGAATAGGGCCTGTAGTAGGGGACAGGGGCAGTAGTGTGTGTGGTGCAATGTGTGAGGGGTGAAGTATGTGTGTGTGTGTGTGAGGGGTGAAGTGTGTGTGTGTGTGAGGGGTACAGTGTGCCTGAGGGGTACAGTGTGTGTGTGTTTGTGAGGGATGTAGTGTGTAAGAGGGATACTGTGTGTGTATGAGTGGTGTAGTGTGTGAGAGGTGCAGTGTGTGTGGGGAGTGCAGTGAGTGTATTGGGGTACAGTAGGTATGGGGGGGCACAGTGTATGTGAGGGGTTCAGTGAGTGTATGTGGGGGCAGTGTGTGTGAGGGGTGCAGTGAGTGTATGGGGGCAATGTGTGTGGGAGTGCAGTGTGTGTGAGTGAAAGGTGCAGTGAGTGTAAGGTGAGGCAATGTGTTTGAGGGGTGCAGTGAGTGTATGGGGGCCGTGTGTGTATGGGATGTTCAGTAAGTGTATGGGGGGCAGTGTGTGAGTGAGGGGTGCAGTGAGTGTAATATGGGGGCAATGTATGTATGGTGTGCAGTGTATGTGGAGGGTGCAGTAAGTGTATGGGGGCAGTGTGTGTGTGTGTTTTTGAGGGGTCAGTGTGTGTGTATGTGTGTGGCAGTGCGTGTGTGTGAGTGGGTATTGTGTTTTGGGGACAGGTGGGAGAAATTTAAATGTATTATTTTTTTTCTTATTAAAAAATGATTCAAATTTATATCCCCCCTCCCTTCTTACCTTTGCTCAGGGAGGGGGGACATTTCCTGAAATCCCTGGTGGTCCGGTGGAAAAGCCATGGTGGTCAGGTGGGAGTGAACTCTAGTTTGCAGCTCCTGAGAGATTTGGAGCATTGCCATGGTAACCGTGGCAGCGCTCTGACCTTGTGAGAGGAAACCCGGCGGAGTTGCAGGCTGAGCTACTCCCAGTCTCCTCTCTACCTCCCCTGCTGGCTGCCAACAATGTGCCTGTGGGCTGGAGGGGAGATCTCTGATCTCCCTACTGGTCTGTGAAGGCACACAGCAAAGCTGCATGGGCCCTGCATGGGAGAGCAAGTGAGAGCCTGGGGGGGAGGCGTGGGGAGTACAATTTCTCAGGGGGATGGGAGCAATTGCGCTGTTGCCTTCCCCCTCCCCCCTCCCCCCCTTGGATCTGCCACTGATAGGAACCAAATTTCTCAGCCATATCTGGTTCTCATTGGTAATACTTAGTCTCATCAACATCTGATTTCAAGCTTTGTCTTGTAGTTATAGATATTATTGATAATATATTGAGGATTTGAGATAAAATACTGCAATTTAAATTGTCTTTATTATTTTTTGAATTAGGATATAGAGGAATTTTTATCATTCCACTATTGAAAGGCAACAGATTAAAACAAAAAACAAAAAAAAAAACACAAGGCTTAAAGGGATACTATAGGCACCAAAACAACTTTTGCTTAATGAAGCAGTTTTTGTTTATTGATCATGCTCCTGCAGTCTCACCACTCAATTCTCTGTCATTTAGTAATTACATCACTTTGTTTATGAAGCACCAGTCACACCTCCCTGTTTGTGACTTGCACATCCTTCCTAAACACTTCCTGTAAAGAGAGATCTAATATTTAGACTTTCTTTATTGTTCAATATTTTTAATTTAGAATGCCATATCTGGTGTTCTGCTAATAGCCTTTTACAACCTGCAGGAGTTTCCTGTGTGTGATTACAATTCAATTTACAGAGCATGAGATACATACTTCTAAAGCAAGTTAAGATCTGATTGACAATAACATCATCTGGCTGTGTCAGTCACAGCCAGGGGAGGTGTGGCTAGGGTGATTTAACTCCTGATTTGCAGAGAATTAAGCAGTGAGACTTTAGAGGCATGATCTACACACACAAACTGCTCCATTATGCTGAAGTTGTTTTGATGCCTATAGTGTCCCTTTAAAGAGATGCTAAGAGAAAATCTAAATAATAGAGTTCTATCCAAATGGAGTCATATAGGGTTACATCTAGTTATTTTTATTATAATTATTATTATTATCATTATTATCTATCACTTCTTTGTGGAGGGGAAATAGTTATCCATGAGAAATATTGATACTGTGTTTTCAGGATATTGTCTCTGCAGTGTAAGTTCAAATTACTGGCCATACAGAGCCATACAGAGAGCAGAAGGGAGCAAAGCAAGTGGCAAATGATACACTGCAAGTGCTGACAAGTTGTTGTTTTTTGTTTGTTCGTTTGTTTTATTCTTTATTTTTGTTGTGCATAGGTATTAAGAGAAGCAGGTTCAGACATATCAATACATATAAACATTGGTCAAGAGTTAGGAAAAACTAGACATGTCAGCTATACTGCACATTTTTAACATTTCGTTGCAAGGTTGTTAATCCTGGGCAAACTGCAGGGATTGAGTATACGCTATAAGATCCCTCCAAAAAAGGTCCAAGCTATAGAACATGCTATTCGACTAGATCAGGCAGGAGTAGATTAAATACAAAAAACCCTAACGTGTATAATAAAGTGTGTCTATCTTGCTTTCCTTGTGTAGGCAGTCTCATGTGCTCACATGGATTCAGTTTTCAGTAGAAAAAGAGGTAAGTAGGAATAAGTTATTATAGCACATTTTTAGGTTATGTGGGAAGTGGCAAATAAGCTGTGTTGCTATCTTCTATGTAGGTAATTCATATTGTTTTGGCAAAAGAAGAGACACATTAGGCATAAGTGTTTAGTTTATAGATTTAGTTTTAGAGTTACATCACTTTGATTTTAGATTTAGAGTTATATGACTTTGTTTATACAGTCCTAGTCATACCTCCCTGCATGTGACTAGCACAGCCATCCTATTCACTTCCTGAAAAAGAACCTAGATATTTTAGGTTCCCTTATTGCACATTCGGTTTAATTTAGGGTTTCTTATCATCTGATCTGCTAATAGCCAGCTAGAGTCTACAGGAGCCTCACATGTGACTAAAGTTCAATTTACAGAGCAAGAGATAAAAACGTCTAAACTTTAATATAGTACAGTAAAAGTTAATATCTAATTGAAAAAGAAACCATTTTTTTCATGCAGGCTGTGTGAGACACAGCCAGGAAAGGTGTGGTAGGGACTACACAAGAACACAACATTTTATCGTCACACAATAAAAATGATTCATTCAAGTTATTGAAATTGTTATATATCCAACAAATCTCTATAGATTTAATAATACCCTTTAATTAACTGGTACTCAAGAGTACTCTGGGTAATATTATAGCTTAACAAAAAAAGTAAAATTTACTATACCTCAATACACTTAGATTTCTGGTTATGCATTAATAACTGCACACATTAATTAATTGTATGAAGATTTGACATGCTTATTTTACACCTTAAAAGTACCTTGTTGCACTGTAATAGTTTTTGTTTTAGCAGAAATTGTACTATTGTAAATTCAATAAATTCTACTTTCATGTATTTAAAACATTCAGGAGCACAGTTGGGCAAATGCATTATTATCGTAAAAACCCTGACATGGCAATGGTCCTGAAAGAGTGATGTTGTATAATAAGGTGAGCCATTACTCACACAAAAAAATATTATTTTGCCTACCTGACTGACACACATTAGTTTGTGATATTTGAAAGGTCATTGTTTGTTGTGTGTTAATAAGAGATCTAAAGCAGGAGCAACATAGTAATTGTCTGAAAAGTCCTCAAAAGATTCAAAAGGGTCTAATTTCTGACAGTTTTTAGAAAAGTAATGACACTCGCCTATAAAAACAAAAAAGGGGGGGGATCAATACTATGGTTCCACACAGACCTGGGCGACCACCAATCCCTTGTTAAAGATACAAGCAAGATATATGGGTACACATAGGCTCTATCCTAAATAACAGACTTTATTGTAGCTGGACAGGCAATGTTTCAGCTAAAACAGGAGTCTTTCTTAAGTCACCAAGCTTGAGAAAGGGTCCTGTTTGAGACAAGATGTTACCTACCCAACATCAACAAAGTCTGCAGTTTGGAATATAACCTATGTGTGCCTTGATATCTTTATTTTTGTCTACAATTTAGAAGAGTTTAATTTCTGACATTTCTCAAAAGGTAGAAAACAGCAATGCTTTACCTAATGCCAAACCTAAATAAAAAATAAAAAAAACTGATTGTCATCATGCTGATTCATTGCCAACAGTTGTACAAATTACCATATCTGAAATTGGTTTATTGTTTATGTTAAAAAATGGGATATATGTGTTATATTTGTTTCAAACACCAATGAAATGTGTATACAGGATAATTCATGTACAGTGGACAAGTTGTAATAAACCACAATACCCAAGGTTGAATAGTTTTTGAATGTCTCTAAAACCAAAAGATGATTCTATTTTTCCCTAACATCATGCTCACCATTATGTACATCTTATTTTTTTGCATTATGGCTGGGATTAGGGCTGGATTTAAGATCAGGGCTAGGGTTGTAGACAGAGATATAGAAATGGTTAGAATTTTGAGGTTGGCGGGAGGACTTGGGCAGCATGGAGTGGAGGGCCGGTGGTTGTCTATAGCAAGCATGTGTCCTGACAACATGTCAAATGTGCAAAGAATTGACACTGTCCGGCCCCGAACTCTTATTCCAAGCAAGCTAATGATGCTGCTGATGGAGGAGTAACACCTCCTCCGGCAGCTAAGTGCTTTAAATCTTCATGTGCTGCATTTTAAACTATAATGTTGCACATATAGACTTTATGCGCCATAACCACCTTAAAATCACCTCAGTGCTCATGGTGCTTGAAATAACCCTCTCATATATAACACTATACCTAAATATAAAATATCTATACATGAGTGTAGTAAGTTACCATTCAATAAATTTAGTTGTAATAATAAGATATCTCAAAACAACATAATTTGTTACATATTGCAGTTTAAAGTTCTTGGAGAACATATATGTGCATGGCAATGAAATATATATATATATATATATATATATATATATATATAGTGACAAACTTACTTTCCTGTGTGTGTTTGTCCAGGATCTTTTGGCAACCGCACAGCCCTCTAGGGTAAGAAAACCAGGTCAAGACAAAGTCCAGTTTCAAAAGGGCCTCTGGCCTGTTTATTTTCTGTTGTTGTGAAGTAACAGGATACAATGAATCAGCAAATCTTCTTTCTCCACAAACCACATTCTTTCTCCTCCAAAACACTTCCCTCCCTTCACCCTGCTTTAACTGCAGTTATATAGCTGCTCACAGCCCCTACAGGTGAGGCTAATGACCTCGTTAGGCAGTGAGCCAGAACTCTATGGGAAACCTGGGCTGGACTCATGCACAACCACTCTGACAGTGGGTGGAGAATCGGCCCACCCTGCTCTTCCGAATACTCCACCCCAGGGACCCAAATAACAAGAGAAAAAAAAAACTAAATTTAAACTTAACTTTCCCTGGGGCTGCATGTGCTTACCCACATGTCAGGATAGTGGCTGTGCAAAAGTCTGGGTGCCAGATATACACCCCTGACCACCATCCCCAACACTCTGTTACATATCCTCCCCCCCAGCTCAGACCTAGTGGGGTGAGCGACCACAGAAAACAAATTTTCTCGCGACAAACTGTCAGCATTTCCATGTTTAGACCCCGGCCTATGTTCAACTGTAAAATGAAATGGTTGTAAACTGAGGAACCACCTTGTCACCCTGGCATTATTATCTTTGTTTTGACTCATCCAGGTTAAGGGGCATGGTCTGTGACCAACCTAAATTTTCTACCCAGCAGATAATATTTCAATGAGTCTAAGGCCCATTTTATGGCAAGGCATTCCTTTTCCACTATAGAATAATTTTTCTCAGCGGGAGTCAGCTTCCTACTTAAATAAAACACCGGGTGTTCTTCACCCTGAATTTCCTGAGACAGAACTGCCCCTAACCCAAGCTCTGATGCATCGGTTTGGACAATAAACTCTTTAGTGAAATCCGGGGTTACCAGAACCGGTTGGGTGCACAAAGCCTCTTTCAAAGTTACAAACGATTTTTCTGCCTCTACTGACCACTTAACCACTAGTGGGGCTTTACCTTTTGTGAGATCCGTTAAAGGAGCTGCTAATGTAGCAAAACTAGGAATAAATCGCCTGTAATACCCAATAAGTCCTAAAAAAGTCCTAACTTGCTTTTTAGTGAGGGGGCGTGGCCAATTTTGTATGGCCTCCACTTTTGCTGTTTGGGGCTTAACTAGTCCTCTCCCAATTGAATAACCCAGATATTTTGCCTCTTCCAAACCTATAGTACACTTAGATGGGTTAGCAGTTAAACCAGCTAGGCGGATAGAGTCCAGTACTGCCTGCACTTTGGGAAGATGTGAAGCCCAGTCGGAACTGTGAATGACTATGTCATCTAAGTATGCGGCCGCATAACGGCTGTGAGGCTTCAAAATCCTATCAATCAGTCTTTGAAAAGTGGCAGGGGCCCCATGTAACCCAAATGGTAGCACCTTGTATTGGAATAATCCCCCTGATGTCGAAAAAGCTGTCTTTTCTTTTGCTCTGTCTGTAAGAGGTACTTGCCAATAACCCTTCGTCAGGTCTAAAGTAGTCAGGTACCGAGCCTTACCCAGTCTCTCTATCAGTTCATCAACCCTAGGTATTGGATAAGCATCAAACTTTGACACACTATTTAATTTACGAAAATCATTACAAAATCTTAACGAACCATCAGGTTTTGGCACCAGTACTATAGGGCTGTTCCACTCACTTTGTGATTCCTCAATAATATCAAGAGCTAACATTTTCTTAATTTCTGCAGCTACCGCCTCTTTCTGTGCTTCTGGGATTCTGTACGGTTTAAGACTTATCTTCACCCCTTGTTCTGTAACGATATCATGCTTGATAACGTTAGTCCTGCCAGGAACTACAGAAAATACATCCCGGTTTCTACTAATAAAGTCCCTTACTTCCTGTTTCTGGTGTGGGGACAGGGTGTCTGGTATGTTTACTTCAAGTTCACTACCAGTCTTATTAGTGATAATTGAAGTAGTTAAGACCTCTCTGTCCTTCCAGGGTTTTAGTAAATTTATATGATATATTTGCTCGGGTTTTCTCCTATTGGGTTGTCTCACTTTATAATTAGCTTCCCCAACCTGTTCAATAACCTCATACGGGACATGCCAAGATGCTAGAAATTTATTTTCTACTGTAGGGACCAAAACAAGCACCCTGTCTCCTGGGTGAAAAACTCTCAGTCTGGCATTTTTATTATAACTGTTTTTCTGGGCCTCTTGGGCTTTCTGCATATGTTCTTTAACTATTGGCATGACAGCCGCCATCCTATCTTGCATTTGAGCTATGTGCTCAATTACACTACAGTATGGATTGGACTCCTGTTCCCAGGTTTCTTTTGCTATATCTAGCAGACCTCTGGGATGATGGGCATATAGAAGCTCAAAAGGAGAGAAGCCCGTAGAAGCTTGTGGCACCTCCCTTATGGAGAACATTAGATGGGGTAGTAAGCAGTCCCAATTCTTACCATCTTTGTCAATTACTTTCCGTAACATACTTTTTAAGGTCTTGTTAAACCGTTCTACCAGTCCGTCTGTCTGGGGATGGTAAACAGAGGTCCTAAGATGTTTAATTTGAAGTAGTTTGCATAACTCCTTTGTAACTTTGGACATAAATGGTGTACCCTGATCTGTCAAAATTTCTTTTGGTATGCCCACCCGGCTAAACAGGAGCATGAGTTCTCTCGCTATTGTCTTTGCAGACGTGTTACGTAGGGGTACTGCTTCCGGGTACTTGGTAGCATAGTCCAGGATCACCAATATATACTGATGCCCCCTTGCAGACTTTACCAGAGGACCTACCAAGTCCATTGCAATCCTTTCAAAAGGTATTTCTATTATAGGCAATGGTACAGAGGACTGCGGTATGCCTTAAAAGGGGCGGTGTGTTGGCATTCAGGACAAGAAGAACAATAATTCGCAACTGAAGCAAATACCCCAGGCCAATAAAACCTCTGTAAGACTCTTTCTTTTGTCTTTTCTATGCCTAAATGTCCCCCAGTATATGGCTGTGTGCAAGATTTAGGACTGTATGTCTGAAAGGCTTAGGAACAAGTAGTTGTTTTACAACATCCACCCCCTTTTTCTCTACTCTATATATCAGATCATTCTGTACCTCAAAGTAAGGAAAAGAAGGGGCTCTATCTAGTTGTACTGGATCATCAGTTGAAACCTGGATATTTTTACGGGCCTCTGCAAGAGTGGGGTCTTCCCATTGCGCTTTCCTGAAGTTAACAGGACTGACTTCTAATTCAGGGAAGTTAATGCCTTGATCCTGATCGTTATCAGACTCCTGACTATCGTGGCCCTGGTCATCTCCTACTAAAGCTGGCCTGTGACTTGAGGCTTCAGCCTTCTCTGGTCTTATGCCCAGTCCTTCCCATTCTATGTCAGAAAAAGGAAACACATTTCCAGAATCATCATCATTTGTTATACAATCATGAGCTACTTTTCCTGGAGACCCCCACAAGTCTAAAAATTGGGGGAAATCCCTTCCCAACACCACATCATAAGCCAATTTGTCCACTACCCCCACTCTATGATTCACAGTACCAAAAAGGCTTTAAAATTTTAGCAAAACTGTAGGATATTCACGTTTGTCACCATGAACACAAATTATACCAATTTTCTGCAATGCATCAACATCGGCTTCAGGTACAAGGCATTTTGCTATCAATGTCGCCACACTTCCGGAGTCTAATAGAGCTCTAACCTCTTTCCCATTCACCCTTATGGAACATATCTGTGGATTGTGACAACAGCAGATTCCATACAATTCAGCAAACAAGACAATTGTACATCCTGATTAATCATATTGCATTGCATAGGTTCATCAATCAAGGGACAGTCTCTAGCTTTATGTCCAGGTTCATTACACCGGAAGCATTTAATATCGTCAACTGTCCCCCACCTAGACCCTTTTCCAGGATTAACATTTCTAGGCAAAAGCATACGGGGTCTCTGAGAATATGTCTCTTGTTCCTCTGTGTCTCTGAAACCTTGAAAATTCTTACCAGGTCTTTCAGCATCTGGAGTCTTAACTCTCTGCTTAGCCTTTGGGTTGTTGAGCCACTGTCTGTCATCTGCAGCAACATATCTTTCCACCAAACCAATTAACTCATCAGCTGTTTGTGGATCGCTCTGACTGACCCATCGACGCAGTGAAGCAGGCAAGCCCCGCAGGAATCTGTCCATCACAAGAAGTTCCATGATATGGCTTGCCGTATTTATTTCTGGTTGTAACCACTTTCTAGCAAGATGTATTAGGTCAAACATCTGGGAACGGATAGGTTTCTCTTGGTTGAAAGACCAGGCATGAAATCTTTGGGCACGAACTGCCCTAGTCACACCAAGTCGTGCAAGGATCTCAGCCTTCAGTTTGGAGTAGACCCCTGCCTGTGCTGGTTCCAGGTCATAGAATGCCTTCTGGGGTTCTCCAATAAGAAAAGGTGCCAGTATGCTTGCCCACTCACTCACCGGCCACTCTTCTCTCTCAGCTGTCCTCTCAAAAGCTAGCAGGTATGCTTCCACATCATCTGTAGGTGTCATCTTCTGCAGGTAACGGCTGGCTCTGATCATTTTAACCTCGGACTGCGTCCCATCCGAGACTCTGGTCAGTCCTTTGGTCAAAGCCTGTATCTCCTTCTGTATCATACTGGTGGCCTGATGTTGCTCCTCTCTGAGCAGGCGGTTTGCCTCAGCTTGGGCTGCCATAACCTGCTGGATCAACGCATCTGTGTTGGCCTTTTGCGTAATTACCAGTTGCTGTAGGGCTGTAATATTTTCCTGTTGTGCAGCTGTAGCCTCCTGCTGTACGGCTGTAGCCTTTTGCTGTGCAGCTGTAGTTTGCAACAAGACTTTCACAACTTCCTCCATATTTCTATAGGCTTGTTTGGCTTCCAGTTAATACCCACAGGCTTCTTTAGTGCAGTGCCCGCATTCTCCACCATATGTGACAAACTTACTTTCCTGTGTGTGTTTGTCCAGGATCTTTTGGCAACCGCACAGCCCTCTAGGGTAAGAAAACCAGGTCAAGACAAAGTCCAGTTTCAAAAAGGCCTCTGGCCTGTTTATTTTCTGTTGTTGTGAAGTAACAGGATACAATGAATCAGCAAATCTTCTTTCTCCACAAAACACCTTCTTTCTCCTCCAAAACACTTCCCTCCCTTCACCCTGCTTTAACTGCAGTTATATAGCTGCTCACAGCCCCTACAGGTGAGGCTAATGACCTCGTTAGGCAGTGAGCCAGAACTCTATGGGAAACCTGGGCTGGACTCATGCACAACCACTCTGACAGTGGGTGGAGAATCGGCCCACCCTGCTCTTCCGAATACTCCACCCCAGGGACCCAAATAACAAGAGAAAAAAAAAACTAAATTTAAACTTAACTTTCCCTGGGGCTGCATGTGCTTACCCACATGTCAGGATAGTGGCTGTGCAAAAGTCTGGGTGCCAGATATACACCCCTGACCACCATCCCCAACACTCTGTTACAATATATATATATATATATATATATATATATATATATATATATATATATATATATATGGGATATTTCAGACCTTATTCATGCTCCCATGCAGAAGGTGGGGCATATCTACTAAACTTAAATAAGAGCGATTGGGAATTCTGACTTAGGGCTTTTGCTGGACATCTTTTGCTGGGCATCTTGTAATCAACAAGGAGGAGTCCAGTATTTTTGTTCCGCATGTGGTCCCGGCACTGGTGATGCATTTATATGTTGAGTAGGTGAAGAACATAAATATCAGGACTCTCTTAGGCAAGGACCATTTTCTTTACCTGGTTTGATGCTTTATACTACATTATCAGGGTTATTTACTAAAGTGTAAATTTTATGTGAATTCAAAATGAATTTCAAATCTAAGGCCAGAGTAGCTGGACTGAAAACACAGCTAAAATTGGAGAATTTTCCCAGTTTGGCTTTAAATTCAGATTGAATTAATCTTCAATTCTCATTTTTTTTCAATAACTATGTATGTGTTTTGGCAGACTTTTCGGCAGCCTTCACATGGTGAAGATGGATAATTATCATTGCACTGCTTTTTTTGTCGGGTTCCAGTACTGTTTAATTTTGATTGTTACATTGTATGATTTTTTTTGTCCTCTACAGGTATTCATTTTATTGGTCAGCACTCCCTATTATTAAGGTGAGGGTGTAGATGTAGTGTCTATGCGGCATGGGAACCACTTGCCACCTGGGAGGTGGACAGATAATTTTGGGGTTTTTTTGGAGGAAGGGAAGTGGACAATTAGTATATATGTAAAGAGCCCACCTGTCTCCCATGTATACTAGTTCCCGTCCCCCTGTTTAAAAATGACTGTTTAATTATAGCCCCACCAGTGATATCTCCAACTCCTATTATTTAATTATTTTTAAGCCTTCACCCAATGCCAAAACATGGTGGCATGGAGGGACACTATGTCACCTCTGCATTATGTGTATATAGAGTCTTACCCTGGGTGCACTCAGAGGACATTATGTCTTCCCCTTTATTTGTCTATTTATTATCATTTTTTTAAAAATGTATTAGTCCCATAATGGGGGCTTGGACGTTGACAGTGACCTGTCCACTCCTAATTCTTTAAATTAGTATCATGGGGGATTTATGTTACTAGTAACAGGGCAGCAAAATTTGCCAAGGTGCTCGTCTGGCCTCGTACTGTTTAGCAGATATGTCCATACTCATGTCATGGCACGACTTGGCAGGTGTATATTTAGTTTTATAGTAATAAAAACAGAAAGATCATGTGCTGAAACAGCCCTTACATGGTTCTCTCTCTTCTTGGCTGAAGTAGTAACAGTTATTAACAGTGAGTAGGTAGTTTCACATCCAATGGAAAAATATGGAAAACAAAATCAGAAAAAATCCAGTGGTGGACTATATCTAAATATATAGACAGCAGTATGTGTGGGGAGACACTTACATTGGGTTTAAACCAGCTCTAGGATATTGAACTTGGACTGATATTGAGCTTGGATGGAACAATCACCACCTTAAGATATGTGTAGGCTATCTTACAACCATTATGGGTTCTCAACAAGATATGTAGCACAGAGTAGATCACAGGAACATATATAGTGTAGTATGTAATGTAGCTTTGGGTAGGAATATAAGTATAAAGCTTATGCACTCACTAGGTTCAGAGATTTGAATGGCTCCAATAGATCAACATGTAGTGGTACAATCCCCACTATGGAATATTTTTCAACCAGATGTAGTCAACTGTATCATGCAAAATAAAAAACAAATATAGTGCTCTGTAGATGAAAATGTGTAGTGTAGAAAAGAATACTCCTTACATATTTCTGGGAAATTCAAGTATTGCTCAGTCCTTAAGGCTTTAGTGGATAATATCCCCTTAAAGATAGATACCACATATAAACCAGGGCTGAGGAAGCCCAGCCGTGTGAAACGCGTAAAGTTTTGGTACTGGAAGAATTTACTCCCTATATACTCTTTCTCTCTCTCTCTCTCTCTCTCTCTCTCTCTCTGTCTATATATATATATATATATATATATATATATAAGGTATATTTCTATTTTATTACCATTTTTTTTTTTTTATCATCATATTCCTGTCATCATCTCCTGGTGTATCCTGCATATCCTAGGTAGGGATAATACCACCAACACTCTTCATACCAGAGCAGGCCATTGCTCTGCATATTGTAAGTAGGATACCGCTTTTTATCCTTTACTTTGTGTATATACTATATACTATACCATAAGACCTTTCTATTGTGTTTTCTCATATATACTGGATGGAAAGAACTACCAAGCAAAGCTACAAATATCCATAGACGGGGACTGTACCATCCAGGCACATT
The DNA here is from genome assembly GCA_933207985.1 of Pelobates cultripes. Lineage (NCBI taxonomy): Eukaryota > Metazoa > Chordata > Amphibia > Anura > Pelobatidae > Pelobates > Pelobates cultripes. The sequence continues at coordinate 158,532,314 of OW240917.1, forward strand.
ACAGCAGAGCCCTTAGCAGCTCTATCTATTGTGACTTTGCTCACTATATTTTCTACCTCAGATAGTTTAAATAAGTGTTACATATTTGTCATGCCAAAAGCATGAGTTGGTGTTTGATGTGTGTTTATATATGTTAAGAGTAGTTTTTTTGTAAACCTTGGGATGACATTTATTGTGGTCTTTGATCTTGCACCAGGCCTAGACCAGAAAACATCTAGATAGCCATCACCAGAGCTGGACACAAGGAATTTCATAGAGTGGGCAATAGACTGCCAGACCAGCCCCCTCTGATCCCCCCCAGGGGTCTGCCCACTGAGAAACAACTAGTTTAGATATATGAGGGTGTTGGACTATCCAGGGAGGTCAGTTATTCATTTTTCTTTTGTCAGTAACTTCTAGGAGACCTATACCATCTAAGACTCCCACAAGAATTCTATATGGGGTAAATATATGTAAGGAATTTCTTGTGTTTTCTCCTATTTTATTTTATGTACTGTTTTGCAATTTGTTATCTGTATGTCATTTATTTCTGTATTTTGTACTCAGCACTGTGAATCCTTTTTGTCAGATTAAATGTTTACTTAATCAGCTTGTGTCTCTGTTCTCTATGAGCTTCACTCTCCAGAGGAAAGCTCAGGTAAACACGTTACCAAAAAGGGGTTAACTATATATGTTTTATCAGTAAAAGTAGAACTGTGATACTATAATTCTCCTGTGTGTGGGGTAACCTAAGACGCCCTGGTTTAAAAGTCTTGGTGGTGGCAGTAGTACTAAGGGAGATAGTGTAGAAGGGATTGCAGGGGTTAATTGAGTGGTTGCTGGGACTAGCAACAGGTAACCAGGGGTCTGGTGTCATTAACCCTGTCACTTCCACACTCTCCCCAGTGTCTCGGCTGGGCCTATAGCCCACGCACGTGACAATATTGCACATTTTTTTGTTCATTTCTGTTCCCTTCAAGTTTACAGAAACCATCCTACTTCAGTGTATGTAGATTGAACCAACTGATACTGATACCGGAGAAACTGACGGAAGCAAAGCACAGAGGGATGGACACAGGTTTCTTCAGGAAGGAAGAGATTCTTTATTGGATCACCGATCGGGACTCAGAGGGACTAATGTCACCAAAAATACAGCAAGTTCTGAGCCCTGAACAATAGTGCAGGCTCCCTATATAGGCACATAACTCCTCCCATATTAAGCTCCACCCGCACATTCTCTTGACCAATCATTACAAATAAGAATTAACTTCCTGCTTGACCGCATGGCTTGTCCAGCACAATGGAGGAGGGGAATACTACATCCTGTATTCTTGCACATGCTCCGTACACTACTGATCGTATCTTGCCTCGTGCAACCAACTGATCGATACGTCAGCATATGCACGTACACATGCCACGTGGTAATCTCGGCCTACTAAATTTATTTTTACCGAGATTCCACCACATTCCCCCCTTTGATGCCTCTTGATATTTTACAATTACTTGAGGCATCACTTAACCTTGGTTTGCATACACCACAAGTTACCTTTGAACCAGACCAGACTTATCCTACGATGTGAATCTTCAACACTCGTCTTCCTGCATTGGTTCTCCCTGATCTAGAGCCTTATATTTATAAATTGCCATTATCTGTGCAGCAGCCTTCCTCTCTGCTATATTTTCTATCAGGCTTTGCACAGACCTAACTACTAAGGGTATAAGACACGGCAGGAGTAGACACAACATTAAAATCAGTAGGACTCCACCTACCACTGCCTTAAGCCCTCCAAACCACTCATACCAGCTACCAAACCAACTACTTGGATTGTACCCTTTCCATACCTGAGTAGGCACATGCGCTAGTTTAACCATATGGCTAGTAAGCTCAGCTATTGCTTGCCCTTCGTCATCTATTTGAAGACAGCAATTGCTCAGGTTAAACTTCCCACATACACCTCCCTCTACTGCCAAAAGATAATCCAAGGCTAATCTATTTTGGTAAACTGCTGTCCTCATCCTGGTATTATGCTTCGCTAGAAGATTGAGCGCTTGTGATGTCTCGTTAGTAATGATCTCAACCACCGCCTGTAACCTTATAATGCGGTTGAGCATATAAATAGGGGTTCTATAACCAAAGGTACCATCCTCTGCCCACGTGGCTGGCCCATAATAATCTATAATACGCTGGGGAGGCCATTCATTATCTTCCCAGGCACCTATCTCTATGGGTCCCCTTTTCTTCCTATGATTCACATCATACACTTTAACACCTAAAGTCTCACCTGTTTCAATAGGCAACAAGAAGAAGGATGGTTTTAACATACCCAACACACATGCCCCTTCCCAGTCCTGTGGTAACTCCGAATAGGCCTTCTTACCACAGATCCAGTACAAATTCGCTGGGGCTCTCCAGTTAGATGTGATGGATAGATCAAACCATACGTCCTTTAAATTGGCATATCTTGCAAACGGGTTAGATGGTTCTGAGACATTTGAAGCCGACCACCAAGTTGTATTCTTTGTATCATCATCATAAGCTTTTTGCCCTAGACAAGTTAATTCTCCTACAGAAGTATTATACATCATTCCTTTCCTCGCTATGCAAACATAACCTATGATGGAGGTCTTCAATCTCCACTCAGATTTACCTCTAACACTCATATGATAGTCGGCTTGTGTAGATATTAATTGGTCAACTGCCTCAGAACCGGACATTACCTCCTTTGCTTCCCAAGGCCATTGGTCTCCCATGTTAGTACCTCCACACACATAGCAGTTGGTAACATTAAGACTACCGGCAATACTCTCGGCTAAATCAATGAACAAGTTTTTAGCATTATGGGGGATCTTATTATCTATGCTCATCTCTTCATAAAAGGAATGGTATACTTGATGAGTTTGGGAGGTTACCGTATCAGTCTCTATCCCTATAAACAATATTGTCCCAGGGTCTAAACCCGTCCCATATATTTGAAACCCAAATAAATTACCATATTTATCTAAGAACTTGTCAGGGTTATTTATAAGTATATGGATTGGATTGCATTCCATAGACTTACAATATGGATTAGTAGGCAACTTAGTCACAATCATGTCCTTGTCTGCTGTCTGTCCCCAAGTCGCCCACCCCACACAAGACCAATATGGGCAGAAGTTATAATCTCTATTTGGGCATCTTGGACTTACATATTTATTTTTACTACTGGGACAAATATATTTATCGTTAGACCCATACGTCCTCTCCCATCTAAGATCCCCACATACATTCCACGGCTTTCTACCACTTGATATTGCTTAACACGCATCAAATAGCAGAGCATCTGAAGAATATACGGATTTTAATACCGTCTTATTAATTAGGGTCCCCTGAGAATCTCCATTTCTGAGAGTCAACCAAATTGTACGGGGTTGATACTCAGGACTGAAGCACTTAGGTTCTCCTACTCCTAAATGACACACACTATATTCTATATTTAAGTATCTACATCTTGATACATCTCCTTTACACTCATATTGCGAATGCCAAATTAGGGTCTGGGATATATGGTTACCTGTTCTTGTAGTCTTAATGCATACCTCACAGCTAGGAGTGTTGGTACCTCTACCTTCCTGAATATAAAAATACACATAAATAAACATTATTAAAAATACATCTTTCGTCGTCATCCTCAGTCTTCGTCCGTGTGAAGGCACCTCAGCTTCCAGGATGTAAGGACTGCAGGGAATGGAGTTCTGCTCGTCTTCACAGGGGTCCCCTCAAGACTTTCCCTGACTTATACACTCGTTGGTGAGTGGACAGGCTTTATTATGGCCTTCTCACTCACTTACCAAGTCTCTGAAACAATAAAATTTGTAATCTACAAGGTTCCTCGTCACTCCGACTGAGTCGTGCGTTTTAACCGGATCTTGCAGGGATTCTCTGGATTTGCTGTAACTTGCCAGGAATCGGCTGCTGCTGGTTTAACCCTGGAGTGATGTATCCACGGAGCCACTTCGGCTACTTTTATCGCTGTAGGGGTAGACAGAAGAACAACATAAGGACCTCTCCACTTGGGCCCTAACGGCACATTATTCCACTCTTTAATCCACACTTGGTCGCCTGGGTGGTAACTATGAATTGGGGGATAAATATTCACAGGTAACCTATCTTGTACCCATTTCTGTACCTCCTCCATAGTCTTACCCAACTCTACAACCTGCTGCCGGGTAATTCCTTCTCCCAACTGACTCAAATCCCCCCTTAAGTTACCAAGCACGGGAGGTGGTCGCCCGTACATGATTTCAAAAGGAGAGAGGCCCATCCTTCTGGTAGGTGTACCACGGATTCGCAATAGAGCTATGGGCAAGAGAACGTTCCACTTAAGTTGGGTTTCCTGACACATTTTAGCCAACTGATTCTTAATAGTTCTATTCATTCTCTCTACCTTACCAGAACTCTGGGGTCTATATGCCGTATGAAGCCTCCACTTTATACCAAGCATATGAGTCAGTTGTTGTAGGCACTGATGAACAAAGCTGGACCATTGTCCGATCCTATAGAGCAGGGTAGTCCATATCGGGGTATTATTTCTCGTAGCAGGAATCTCACGACTTCTCCTGCTTTCTCTGTACGAGTATGTGCTCACCCAGTTATGCATAGTATGTCAATTTGGACAATTCATCTGGACCCTGCTTTACTGGTCCTTGTCTTGCATTATTTTTAGCACACGTACACATCTACGTACAATGGCCTGAGTCAAGTTGGACAATCTTGGTATGTAGAAATGTTTTCTGAGAGATTCTTCTGTACTGTCTCTCCCAGAATGTGTCCCGTTATGATAGTTTTGGACAATTTCTACCGCTATGACTATTCTTCCATCTTCTAACTGATACCATTTGTTCTCCAAATACTTTCCAGGTTCAGTCCTTAACCACTCCTCTTCTTGAGCTGTATAAATTGGAGTCCATTGAGACAGTGGAGTTGGTATAAGAGCAGCTATATGCCCCACATATTCCTGTCTTCCTGATTCAGCAGCACGCTTAGCTGCACTATCTGCCATCCGATTCTCTTTGGTTACATCACCATCTCCTCTCAGATGCGCCCGACAATGTATAATACCGACTTCTTTCGGCTCCCACACTGCTTCCAATAGTTGTAGGATCTCAGCTGCGTATTTGATTTCTTTGCCTTCTGAATTCAATAGTCCTCTTTCTTTATACAAAGCTCCGCGGGCATGAGTGGTTAAAAACGCATACTTGGAGTCCGTGTAGATGTTCACTCTTAAACCTTCAGCCAATTGTAACGCTCGTGTCAGTGCTATCAATTCTGCCTTTTGTGCTGATGTTCCTTTTGCCAGTGGCCGAGCTTCTATCACCTTGTCTATCGTTGTTACTGCATATCCTGCATAGCGGATCCCTTCTTTTACATAACTACTGCCGTCTGTGTAATATTGAACATCAGGGTTCTGGATGGGAAAATCACGAAGATCTGGTCTACTTGAAAATACTTCATCCATTACTTCCAAACAATCATGTTGACTTTCAGTAGGCTGTGGCAAAAGGGTAGCTGGATTTAAGGTATTTACAGTCTCTAAATGCACTCTTGGGTTTTCACACAACATTGCTTGATACTTGGTCATACGGCTGTTACTAAACCAATGATTTCCTTTGTAATCCAACAACGTCTGTACTGCATGTGGAACTCGTACATAAAGTTCTTGACCCAGAGTGAGTTTATCGGCTTCAGCTACTAGCAGGGCGGCTGCAGCTACAGCTCTTAGACAAGGTGGAAGTCCGCTGGCCACTGCATCCAGTTGCTTAGACATGTAGGCAACAGGTCTTTGCCATGATCCCAAGTACTGTGTCAATACTCCCACAGCCATTCTTCTTTGCTCATGTACATACAGGTAGAATGGCCGTGTGTGGTCAGGTAGACCTAATGCTGGGGCACTCATCAAAGCCCTCTTCACATCTTCGAATGCCGTTTGCTGTTCTTGAGTCCATAAGAAGGGGTCGTGCTCTGTACCTTTGATAGCTGCATACAGAGGTTTTGCCAGTATCGCGTAGCTGGGAATCCATATCCTACAGAAGCCTGCTGCCCCCAAGAATTCTCGCACTTGTCTTCTATTCCTGGGTATCGGTATTTGGCACACAGCTTCTTTTCTCTCTGGCCCCATAATTCTTTGACCTTCAGAGATATGGAATCCCAGATATTTGACAGTTGGCAAACACAACTGAGCCTTCCTTCTTGACACCTTGTATCCTGCCTTCCAGAGAATGTGTAGTAGATCGTGCGTTGCTTGCTGACATACTTCCTTTGTAACTGCTGCTATCAACAAGTCATCTACATATTGTAATAATACACACTCTCCTGGGATAGACTCGAAATCTAGTAGATCTTGACTTAGAGCTGAACCAAATAGGGTAGGTGAATTTTTAAACCCCTGGGGCAATCTTGTCCAGGTCATTTGGCGTTTCGAGCCCGTTACAGCATTTTCCCATTGGAAAGCGAAGATACATTGGCTTTCTGCGGCAATTCGGAGGCAAAAGAAGGCATCTTTGAGATCTAAGACTGTAAAGTAAGTAGCCCCGCCCGGAATTAAAGCAAGCAGGTTATATGGATTGGGCACGACTGGATGTATACTAACAACCGCATCATTGACTGCTCTCAAGTCCTGCACAGGTCGATACTCATCTGTACCGGGCTTTTGAACAGGCAGCAATGGGGTGTTCCAGGGGGAAGTACAGAATTTTAGGATACCATACCGTATGAACTTATCCAGATAAGATTGGATGTTCTTCTTAGCCTTCTGCGGAATATGATATTGTCTCAGGCTTACTGGATAAACCCCAAGTTTTAGTTCGATTTTAATAGGTGGAATATTGCGGGCCAGTCCTGGTGGGTTGTTCTCTGCCCAAACTCCTGGTATGTTAAATAAGGATTCATCACTCCTCGGGTTTTGGCTAGTCAACACTGTATAAAGTCGCCACTCTTCTTCCTTTGGTACGGACAATGTCATAATACCTGAGGGTCCATTAAACTTTAAGGATGTTGTTCCATTTGGTAGGAACGTAATCTGCGCTTGTAATTTGGATAGCATATCACGTCCCAGCAATTGGACTGGACACTCAGGCATATAAAGGAATTGATGTTTTACTACGTGGCCTCCCAATGTACAGAGTCGACTTTTAAGAACCGGTTTTTCAGCACTTCTTCCAGTTGCTCCTATTACAGTAATAGTTCTTCCAGATGGAGGAGCAACTTGATTAGTCACCACCGAATGTTCAGCACCAGTGTCGATCATAAACGCACTCCTTTTTCCCCCTATTGATACATCGACCATAGGCTCCGCTCGACCAAGGGGGATGGAGCCCGGTCGGTATCAATAGTCCTCCATGACCGTGTCAGCCAATCCCACAAAGTCCCTACCTTCTCTATCGCGGGACCTTTGCGCTGCTGGATAGTACCTATCTTCCCTTACACTTCCTCTGTTCCCATTACTCCCTCTATCACCATTACTCCCTCCGGGGCCTCCTCTACCTCTCGCTCTGCCTCTAAAGTTTCCGTAACCTGCCCTGGGTAAGTCTCTCTTTGCGGACACTCGTTCCTCCAATGCCCTTCTTCCTTGCAGTACGCGCACTGATTCCTACTCAAAGGCTCCCTATTCCATCTACCATCGCCTCTATCTGGGCCCCGTCTATCTACGCCTGCGATCTCTACCGCTAGCATATCTGCCTTTCTACGCATCTTGCGCTCTTCCTCTTTCTTACTTTCTGTTTCCCTATTCATATATACTTTGTTCGCTACCTCCATTAGTTGGGTGATAGACATACCTGCAAACCCTTCTAATTTCTGTAGCTTGCGCTTAATATCTCCGTAAGCTTGGCTGACAAAGGCGGAGTTTACCATTCGGGAATTATCAGCGTCTTCCGGATTAAAGGGGGTATACAAGCGGTATGCCTCCAATAATCGGTCATAAAAGACACTGGGCGCTTCATCACTTTTCTGAATCACCTCAACTGTCTTCGACATGTTAATAGCTTTCTTCCCTCCGGCTTTCATGCCAGCAATTATAGCATCTCTATAGGCTTTAAGTTGAGCCATATCTGCGCCATTTACATTCCAGTCAGGATCGGTGTTAGGGTAATGTGTTGCGGCCCATGCTGCCGGATTGGCTTGATTTAAAGCACGGGCTCTCTCCTCTAGCGCCTTAATGGCCGCTTGGTTAATCCTTGTCCTTTCCTCATTATTGAACAATGTCATTAATAACTGCTGGCAATCAGCCCATGTCGGGTTATGTGTCTGAACTATCGAGGTGAACAGATCGGTCATAGCTTGTGGTTTCTCAGTGTACGAGGAATTGTGGGTCTTCCAATTCAAGAGATCGGTAGTCGTGAACGGGACATATACGAAGACTGGGTCAGCATGTGCCATTTGACCTGCGGCATCGATATAGGCTGACCCAGGATTCAGACGAAGAGGCATCTGATAATGTTTTAATTGTTGGGTACCGGTCAGTTGTCGGGTTAGTATGGGGCTACGTGGAGGGGCGTCAGTTAAAGGTTCCGGTCGAGAGGTAATAGGGCATGAGGATGTGGGAACTTGATTTTGGGAAAAGTTAGTGAATAGTATACTCCGAGCCGAGCTAGAAGAAGCTTGACCGGAAGTTTGAAGTGGCGCCAAATCAGGATATTCAGATCTAATGGGGGTTGGTCCTGGTTCCGGAAGGGGAGTTTTAATACGAGGGGGGGTGGATTCTGTACTGGAGGAGGAAGCGGAAGTGGATGGGGGCAATAGGGGAAGGGGTGCAGAGCTTCCTGCATTCGCGTCACTTCCTCTTAAAGGAAAGTAAGGGGCGGCAAAGGGATCTCGGACTCAGGGGGCGTGTCCAAAATGGGCCTAACACCAGTCCTAGTGGACAAACAAGTCCTGGCCACCATGAGGCGACATTGCTCCTCGTGGCATATCCGGATCCATTTTGGCGAGTCGTTTACGGCCTGCCCCCAACAATCAATGTATGGAAACTGTCCGTAAAGTTCAGGCCTACCTGACACAGCCACGTGTACACGCTGTACCAGGGTTGGATCCAAACTGCCACGCGGCGGCCATGCCGCAACCAAAATAGGCCACTCCCTAGTGCACAAAGTGACCAAACGTACAGGAGACATTTTAACCCCAAAATCACATGTTTTGAATCCCTTTTTAAAATTCTTTACCATACAACCTAAGGGATCCGAAATCGTTGACTCTGACGCGCCCATACTTATCAATGGAACGTCGTTGACAACGAATACTATGCACGCGTTCTTATTCAACAGTCACACCCGTTTCCTCTGGCAACAGCACCACGTGGTACAGTTACCGAGTGAAACGTACACAATAACACAATAATCACTCAGGGAATTCCCGTACACACACAGCTGTTACACCAGTCACTAAATAATCAATATTATGCCCTTTGGCGAAACTATACAGTCACCCACGCTATAATTCTCTATATATGAATTACCCGTCTATAACACACCCCAGTAACATCGTCTTTTACTAGTATCGGTTACAGTACGGTTAGCATAGGTCAAAGCACAATTTAAGGTCACAATACAATTATTAGTGGTTACGGTGTTAAACATGCAATAGACGACAATGATTAGTACTTATATACAGTGTCAGTAAATATACAGGGTTATGGTACCGTGCACTATGATACAGCAACACACTATTAACACTCTCGCTAGACGGCTGAGCTCACGCTATCTAACAAGATATACACTTTACTAACAATCTTTAACACATTTACAATCCCAACTAAACTATTGGCCAGTACCTTGAATGGACTACCTAAAACTATATATACACCCGTTTTGGTTAGCCACACTGCCCAAACACCACATATAGCGAACTAGAGGGCGAAATTTACAAAATTGCCCTTCTAGTCTATTTACTCTATCAAAAGTCTAGTGGGTTCCAAATTTACACGCCTTCCCACTTAGCCAAGATAGGTTAAGAGCTAGCGAACCGAATTTACACAGGCGCCGCTTAGTCTCCCGGTCCCTCCGACCTAGCGAACGTAATATACACCCTAGAACGCTAGTCTAGACAAGACACCGGTGTCCGGCTAGGGCTATTTACACAGGACCCCGCCTGACTAACCAGATCAAACGGTCTTACTAAAGAGCGTTCGATCGAGCGGTGCGCCTTCGCTCCTTCCCTCCGACAGAGGGGCAGATTCCATACACAGATTTAAACCCCTTTTGGGCCTACCGCACAATCGGTATACCCCTAGTGGGTCTGCCGTCTAAAACAGCAGTTGTCTTACCTCCTCGTTCCTGAACCTGAGTTCACACTCATCGACGGGGACACCCCAGCACTTCTTACGTAGAGGCCGATGATCTCCTGGACAACAGACCAGTGGCGCCGAGACGAAGGGAGGTCCACGCAGAAGTTCAGGGGTGCAGCCGTAGAGAACGTGGGCAAAAATAGACCGTCTCACACCTCTGCCTCTCAGCTACCGTTGAACGATGAGCTTCCCGGCCAATGCACCAAATGATACCGGAGAAACTGACGGAAGCAAAGCACAGAGAGATGGACACAGGTTTCTTCAGGAAGGAAGAGATTCTTTATTGGATCACCGATCGGGACTCAGAGGGACTAATGTCACCAAAAATACAGCAAGTTCTGAGCCCTGAACAATAGTGCAGGCTCCTATATAGGCACATAACTCCTCCCATATTAAGCTCCACCCGCACATTCTCTTGACCAATCATTACAAATAAGAATTAACTTCCTGCTTGACCGCATGGCTTGTCCAGCACAATGGAGGAGGGGAATACTACATCCTGTATTCTTGCACATGCTCCGTACACTACTGATCGTATCTTGCCTCGTGCAACCAACTGATCGATACGTCAGCATATGCACGTACACATGCCACGTGGTAATCTCGGCCTACTAAATTTATTTTTACCGAGATTCCACCACAATACCGTATATACTCAAGTGAGTGTCTGTATTATGGCAACTTACATTGCCATAATACAGACAAGGACCGCCGGGCTCATTACAAGCCTGTGGTCCTGTTGGGGGCTGGCAAGAAGCATTTACTTACCTTTCCTGCAGCTCCTGTCAGCTCCCTTCTCTCTCCTCCAGTCCGGTCAGCTCCCCTGCAAGTCTCGCGAGAGTCACAGGGGGTCAGAGCTTTGCCATGGTTTACCGTGACAACGCTCCGCGCGGCACTCAGACCGCGAGACTTACAGGGGAGCTGACCGGACTGGAGGAGAGAGAAGGGAGCTGAGAGGAGCTGCAGGAAAGGTAAGTTACAGCTCTCTGCCAGCCCCCCTCATACACAGTGCACACCACTGGACCACCAGGGAATTAGAGCCCCCCTCCCTGGCTAGCAAGCAGGGAGGGGGGACGAAAAATAATATAAATAAAAAATTTAAATGAAATAAAATAACATAAAAATAATAATATAAAAAAATCACATACACACACTGCACTAATTCATACACACTGTATTCATACACACTGCATTCATACACACACACTGCATTCATACACACACACTGCACTCATACACACACACTGCATACACACACACACTGCACTCATACACACACGCACACTGCATTCATACACACACACTGCACTCATACACACACACACACTGCATTCATACACACACACTGCATTCATACACACACACACTGCATTCATACACACACACACACACTGCATTCATTATATACACACACTGTAATTAAATATTCAATTAATATAATTTTTGGGGAATCTAATTTTATTTAGAAATTTAACAGTTGCTGCTGCATTTCCCACCCTAGTCTTATACTCGAGTCAATAAGTTTTCCCAGTTTTTGGGGGTAAAATGAGGGGTCTCGACTTATATTCGGGTTGACTTATACTCGAGTATATACGGTAATTATATTTTTATGTTATATATTTCTGCTATATCTTATTGCTTTTTGGAGCGCGGTCTATCACCTTGCTTGTTGTTATCTGTTTTGTCAGTGAGATTTTGGGAATTCTCACAGATTTACTGCTGCCCACCCACCTACCTTGTTTGTAGTGAGCACTTCCTCCTATCTCTATTTATTCTATTAATCAAAACACCCTGAAACTCAGGATACTAATCGGGATATGCATATTTCCTACTTCTGGCATAACTATGCCTTTATAACTTGTGTTCATATGCCCTGTAATGGGCAACCTGCCACAGGCTAATTCGGCACCACGTTTGGGCATTTCATTGAAAACATTCATAGATTTTGGATTAAGAATATGATGTCTTGCTTTAGGTTCTGGGTAGTATATTTATAGGATATCATTATTTTACAGTTGTAATGTAGCGGTACTATTTCCTCAATCTGATTATCATAATGCCACAAACAGGTATTACCTTCGATGTGGCATATTAGATGGGTTACAATAGACGATACGCCTTGGGCCACACTGTCTATATTTACATATGCATTTCTGCACAGTCTACAGTTTTGCTTACAAACAAATTTATGTGTCATGTCTAATCATATTTTGAGATTTCCTTAAATATAATTTCATGGTTTAACACCACAGTTTCCGTCTACGGATATTTGGTCCTGTGGTTTTCCGGAATGCCATGGGGCCTGTGAATGGGGGGTACAGTGGTACTCACGAGGTCTTGATAACATCCATTTCCTTATGTCTTATCACATCATATTTTTGTACAGGTTATCAATTTGGAGCATCATTTGCTCTTCAGACCTCGCAACCATTTGTCGGCTATGGATCTATCCGTAGGTTATAGACCTCTCCTTCCCTCTCTGCCTCCTTTAGAGGATACTGTAGATTTCAGTTACAGGTTACAACCATACCATACAGGACTACATGAGCTCTTATATGAATTCAGGTGTGTGTTTAGCCACGATGGCTCTCCTGCAATATAGACCTTTTTAATTAAAATAGGATTTACTGGCTTATAGGAGTCTAGGTGACCAATAGATGTTAAGTTTCTGGTAACTCTGTCTTGGAGTTAATGGTCCTGTGAGGCCCATACCCATCCTCTATGCATGAAGTATTACGTAAAACATAGTTAGCCGCCTCGCACAGTGGCATAGAGAGGGCCTTACTTGTAACACCCAATCTATCTCATGATTTAAATGTCACAGAGAGGCCACGTTTGATGGCCACGAATCCCCTTGTGCCAAAGCATAGATAGAGCCTCTTAAGCCACTTGGCAACTAGCAGGGCCTCACCTGCCACCAACCTAGTGAATTGCTTTGCCACTTGGCACTAGCTAGCCAGCCAGTAAAATTATCGTGATCCAAGCTTATTATTAATATATTGCAGTATGTCTAAGATCATTGTAAGAAGGTGATGACATGTCAATCCCCAGTACTCCAGTCTGGTCCACTACACCTACACGAAAAGGTGACACCTATCAGGTTCTGTCAGGTCATGGATCATTCCTTATATTACGGCTGAGCTACGCAGACGCAACGTTCCTTTCCCAGCAACGGGCGAAAAAAGCGGAACTGTTCAGGCTTATGCATACCAATATGGACAATGCTGATGCTGAAGTAGGCAAGAGTTGCTCAAGCGACACCAACCTCCACGCAACGTTCTCAACACTCGTGTCCTCTAAGGGGTAAATAAATGAAAGACTGGAAAGACTAGAAACACATTGTCGAACACGATGCTGATCCTCACAAGGTCCTCCATATGCATACAGTCATAACACAATAAAATGTTGAGCACGTGTGCCTGTACGTTCAGATATCCAATGGGATATTAGCTTTCTGTCATGATAGCCGACTTTCTGTCTGAAAGTTTTTACACTAATAGGTGAATTAGGATCCCACACCTATCAGACATTTTGTGACAACATCATTATTATACTAAAACATGTCGTCTTTAAGTTGAGCTTACCCTACTTCGTACTCATAGAAGTTGCCATGGCAGGCCTGCGGTGGCTGATTTAATCGATTTATACTAACTGTATTTTGTTCTTTCAGGGCAAATCTCACTACTATCATATTCAGCATTTCATTAATACGTAGCTTTACAGCAATGCTTTCTGCAGCTTCTGGTATTAGGCCTCTTACTGGCACATATTGACTGCTATTATATGTCTTGGCCCCTACATGGCTAAGTGTCGCTATTGACTGGATCAATCATGTCAAGTCCAACTTGGGCCTACACATGTGGTTCACAAATATAATCGAACTTGTATATACATTCACTGTACTTACATTAACTACAGCTCTTATGGAACTCATCGGCTAACAAAGGTTTAATTTGGTTTAGTTATACTAATTAAGGGTTGTTGGTTTGCTTCTCATACACTTGTTAGCTTGAATTGTCCACCGTTGGTGGACGTTGGTTTTATCAACTTGTCCCTCGCTATATTAGTTCACTTATCTACGTTCATCACTTATCTGTCTCCGGGCTATCCCATTATTTTCGGGCAACAGGGGCTTATAAATGTGACAGGTTCACGGTTCACTTCCTTTCTTGAGTTTCTGCATTATTAGTATTTTGCCAACTGCCTCGATGCTATTAGGTTATGGTTAACGTCATATGCTGGTTGTTTCATATTCATGCCACCTGGTTTAGTCTAAGTCGCTCGTGTTACACCTCAATTGTTTGCAAGGTATATATTGGTTGTCACTTACATATTTACAACAATTTCCTTAGCCCTCGTAGGGCTCACGTGTCTGGCAGATTCCGCTATTTAATGTACATGGTATTACCCCTCCAGGTTCTAAGGATTTCAAGTTGTGCCCTTAGTCGTCTCCCAGCAATTGCTGTCGCTAAGTCTCTCCATTACTATGCACGTCACAGGTAAGTGGTCCTTCATTAATTACATAATGTTGGTTATTACGTCTCTGATTGTGTTCGCTACTTTTTTTTGCCACCTTCAATTTAGGCTATCTTACTATACCATCAAGTTACGCCTGACTGGCATCCAACATCACTGTTTCTCTACTTTCCAACAATGCAAGTATCCTTCCATCCTATCCAATCAGACTATACTTAATGGTATCCAAAATATGCCTGATTTTGCTAGAGTCAGCCCCTTTCGAATCCATCACTAACTCTATAATTAAAACCGCTTTTACGGCTTCCTGAGGCCACGAGAATTCACCATCAGTAGCCAACACAATGCACAAGGTTGCCTTCAAAGCTCCTACTTAATTAAACATCAAGATCATTACACACTGACTCTACCCCTGACCAAAACGAGTCAGCTAGTTCAACCCATCCACATTCCATACTATCCCACGAATAATATTTGGTGCCCGGTGAAGATTTTCGATTCCTACCTCCTCACCGTACCGAATATTGCATCATTTAGGATAGGGGACGCTTCTACGGCGTCGAGCCAGGACGTTCCAGTCGATGTCATTAAAACTCTAGGTCGCTGGATGTCATCAGCATATACAATATACATACCCCAACCAGTACAAGAAATACGAAGGGCATTCGTTAAAATGTCATCTTAATGTAATTGCGTTGTATTATGTTATTTACTCAATAAATGTATTTTGAGCATGATATGTATTCCTTTTTGGCCACTTTATTTACTGGCCTACAGCATACGTCGATTTGGGCACACCTCAACCGATTCTTTCCTATCACAGGTTTGCTAACAAGAGTCTTACTTCATATCATAATCAGTGTTGCCCCGAACGCAAATTGGAAGGCATGGCCTGAAGTTGTAGGAGGGGTTTATGGACCTTTAAAAGGGACTCACCCCTTCCCTACTCTACCGTGATATATATATTTAAGGCAAGACCAGTAGTTGTGGGAGGGGCTGGGCCTCCAGCCATCTCTCACATATCGTTATTGGTCTGGTGAGTTAACAGCTTACCTGTATCCTCGTGCTCCTAGCTTGCTGTCCATTTTTCGTTCCGTCTGCCGACCGCTGAAACTCACCTTCAGCCCACTTCCTGCTACCGCCTCATGTCCTCCAGTTCGGTAGTTTACTTTTACTCAATTGGGTCCACGATCTGGCCCACGCTGAGGCATGCATTTTCAGACACTATCTTACATTTTCTCAAATTTTAGGTTGTTGTTCTAAGTGACACGCTTTGTCCAACCTTTTCCTGCCAAGGAGCTCATCATTCATAGGCAGCGTTTGCCTTCATTGCCTCATATCCACCAGTAGGGTACGTTACTTTTACTTATTTGGGTTCACGATCTGGCCCACAGTGAGGCATTCATTCTCAGACACTATTCTATAATAGAAAATAAAAAAGGGGCACAACATTTCATGAAAAAAAAGGGGGCCAACCTTTCATGAAAAAAAATAAAATTGTTGGGTCCACGATCTGGCCCACACAGTGACAAATATTCTCAGTCGCTATTCTACATTTTCTCAATAAGGTTGCCATAACCCGGTATTGCTATCGGTACTCCACTCCTATCGACCCTGCTTTAAGACTTTACAGTCTCGGGTACGACATGTTACTTTTCAACTATTAGTAGTTATTACTGGCTGTTAGGGATCTAGGTTCCCAATATGGTAGGTTTCTGGCCTCTATGCCATAGGATAGTGGTCCCGCAATGACTACACCAATCCTAATACTCGGAGGTACTACGCCAATCGGTCCAACACATAGTTATTCACCTCACGTGGTTGCATAGAGAGTGCCTCACCTGTCACTCCCATTCTATCGTCTGCTTTAATTGTCACCAAGAGGCCAACACCCCACCACAACGTTTGGTGGCCTCAAAACCCCTTTGGGCCAACGCATAGTTAGAGCCTCTCAAGCTGCTGGGCAACTAGCAGGGCTTCACCTGTTACCTATTAGTGGAATTGTGTCGCCGCTTAGCAATAGCTAGTCTGCCAGTACCATTTTGGTTTTACACTAAACAGTGCTTTTGTATTTCAGTATGTCCCAAGGCTCTGGATGTCCTAGAAGGACTGTCTCTTCCCAGCACCCCGACTAGGTCTGGTACTCCTCCCCGCGGAGCAGCCGCAGCTAACCCATCAGAGCTCCGATCGTGGACAATACCATGTATAACTGCTGAACTCTGCAGGAGGAATATTCCACTCCCAGCTACTGCCAGAAAGGCAGAGTTGTTCAGGCTGCAATAACTTTAACGCAGGCACATGTACTTTTAGTGCTTGCAGACTGTTGCGCATTTGTTCCCATTGTTTCTGGGCTCATGCTAAATCCATGTGCCCGAATAAATTGCACCCTAAGCCTCACTTGTGTTGATATTGTTTATTTTTCTGACCTGTTGAGGAGTCACCCTTCACGACACTTGTTTTGCTTTTTGGTTGAGGGATTATCACATGGGTTTCACACGGGTATCATTCACTTGTCATCTGGTATGCTTGAATGTAACAATTTACAGTCAGCACTAGCAGATCCAGAATCGGTTGACATGCTGATAAAGTGATAGAGGTCCAGGCACTCCTTGGTTGTGGTTCCTAATAAAGTGCCTGTCTTGAACCAAGGAGTGCCTGGACCTCTATTACTTTACAAATGTTTGGAAATCTGGTGTTTGATTCCGGCTCAGCAAGCACACTGGCTCAGATTTGTGGGAGTGAGTGCAGTTCCACATATACTATTCAAGACATGCTGATAAAGACTGGATTGGAACAGGGATTTTTCTTGCAAAAGCTGCAGGTCTCTTTTCTGAAACCTTTGCAAGCCCTCCCCTTCTAACCCAAACTTTTTATTGCTGTCCAATCACAGGCATTCCAAAGTAGCTCAATTAGACGTCTTTGCAAGGCAGGTGCTCTTGGCAATTATTGCATCTTGAGCTAACCAAACCAGAAAGTAACTGTTCCAATTGTCTGATTGGCAGCCACAGGGGTTACAAGTTTAATTTATAAAAGTTCCAATTTATATTAAAATCTGAATTTTTTGTAAAATGAAAAACAAATGACACATTCTTCACACATAAAGCACCTCAGCAAGCTAAGGAGTCTTGTGTGCCAAATATGCATGTCTATGGGGGAGTGTTAAAGTAATACAAACGTATTCCTGACACTATACTGCTGAAATAAATCATTAGGTTCACAGCCCCTCTCTCTGTTGAGATTAAAAGTGACTTTACTCACCTTTCCTTCCATGCTGCACCGGTCTAGCCACGACTGGCACCGCCTCTAAGGCTGAGACCATCAATCTTAATCATTTTTGCCAATCCAATGATTTCAAATAGGAAAGGATTGGGAGGCTATTGAGCATTTGTGGTAAAACGTTGCGCTGCAATCAGCATCTCCTCATAGAGATGCAGGGAATCATTGCATCACTATTCAGAATTTTCGTCGGCTCCATGACAATACTGAACGCCAGTGCTGTACATTGCACAGCCCTGGACTAGGAAGCACCTCTAGTGTATGAGTGGCTGCCACTAGAGGTGTCACTATTCAACAATGTAAACATTGTTTTTTTTCTCTGAAAAGGCAGTGTTTACAGTAATAACACTGCAAGTACATGTTTATAGACACCAGAACCACTACATTAAGTTGTAGTGGTTCTGTTGATTATAGTGTCCCTTTAAGTAAAGGATATAGTATAGAGGAGCCCCTGCTGATTTTTACTGCACCTTATTACTAATTTTTCCCAGTTCTATACTATGCATTTTAATCTGAAAACTTAATTTACATAAATGTAATTCTTGGAGCATTTCCCTATTAGCCAAATCATGAATTATTTGACAAAGAAAAATGTATGCTTCACTAAATTTCCTAAGCTTGTTAAACTATAGGAACCTGATTAAGAGATAGATACTTGAAGTTGTTCCTTAACAAGCTTCAGGTGAAAATCTTCAGAGAATTGGTCTAAAATTTACAATCTAATATGCATTACAAAACTGCATGAGGTCTTCATAATCCTTATTTTCAGCATTGACTCACAAAAGCATTGTATTTAACTGAATGGCACTGTTTGTTGCAAAATTTGAAATAATAGGGAAATGAAGTAATTGCCCCCATCTTAATGTTTTTCTTCTGTCTCTTGACAATTTGAATAGAATTTTACAGAGAGGAGACTGATAATTAGTTGAATCTTTATCTAACCCTCTTAGGGACAAACCAAAGGAACCTTTCTACAGTTCATGAATCTATTTTTAAAAATAACCATTATTTGCTGTTAGTAATGTTATAAATGGAATTCTAGAAAAAAATTTAAATATACATCCAAAACTCCTTGCGAATGAATGAATGGAATAATGAATTAATCTCTAAATTTTAGGGATTTGAAATCCAAATGCCAAAATGTTGACAAAAATAGCTGATGTGGAAAAATGTATCTAACTCAGCTACAGTCACAGTTTAGATATCATAATTTTCTTCACTTCAGAATGTAGGGAATAATTGTCTCTGAGTTTAAGTACTCATAACCCCTAAATTCTAATGGGTATTAATCAATTTTGATGTTTCATGGTTCCCTCAAGTCATGTTTAACATAGAACATAGAACCTAAAAGGTGTAGATTTTTTTTTTGTTTAGTTTTACTATCTTCATACATGTGTGTGTATTGATCTACCTGTTATATGTAATATGTTAATTTTTAATAATTATTCTCCGAGTTTAGTGAAAAATCTTCTATGTTTTAACTAATTATAACTTTAAAATTAATCAATCCTTAACTCTTGGACTTGGTTGTTGTGGTCATGGTATAAATATGAATATTAATTTTTTAATATAAAAATACATTGATTAAACAATAAGTTACAACATTAATTGTTTTATAGTTCTTGGTATTATGTGGATAGAACATACACAAAACTTTTAATATTAAATATCCCTATGGGAAAGCATTGGATTGGCTACAAATCGTAAAATTCTGATGTCTCAAAGGAGACGGATTGGGGCGGGGCTAGTGCCGGCAGACCCAGGAGGTGTTGGAATTAAGGTAGGTTTTACCCTTTCTAAGGGGGCTAAGGCAAGCCACCTAAATGGTGGATTTAACACTATAGGCTCTGGAATACATGTTTTTGTTCCTGACTCTATAGTATTCCTTTAATTAAAATCACTACATCTGTTTACTAACCCGAATTCCTTTCCCTAACCTTGGTAAACCCTAATTTATAAGCCCTATTAAGTAAATGCTAAAATATACAATGATTTGTTGAATAAATGTTGTTGTTATTTGATTAATATCCCCACAATTTCATTTCCACTCCTATTTCAGACTGAAGGTTTTGAGGATGGTTAGGTAATTCATCAGAATTCCATTAATAATTTACATAATTTGAGTGTTGTTAAATGTTATAACAAAACACAGTCACATCTACATTGTTTGCAATTTCATATGTTTTGTGTTATAAGGGAAATATACTATAGTAAATTAATTTACTGCAGTATTTTAATAAGAGTATGTTTCTTCTACAAAGATGAGCACTTCAACCCCTTAAGGACCAAACTTCTGGAATAAAAGGGAATCATGACATGTCACACATGTCATGTGTCCTTAAGGGGTTAAACTTTTTTTTTTGAATGGAGACTAGATACTTTCTTCCTTATCTTTCAGAACACCCTTCCTTCCTCTTAATTTACACCAGGCCTCAGGAAGCATTTTGTAAGTATTCAGACCACTGTGTGTTTTTCTATATGTAAATGTGTCTGGTTCAGAATGCAAGTGAATGTGTGCAAGTTTATATGTAAGTATGCATGCAGGTATATCCATATGTATGTGTATCAATATGTGTGCAAATGGTGAAGACTAACAAATGTGGTAAAATCTGTTGTGAATTTGGCTATGTGAATATGGGGAAATGTTTAGAAAACTAATAGGGGGTACAGGAAAATGTACTGGTGGATGTTTGTATAATTATCTCATGAATAATTAATCAAATTAATTAAAGAATAGAGCCTTTGGGGTAACAAAGAGACACACTGATGGTAGTGACAAAAAAGGGGGGTAACCCCTAAATAGTTAACTAGGAATAAGAAGAGAAAAGAAAAACAACAAAAAACAAAAACAAAATCTACCAACAAGAGAGTTGTAGAATTGGTGAAAAAAAGTAAACTTAACTTTTAATATAATTAAATATAAAAAAAAACCTTATGTAGCAAAAAGAGAGGGATAAGAGATGTGCTGCTAGACTAACTCCTATTTCAGTGAGAGTCTAATGTGCCTTCGTGGGCACCCCTTAAAAAAAGCCTGCACTGACCCTAAGCCACCCACTACTGCTAAGAGTGGGAAAATGAAGGAAATAACAGGATTGTAACAAGGACTGGGCGCCCGTCAAAGGATGCCTTTTCTCGGAGTGAAAGGTTTGCCATTATGAGGTTTGCTCCAGTGAGTGCTGACACCTAAGGTATGCCGAGTAGGCGTCCTGAGCCCCTGACGCGCTTTGTATATGTGATAACCTGCAGCTGCAAACTTCAGTATGTGGGCAAAACATACCAAGAATTCCGAAGAATAATCTTACAGCGTGATCTTACAGTGAATTCCATAACAAACCTAAATATTTCAACCTGTGGCAAAACATGTGAGAAACTTCATTAATTTTAACATGAATAATTAATATTGTTAATAATCTGCCATAGGTTTGACAAGTGGACTTATGACATGCAGGATCTATTGGAAATGCAATATTGATATTATGTAACAATATTAACAACAATATTTCACTATTTTGTTAATTACTGTGTCATCATACTCCGTTTAGAATATCTGCACTTTTCAGTCATAGACATTATCTGTCCCAGCCAACTTAGCCCATATACTTAACAATAATCACATATGAGTACAATGTTTTGACTTTCACTTAGTCATAATCTAAGATAGCACTTATTACAGCATAAACAAAATTGTAATGACAAACTTCAATAATTAGTGACTGTGAGGATTCTTCACCTTACTATCCTCACTTACTCGAACACATTCCACGGTATCAGCTTTAAAATAGGAATGATATAATTTTTAGCAACTGATAAGCTATTAATTTAAGCAGTATTAATGAAGAATAGTGATGTCCCGAACGGTTCGCCGAACGGTTCGCCAAGGACGGCGAACATATGCGCTGTTTAGTCCGCCCCCTATTCGTCATCATTGAATAAACTTTGACTCTGTACCTCACAGTCAGCAGACACATTCCAGCCAATCAGCAGCAGACCCTCCCTCCAAGACCCTCCCACCTCCTGGACAGCTCACTAAGAATGCAGCTTCACAATGAATGTAAAATGGATGCTGTCCAGGAGGTGGGATAGTCTGGGAGGGAGGGTCTGCTGCTGATTGGCTGGAATGTGTCTGCTGACTGTGAGGTACAGGGTCAAAGTTTATTCAATGATGACGAATAGGGGGCGGACCGAACAGCGCATATGTTCGCCATCCGTGGCGACCCGTTTGGCGAACCGTTCAGGACATCACTAATAAAGAATAATATCTAATGATGCCATTTAAATTGCAAATCAAAATTAAATTTACAATCTGTTACCTTATCAAATCCACTACTAATCATTTGCTAAATCTGGGTATCAAAATTATTTGCTATTTCTCTGCACTCATTTAGTTATAATTTCTAACTTAAAACAGCAAAAAGAAGTGAAAAGAACTATAATTTTCCATGTCACTCTAAATTTACAATTGGATATATTATATCTGAAATCACCATGTATTATGGTCAAAATTATTTTACATAAAAAAATTACATCCACAACTTATAGTCAATACGAATCCAACTTTAAAAACTGGTCATTTACTACTGAAAAGAGAGTATCAGCCGAACATTTGCATTAAGTATTATTTTATCTAATGTACTTATTATATTCTTTTTAATATACAGATACAGTCTAGTTAAGTATCCAAAGGATTAAAGAAAACACCAGCGTCTTCAAAGCAATGCCCCTTTCCCACTATTGGCCAGCACAACAATAAACTTGACCAATCACTTATGAGACCTAGATTTAGATATTGATACTTACCTGTATCTGGTTCCCCTCTGATGAGCCGCTCTGGCAAAACGCACACGTCAGGGGCTCAGGACGCCTACTCGGCATACCTTAGGTGTCAGCACTCACTGCCATGAACCTCATAACGTCAAAACTTTCACTCTGAGAAAAGGCATCCTTTGACTGGACGGCCAGTCCTTGTTACAATCCTGTTATTTCCTTCATTTTCCTACTCTTAGTGAGTGGCTTTTTTAAGGGGTGCCCATGAAGGCACATTATTATTTCATTATTTCATTATCATTTTGGGAAAAACACACTGTTACTTTGTTGCCACATTACCGAGCAGTATATATACACAAGAAGGACTGAATGTCTTGCCTGATTTTACCTTTAATTATATAAATTTTATTTTTACACCAATTCTACAACTCTCTTAGGAAGAGACACACGTGTTGGTAGGTTGTTGTTTTTCCTTTTCTTTTCTTATTCCTATCTCATGAGTAAGATCCGCTAGAAAAGGATCTAGGGAGATTCTAAGGATTTAAGGAAATATATTAGGAAGATGTGGAAATATGTACTGAGATGGATTTAGGGAAAGGTTCTGGGAGGCATGTTATTTAGAGTAGCTGGGCTAGGGAGAAATGTCTGATTGAAGATACACTGGTGATGGATAGAGACAAATTTCTGGAAAGATATACTGGAGTAGATGAGGGGAGATGCACTAAGAGGTGTCATGAGATGTATTGGTGAGTAGACTTGTGCATTCGGTTTCTCCAAAATAACAATTCATCTGAATTTTGGGCGATCGGTGATAGTCAGAAATCCAAACTCCAAATCATGAAGCAAACAAACAAACAAACAAAACAGTCAATGACTAAGCCATTTCATTTGCTTCATGATTCAGAGTTCTGAAGATGTTTGATGGAAAAAGATGATTGATGGTTAGGGGACAGTCACTAAATTTTAAAGCAAGCAGTAAAGCAATCTAGATTTATATATTTAATATATGAATGTAGGTTTTTTTACAGCTCCTTCTCTTTTTCCCTATATTGTTTACTTGGTCTTACTTGATCTGTGAGCCAAATGATATGAAAATACGCCGGTGTACTGTAAAATATATACATAATATTTACTGTTTTTAGTACACTAATTGACTTATTTTCATGCCCTTTTGGTTCATTTGAATAATTTTTCTTGAAAATATAATATAGACAAAATTTGTGCAAACCAAAACTCTGTACAAACCTATTTCGCACAAGTCTGCCACGGAGGGATGGGACTGCTTAGAGATGGACTAGGGTTGGATAAAGGAAGATGTTGTAGATGTTGTCACTGTGGCAAATGTAAAAGGTAAAGATGTAGCATTTAGGATATAGCTGTAAGTGATGTACTAGGGAGAGATATAGCTGGGGGATATGTACAAGTTACGCATGTGGCTGGTAGAAGATGCTATTGATGAGGGTAGGGCATGATTTGAGAGAATTTAGCTGTTTATAAAATGGAGGAGTGTGGCAGAAGGAATATGGCTTAGGGAGAAAAATGAGACAGCTAATTCTGTGGAAATATAGAAAAGTAATTTTGGGGAACACTGCATGTTATAAGCCATATGCAGAAGGGAAACACGTGGTTCCAATAGCCTCTAATTTATACAAAGACTATAAGTGATGAGGAATTAGGTTGACTATTTAATCAAAAAATCATAATTTAGTCTACTGAGACCCCAGTCTGGCCTGTAAAACCTCAATGAAGCAAGAAGGGCTTGGATAAAATATTAATGTAAGTGCAATAAACATCTGGTCTAGATGTCAACCCTATTGAGAATAGGCAAATAATAAAACAACATTAACAGTACATGTCACCGTTACCATGAACCTTCACTTTTTGTTCAATTCAAATAAATAGCTCTGGATTTGAGTCTGCTATTTCAGTATCTTATGCTTCCCATGCAATCTAAATGAGTATATTGTGTATACAGTGCCCTTCACTACGGGTGACTAACATATGATGAAATAATGAAATTGCACTTGAAGAAATAAATGTATTTTTTTAACCAGGATTAGAACTGAATTCCTTACGTTCCCTCCTGCTAGCAGATATTCACAGAATCCCTTTGTGCTTCCACGTCAGTGAAAGAAAATAAGCTTTCCTTTTTTCTGTATCAAACTGTATATAACGTATATATCTGCTAAATTAAAGCTACCTTTACAAATCTATACCAGCTGCAAGGCAAAAACTGTATGTACTTGTAAAAAGAAGCAGTTACTGAAATAATGGAAAGTTTGAATTTATTCCTGAGCATGCTGGGAACTTTTTTATTATGTGGGAGATGTAGACCATTAGACCATGGGTTAAATATATAGATTACCAGAGATATCTTTAGTGTATAGGTGTGTCTACAGGTAACTGTTCAGCATTTAATATGTATCATCATACAACTCAGTAATTCTTTGCCAGAACACCACTTTTTTATAGGGCCCACTGGAAATGTTAGCTGTCATCACTCCTACAAGGGAAGAGTACCAGTGTAGTGTGTGTGTGTGTGTGTGTGTGTGTATATATATATATGTACTTAGTATTTACTACCTATTTCTCATTTTAGACATATAGATATAGATATACATACTAAGAGTTGGATTGCATTGACCAGTATTGTTGATGGTCGATTTTTTTTAAAATTAAGTTGGTATCTTCAGATGGGAGTGGAATTTGTATTGCCTGACATCCAGGACATCCAGTTCTAGTGTTCAAGTTTTCCCCCACTAATATGGCCGTCACAAGCAGACATATGAGCTCGCGATCGGCCAATTCCAACTTACCATGTCTTCAAGATAGCCGCCAGCTGACTCTAATTGGTCTGTGCTTATGTTCTTAACAGAGACCAATTACACTTTAAGCCCAACCTCTCCCGGGCACCTCACTAATATTACAGCCTACACTTCCCATGAACACATGGGGTAATCCTGCCCCACGTGACTCAACTCCGTTCCGGCGGGTCACGTGTTCTATTTTCTTCTGTAATATCTTTAATTAAACTGCTCGTTTTAAAAAAAAATTGTGCTACTAACTGTGTCCCATAACAGCAAGAAATTATCTTATTCTTATTCAGTTATGTTTATGTATATGGTATGTTTTATAAATGATCACTTGTTTGTTGACGTGGCCATGTGACCATTAAATTATTTTGGCGCCAAAATTTCAAAATTAAGGTTTGAATATCTATAAATATATCTTTGTGCCAGGTATCATGTTCTATGTCCATTTCCACTTGAAAAAGCCCTGTGGCAAAATACGTTGTGGAGCACTGTAATTTGTTTTAGCTATATATATATATATTCTTTTCTTCTTTTTTTTTAAACAGTAAAGCATTTTAGTGGCTTTTACCTATTTATGGTGTTGTCCTATACTTTTTATTTTATTTATTTTCCTTTCACCTTGCACTCTACGTGATACTCTTCGCCCGCAGATTTCCACAAAAGGAATCCTGGGTGAGAATTATACCACCAAAGCCAAACAAATGGAGCAGTTGGAACTGCTCTGGAAATTGTAAGTACGGTTTACCACCCTCTACATACTTATATAGAGAGCACTATGTTGTGCTTTTTCTTTTATTGTATGGTCTTCATGTCTAACATTCCGTAAGTGAGGAAGAAGTTCAATATTTCTGTATATCCAGAAGTGGGGATCTACACCCCTGCAAGATGGTTTAACCTGAGCTGGTCTATTTCATGTGAGTTCACGGTCTTCACTTTTTACACTGTGCAGCAGAAGCACTAGGCTTAAACAAGGCAGCAGGCATGGAGTCAAAATGCAGGTTACATCAGGGGAAGTAGAGTTCTACCAACTGCACCTCCTGGTGCAAGCAGCTTATGACAGCCCAGTAGGCAGACCTGTCTTTTAGAGCAGTATGTTTGCTGCCTGAAAAGTTTACATTGGGAAGAATAGGTGGCTGTCAGACAGCCAAAAAGGGTGATTCCTACAACATTTCAGGATTTATTTATAGGACTTAAACAGAGTTTTGCAAAAATTGGTGCCCCGCGATAATATCAGAGAGTATACTTGAACTAACAGGGATCATAGCCCACCTCCCTGCAGAAAGTTAAGGAGGATGGAGGCAAAATAGAGCACCACTACACGTATCACATACAAACAGCACATACCATATACACAGTACAAACAGCCAGCAACATGACACACTACATGCAATTAGCACTCACACAATATTCAAACTGCACACACACCACACGCACTACATACACCCAGCACACACATAAACATACTAAATACAGTCAACACACACTCCATACAGTCAGTAGACACATTTACATACAACCAGCATACACACACATTGCATACAGCTAGTACACACAATGAATATTGCCAATAGACCACACACACACACACACACACACTTTACACGCAGCCAGCAGAATAAACCCATAATTTTTGAAAATAAAATCCAAATGGCAAGAGCAAGAAAAAATGTGTCAAATTGTAAATATCTCAGAGTTGGAGAATTTTTAGAGATCAGCTCTGCCTGCCTCTGTTTTTCCATTCAGATTAAAACTGTGAAAATGCATAGTTTAGCAATTAGTCCGGTACAAGACTCTAGGCAGTTGCACTAATCTTTCTTATTGAAATTATTTTGCATCAGGAAAAGTATATTGCCATCACAAACATGTATATCGGGCTACCACTCTGGCCCTTTGGACAAATGATTTTTTTTTAAATTTCCACGCACATATTTAAAATAATAGTGTTTTGTTAATTAATCATTGTTGGCATGTCATAAATAATGAAGGTATTGAGACATTCTTAATTTTAGTGAAGCTGTTCCATACATATATAGTGCAGGATCCCTTTAGCAATCATTTTGTATACATACTACCCCACCAGTATGCTGGATTATTATTACTATTAGTCGTACACAATTGATTAGAAATGCTTGGGTATGCTACCTTCAGTACAATTTAAAATAAGACATTTATAGTATGCACCCATCATAAAAACAATATTTTTCATTATGACAAGAGTTTAGAGCATGCAGTGAAATCTGTGGCATACTGCCAGTATCTCCTACGCCTTAAGCTTTAAAAGTTGACAACTAACCATCATCCCATCACTGACTAAATGATGTATAGAGAGTAATGACACTGAAGAGAATCCCCAATATAGAATTCCAAGTGCTGTCATTTTATTTTCAAGCACAGGAGTTTCCCTATGATACATTACGCAATATTAGTAACAACCCCTGGATGTTGGGCTACGGTAATATCCCCAGGACATACTTGAAAACCCGAGTATCAGAATGTACCTTTCCTGGTTAAATACTTTATTATTATTATTTAAGTACTGATACGTTTAGTGCCTTTAACCTCAAATAGCTAAATATGGATAATCAAGCAAAATGATCGCTGTATTTATTTGTTAATAACTGATTTTTATAGAAACAAATAATTCACTTAAGCACACAGTCTGTAAGGGGGGAAAAAACTACATATCCTGTTAATATCTTATAGACTGATGACAGAATATTTCAGCATTAATAGAAATATTGAACTACCTAATGTCATTTCCAGGAACATCCCTGCCCTAAAGGACAACATTTTCATTTTTTGTTACCATGACAACAGCACGATTTAAAAAAAAAATATTCATGTATATATCTATGAATATAAATGCATACAGATTACTTGAACTAGCCTGAGTTATTGAATTCTGAAAATATCAATTTATTAAACTAGATCACATCCAGGTTTTACAATGTGCATAAACAATACAAGTCTTGAGACCTGATTTAAATTATACACATAAAGGATGAGTGCACGTAATATAAAACAACCCATGTCTCTTTGACACATTTTATCCAACTTTCATAGTTGTGGTTTATTTTATTTTGCTATGGAATATGTTGGTACTTTATAAACCAAATACACATCAACATGAAGTATATTGATTCCCCTGTTTATTGTAATACGAGGCCTCAACACTTCACCAGTCATCTGGTTCTGTTCTGTGGTTGCTCTGGGCAGGGTGATAGAATGATATCTCCTGGATATTCTAGAATCAAGTCTTAGTGTCTCTCTCTTCCCGCTACAGCTGGTGTAAATTCAAAGATCCACAGCAAGGCAATATATAGCATTACACACAGAACAAAGGACAAAAGAGCAGTCATTTGGATTCGCTGCTTTTACGCATCTAATGTCTCAAGATGTAAACACCCTTTTATAAACTCTTTTCTGGAGAGTTATATGCACTACAACGAAAAATATGATTGGTGGATCTGGAAGACTAGTTACCAGCATAGCGAGCTCTGAATTCAGCATTATATATAATCCATAGTTGCAGGATATTTGTTAAACATTTTGAAAAGCAGTGTCAAAGCCCAAAGCACTTTGGTGTGACTAATTCCCCATATTTAATTTTATTAAGATATGTTGATTTTAAGTAACGTGGTAAGATTGAAAACGTTTGTGTGTGTGTGTGCTGTTCACTTAATTTGTATTTTGCAATAAATATATAAACCACCCACTCTTTTGTGATTTCTAATTCACAACGGTAAAAAAGGGTCCATAACATGTTGCCAATTATCATTTAAATGCTAAGGTCAAAATATGTGCATGAATTCAAGGAGAGTCACACTGACTTCCACACCTTTGTTTAAAGGAGCACTATAGGGTCAGGAACACAAACATGTATTCCTGACCCTATAGGGTTAAAACCACCATCTAGCCACCCTGGTCCCCTCATGCCTCCCTAAATATAGCAAATCTTACTTTTATTCAAGCCTGAAATTTTTTAGAATATCAATATTTTACTTTCTTTAAAAAAAACTCAGTCATATCCAAATTATCACAATATATATATATATATATATATATATATTCTATAACATTCTAAATGCATAACAATGGATACATTGACAAGAAAGTATGTTTTTAGTTGTAGATGGCATGGACAAAAACATACACTATTCCACTGAAAATGTTAATGGCATAGGTAGTAATCAGTGTTCATGCTAAAGGACTTCATGTTTATTCTAAAATGCATTTATTGCTGCTATGACAAGAAGTTTTTTTTTGTCAAAATAAAAGGCAATGTCATGGGGATAACATTTCCTCCTAGCTATTTATGGTACATTGAGAGTAACATATTGTCCGGGGGCGGCGTGTCCATATGGCGGCCCAGGCGGCTGCCTTAGGGCGTCGGAGCGGGGGGGGCAAAAAAAATCAGAATCCCCAGCTGTTACGACACCCCTGACACAGAGGAGTGAAACCGCCGTTTAGTTAAGCTTCCCCTTTCGCAATAATGCAAGCTCCATTCGTATAGACTCCAACCGTACGAACTGCAATCAGGGGAAGGCGCCAACATCCTAAAGGGAATAAACTTTGTTAGCAAACTTCTCCAAAGTAGAAGTATGTATTTTCCAGATGTTATAGATCTTCTGGAATCCACAACCACTTTTTTGAAGAATTATCGTTCTGATAAAGGGTTTGAAGATTTACTGGGAGAGTCAAAAGACCTATCATTAGAAATGGAAATAGATCCTGTGTTTCATCCTTTTGTGCGACACATTTAAAAAAGAGGGTGTTTTGTTATGAAGCACCGGATGATCAGATTTGTCATTTAGTGCCTGTTTCCTTTTGACCTGCCCACTGCCTGCTGACATCAGCAGAAGTGTTAGCCTGATCCAATCACAATGCTTCTCCATAGGATTGGCTGAGACTGTGAAGGAGGCAGATCGGGGACAGAGCCAGCACAATTCAAACACAGCCCTGGCCAATCAGCATCTCCTCATAGAGATTACTTGAATCAATGAATCTGTATGAGGAAAGTTCAGTGTCTGCATGCAGAGGGAGGTGATACTGGATGTTTGGATGCATTTTAGGCAGTCATGACCCAGGAAGGATCTATAACAGCCATCTGAGGAGTGGCCAGTGAAGTTATCACTAGGCTGTAACATAAACACTGAATTTTCTCTGAAAAGACAGTGTTTACAGCAAAAAGCCTGAAGGTAATGATTCTACTCACCAGAACAAATTCAATAAGCAGTAGTTGTTCTGGTGATTATAGTGTCCCTTAACATCATGTGGGCCTCACGCAGTCTAATCACAGGTTTCTCTATGAGAAGTGGACCATTTCTTCAGCTCAGAGTGCATGTGTGCAAGCTGAGCAGGTGAGAGGAGGGGGGGAGAAGGAAGGGAGGAAAGGTAATTTATTAAAAATTACCCTTCCCTCCTTTGCATCTGTGCTGATGATAGATGCAAAATATGCACAGATTTGACATTAGGCAGCTGAGAACAGAGTTCTGGGCTGCCTAAGTCACATGTGCTGGGACTGTACTAGACCTCAGCACACATTAAAAAATAAAAGTATGTGCAGTGTTTCAAGCAGGAACACTACACATAATGACTCCTGCCACTATGACCGTGTCATATTACCGTAAGTAACCCTTTACACAATAAGTACTGCAGTTAGCAGGTTTATCTCCAATGTTAAAATTAATATAGGGCCCACTGACATTCAGGTACTAAACCTAATAACTACTACAGTGGTGGGTTTAATATGATATGGCCATAAAGTGTGATCCAATCCCCATATTTATTTGCTAATATATGTGATTGTTTTCTGAATAGCCTAGTAAGAGTTAAAAGAAATGTATTGCCATCAGGCATTGTACTTTTACAACATAACCATAGGTATATTCTAGGATCAATTCACTATTTCTACTTTACTGCAAGCAGCAAAACCTGAGTTTTGTGTATGTGGCCACACGAACAACACAAAGAAGAAATTATTAAGGAGATATGAGGATATCTAGAAATAGAGCAGTTTTATGTCTAAAGATTGACCATGCTGTTGATAATCTGCATGGTGAGTATTTATTTCCCTTATTTTGGAACTTTTGAGATCTGCAAGCCTCACTGTGTTTGAACCTATGTATTACAGCTTGACTTCTCTATGGATCCGCGAGTTCCAGTGTGTATTTCATATATTCTTTCAAATCTACCTCAATAATATATATTTACAAAAAAACAGGGTAGCTTCATATCGTTATCATTCAGAATCACGTTTACACAAATAGACGCAGGGGAGATTTCTAAAAGTGCTACTAACCGAAAATTAGAGCAGGCTCCTAAACATGGAACAATAAGTACAGAAGCCACATTCCTACTCATACGAATTGTTTCAACGTTAATTGTTCCACTGTCAGATTCGAATTAAGTGATGGCAAGCATTGGCATCTTCTGTGTCCTTGAACTACTTCTCCAATGATTTTATTCTCCAGCTTGGGCAGAAAATCACGGTATATTCAGCCCATTAACATCTGGAGTGCCAATGTTAGATATTATATTGTTGTGAATTTATAACAAAAGCATTCATATTGTTTATAGCAATTGATTTCCATTTGACTACATACAGAGTGCATGCTATGCATACATGAAAAGATATTTAGGAAACCTGAGTCTTGAGATAAGGTCAATAAATATGCATCAGGCAGCAATCATATGTCTAGAACAGGTGTAGGCAACCTTCGTCACTCCAGATGTTTTGTGCTACATCTTCCATAATGCTCCTACAGCCACCATAATGCTGGCAATACGTCAGGGAAAATGTTGCCTAACCCTGGTCTAGAAGAGCAGAAAGCATAACAGAGGAATGGGGGGGATGAATTCTACCCTATGCATATGTTGTGCTTAAAACCAAGAGGTCACATTTTGTATGAAAATGCCTAATGCCATTCATAGAAAAAGATCTACAAGAAGCTATTTTGGAAGGATGGGAATATGTAAGTAGTCTAAATTTTTTAGAATATCAATATTTTACTTTCTTTAAAAAAAACTCAGTCATATCCAAATTATCACAATATATATATATATATATATATATATATATATATATATATATATATATATATTCTATAACATTCTAAATGCATAACAATGGATACATTGACAAGAAAGTATGTTTTTAGTTGTAGATGGCATGGACAAAAACATACACTATTCCACTGAAAATGTTAATAGCATAGGTAGTAATCAGTGTTCATGCTAAAGGACTTCATGTTTATTCTAAAATGCATTTATTGCTGCTATGACAAGAAGTTTTTTTTTGTCAAAATAAAAGGCAATGTCATGGGGATAACATTTCCTCCTAGCTATTTATGGTACATTGAGAGTAACATATTGTCCGGGGGCGGCGTGTCCATATGGCGGCCCAGGCGGCTGCCTTAGGGCGTCGGAGCGGGGGGGGCAAAAAAAATCAGAATCCCCAGCTGTTACGACACCCCTGACACAGAGGAGTGAAACCGCCGTTTAGTTAAGCTTCCCCTTTCGCAATAATGCAAGCTCCATTCGTATAGACTCCAACCGTACGAACTGCAATCAGGGGAAGGCGCCAACATCCTAAAGGGAATAAACTTTGTTAGCAAACTTCTCCAAAGTAGAAGTATGTATTTTCCAGATGTTATAGATCTTCTGGAATCCACAACCACTTTTTTGAAGAATTATCGTTCTGATAAAGGGTTTGAAGATTTACTGGGAGAGTCAAAAGACCTATCATTAGAAATGGAAATAGATCCTGTGTTTCATCCTTTTGTGCGACACATTTAAAAAAGAGGGTGTTTTGTTATGAAGCACCGGATGATCAGATTTGTGATCCTGCAAAAAAACTTTAAAATGTCCGTGAGGTCACAGAGATTTGGGGAATACATTTATACAAAAAAAGTCTTCCATTATAACAGAAAAGTTGGAATTACCTAACCCAGGAGAAAGCAAGGCATAGCATTCCCCAATTGAAGTACAAATTATTGACTGTGTTCTGAGATTAAGATGTGGGCTAGAGTGTGAAAACCTTTTGAAACATAAAGAAAGGTTTTGGAAAAGTGAACTAAATACAATGTGGCTTTAAGGTGCAAATGAAGATTGGGATCTCTCTCCCTTTATTTGAAACTATAATAGGGTTATTCAAGTGAATTTCAAATTTAAGGTCAAAATAGCGAACTGGAAAAATTCTCTAGGTCCGCTATGCTTCCAGTTCAGCTATTTTAGCCCTAAATATGAAATTCAAATTGATGCTATATTTTTATTGTTTAAATTGTATTTGAGCCCACAAAATAAGATTGGATATTTAAAACTGTAATTTAAAAAGTGAAACAAAAATAAAAAATATCATAATAAACATAAGGTAAAGTTAATAATATAAATGTGGATTGGGAAGATTTAAAAACATCAAAATTATAAAACAAAAGGATGTAAAATATATTTTTGTTTAAATCTGTTTATCCAGATAACCACAGATGTTCTATTTTTGTTAGGGAAATGTTGTTCATTATACATTTTAAAATGTATTCTTCGTATACTTTATACATTTTAAGCATCACTATTTTATCACATTTGGAGTGGGTTTATATTCACAATATGTAATTTTTGTATTATTTTTGCATCTCGATGTTAAAGAACTTATTTGCAATGTACTATCCCTTGAATGAGTTAAACAATATGCTATTTGGCACTTTAAATTATGCTTTGGAGCATGACTATATATATAAGGAATGAACCTTCATCTTTCCACATATTAAAATTGATGTGTCATAATAAGTTGGTATATATTTTGAGAATAATACAGAAGATAAAACAGATAGATTAAGTGCTGTAACAGTCCTATTACTGTGTAGAAGCAACAGCCTGCCAAAGCTCTCTCTTCTTGGCTGGAGTCATAGTAGTTACTCACAATTGGTTGGTAGTTGCGCTTCAAATAAGTGGATAAGTAATACAAAAAAGTCAAATGGTGAAGTATATCTAAATACATGGGCAGAAATGGGTGTGGAAATAGATAGACCTTCAGACCAGCTCTAGGATTTTGGGCTTGGGCAAAACAATACCCGCCTTAGGATGTATGAAAGTATAGATCCTCAACAGGACATTTAATACAGAGCTGAACACAGGAGCAGTATATACTGTAGTGTATAGGAAAAACTTGGATAATAATATAAGTACACTGTAGCGGAGAGCTGGTATTTCACAGGTTAACTCCACTAAAGATCCCAGTGAGGCTCAGGAACAAGTAATAAAATCCCACATAACAATAGTCACAGCAAGCAAGGTAATCCACGAATATCCCAATACAGATCCCAATGACTGGACGACACACAGCATCAGGAGCAGAATTCAACTTTTAATCACAGAGTCAGCTTTTAAGCATTTCTCCCATGCAAGGGAGACACCTACAATAATTATACAGTACACCAATCATGCATGAGTTGCCACCCACACATTCCCTCCCCTTAGTATGACTCATAATCCCATTATGCAGGATACAGTTCCCCTTGTTTTCTGGATGTACCCCTAAACCTAGGGGTACACCTCTAAATTTTACATCCCCTGGTAGCCCTAATCTGAGTGAGTGACATACTCAAAAATCCCCCAGATTGGACTAGGGGTTTGGGAAATTAATGGAGGTAGTAAAAAGACCGACCGCACTGGAGGTAACAGCCAAAATTGGTTCCATACATTTTGACCCTACGGTCGGTCACAGAAAATGGGAATAATATCACTCATGAGCATTGACATGTCTTGTACACCCTAGGACGATCTCATTTAACCTCTGACATGCCCTATCAAACGCAATAGATTAACACAAAAAAGTGCTGTATAATCATTAATAACTCTTTGTCACACGAATGTATGCCTGTTTATAACCTATCTCTGCTGTTGTGGCAGAATAGATACTTTTTGTACCATTTACGCACGACAAAATAAAGAATTAAAAAAAAAAAAGGGAATAAAATGCACAAACAGCCTGGGTTATGGAGACTGGGGAGGATTCGGATAAACCCCCTTGTTCGTGAGGTTCTCTCTAACGAACGGTGGGCCATTCGGTAGTTTCTACACGAATTGATGGCAGTGTGGAGGTCTCAGCGGAGTTTGCCTAGTCGAGTGTCCGATTTGGGTTCCAGACACTCGACAGCAAAACACCACTGTTCGGGAGTTTAAGATGGCCGCCGCCACGTGTTCGTCTCCCGAACGGCGGCCACCCAGAGGACAAAGCACACACTGCACTGATTGCAATTACGAGTTTGCAACATTGTTGCGAACGGTAATTGGAGGCACACTTATTCCTGGTGTGGTCTGATTGTTCGGTAGTTTCACTCGTATAATAACTGGAGTGATTTTACCGAACAAGCAGACGAATGCTGCGTTCAACATACATACATACAGCAAAATTAAACAAAAGCATATTAAAACACATAATTTTTTGGACAGCCCAATGGCATCTGCTACATACACCCTGTTCCAAATTATTATGCAAATTCTATTTAAGTGTCACAAAGAGTAAATATTTTGGATGGCATTGTGTCTCAGGGCTCTTTGATCACTGAAAACAATATCGGACACCTGTGATAATTAGATTGCCAGGTGAGCCCAATTTAAGGAAAAACTACTAAAGGAGGGTGTTCCACTTTATTAAGCCTAGCACCATTTTCATGCAATATGGGGAAGAAAAAGGATCTCTCTGCTGCCGAAAAGAGTGAAATAGCTCAATGCCTAGGACAAGGTATGAAAACATTCGATATTTCACGAAAACTTGATCATCGCACTATTAAAAGATTTGTGGCTGATTCAGAGCACAGACAGGTTTGTGCAGATAAAGGCATATTGAGGAAGATTTCTGAAGATCCATGCATCGGATCAAGAGAGCAGCTGCTAAAATACCATTACATAGCAGCAACAGATATTTGAAGCTGTTGGTGCCTCTGGAGTCCCACGGACATCAAGGTGTAGAGTCCTCCAGAGTCTTGCAACTGTGCATAAACCTTCTATTCAGCCACCACTAACCAATGCTCACAAGCAAAAACGGCTGCATTGGGCAGAAAAATACATATAGACTAATTTTCAAACAGTCCTGATGAGTGCCGTGCAACCCTGGATGGTCCAGATGGATGGAGTAGTGGATGGTTGGTGGACAGACACCCTGTTCCAACAAGGCTGCGACGTCAGCAAGGTGGTGGTGGAGTCATGTTTTGGGTCGGAATCATGGAAAGAGAGCTGGTTGGCCCCTTTAGGGTCCCCGAAGGTGTAAAGATGACCTCTGCAAAGTAGGTGGAGTTTCTGACTGACCACTATGCTTTCCGTAATAAAATCATCTTCATGTTTGACAATGCACCATCTCATGCTGCAAAGAATACCTCTGCATCAGTGGCTGTTATGGGGATAAAAGGAGAGAAAGTCATGGTGTGGCATCAATCCTCCCCTGACCTCAATCCTATTGAGAACCTTTGGAGCATCCTCAAGCAAAAGATCTATGAGGGTGGGAGGCAGTTTACATCCAAACAGCAGCTCTGGGAGGCTATTCTGACATCTTGCAAACAAATTCAAGCAGAAACTCACAAAAAACTCACAAGTTCAATGGATGCAAGACTTGTGAAGCTGCTATCAAATAAGGGGTCCTATGTTAAAATGTAACGTGACCTGTTAAAATGTTTAAAAAGTTAAAATGTTATAAGTTTGATTAAAATAGCTTTTGATTTCAGTAAATATGCTGCAAACACAACAAATGACAATTTTCAGTTCTTTACAACCTATAAAGTGTTTTGAAACTTACTGTGCGTAATAATTTGGAACAGTGCATTGTAAGTTTTGTATGTTTAAAAAAAATACTGTTATCATTAGGATGTTTGTGTAATAAAATTTGAATTGTACTCTTAATAGTTGATAACATGAGAATTATGCTGACTGTTATTTACATCAATTATTTAGGTAAAAGAGAAAAATATACATGGTGTATGTAACATATGCACTCACATTAATCAGAGCCTTATGTGACTCCAATAAAACAGTGTGAAGTGGTACATCCCCACTCAAGGATAGTATTTAGCCAGATGTTGTGAGCCGTATCATGTAAGACAAATCACATAGTATAACGGGGGATGTAGGGAAGCAGCGCTTAACAATTGAATTCCTTATGTGGGGTCCAATGGAGCCAATATAAGGGAGAAAACAAAATGGCACAGGAATACTAATATAGTGTAGTATGTCTATAACAGCAGAGGCAGAATATAAGGAAAAAATGTATTGCAGTCACACTTTTCTGGAGTTGAAGATCAGCTCCAGATCACAGCGTATGGACGGTACAATCCCTGTCTCTGGATGTTAGGATGGTCCTGATTTCCTCTAGTATCGTATATACATGGTGTATGTAACATATGCACTCACATTAATCAGAGCCTTATGTGACTCCAATAAAACAGTGTGAAGTGGTACATCCCTACTCTAGGATAGTATTTAGCCAGATGTTGTGAGCAGTATCATGTAAGACAAATCACATAGTGCTCTCTGTAGCCAAAAACGGCATAGTAAAAAAAAAAAAGGAATACCACTTATGTGGCAAACCTAGCCACTTGGACTAAACAGGGACAATATGCCTTTAAGGGTTGCCGGTATATTTTGTGTATGTGACTGTTGGTAATCTGCTGTATCCTGCCTGCTGTATTACTTGTACTGGCTATCTGCCGAAAGCAGATATTAATTTTCTATTTCGTTTCACGAACGGCACCTTTTCGGTTCGTGAACCGAATGAACCATCTTTCAATAGCCCACACACTAAGGGACGTGTGGCGCTTGTTAACCGATTGCAACAATGTTGCAATCGGTAATTAGAGGCTCTCCTAGGTGGCCGCCGTTCGGCTACCGACCATGCGGCGGTCGGCCATCTTGGATCCTTTGTTCCCCAGCAGTGTTTGGTCGTCGAGCGCATGGAACTGAAAACGGCTACTCGACGGCGCGAACACCGCTGGGCTTCCAGAGCGTTCGGGAGTCCCGGGACGTTCGTAGTTTTATTCATCTAGGTCAATCGGTATTTTTAACTTGTGTTGTGAATAATGTGTTTTTCGTACGCATTTCGGTTGTTTTAGCTGGGATCTGAGCGGTATTTACACGAACGGTGTGCTCAGACCCCAGCTATCTACCGAACGTCCATTCGTTTAAATCTGTCAAGTATTTGAAAAGTTATGCAT
Source organism: Pelobates cultripes (assembly GCA_933207985.1). Taxonomy (NCBI): domain Eukaryota; kingdom Metazoa; phylum Chordata; class Amphibia; order Anura; family Pelobatidae; genus Pelobates; species Pelobates cultripes. Next base: position 158,571,137 of record OW240917.1, read on the forward strand.
TTTAATGTGAATTTTCGGTTCTGCTGCACGGAGGGATAATCCACTTAACGGTACATTCCAGTGGGAGTATCCCTCTCGTGCAGCAGTGCCTGATGGGAGAAAGGCTCTGTACATTAAGTTTCCCATGTAGTCCACTCCTGTAATACCCCTGGGATAGGACTCAGGAAACCTCTTGCATGGGGAATTGTATAAATTGTGGAGCTGTGAATAAAGACCTCAGTTGACTCCCATACAAAAACAGAGAATAAGGCTGCGCCAAGAAAATGATTAAAACAAGTCCAAATAAAATGATTTCAGATAAAATAATAAAATGTTCTAATAAGAGAGTCCCAATAATAGGTGGTGTTTCAACTGATATGGTGTCTTCCTTAGCAGTGGTCGTCCGTCTCACGATATGAAAGACACAATGGGAAAGAGCCAATTGTGCAGAATGTATAAATAAATATTAGAATAAAATATAACTTACACACTCACATTGCCATGAGCTAGGACCAGCTCTGGTATGATGGGCATACGGCGGATAACCCTCCGCTTATAGGGGTGCTTGTCCTCCTGGAGCGTCCTGGTGTCCAAATTCTCAGGGAAAGAAAATAGAAACAGCCAATAGTGCTCTCTGGTGAGGTAGTTTATAAAAAGGATAAAAAATAAATAAAATATACTCACAAATGGAGTGCAGGTCAATCTGCACTCTAATATTCGCGTGGGTGGTATAATCCCCACCTTAGGATATGCCAGGAACAATAAATGAGGTTAAAAGTAATAATAATTATAAAATTATTTATTAGTACAATATATTAAAACCAATAACGCGTTTCACCGTAGAGGCTTTATCAAATTGGAATAGTATAGATACCTGGCACATTAGGAGTATATATAGCTAGTACAAACATTTAAAATTGGCGCCAAAAAATGATCAACCAATAGAAATGATACAAAATATAAATAAAGAATATACATGCAAAAGGTGAAAAATTATATAGATTATAAATGTTTATAAACATAGGATGATATGTATATAAAAATATATAAAAAACGAGCATTATATTTGAATTCTTTTATATCACACCTTAATTCTAATAATAAAGGTATTATTCTGACTTGTGAATATAGTACTAATTCAATTAATTTTTTAGATTTAAATATTTTTATCCAAGATGGCAAAATACATACAAAAACATTTTTTAAGAAAGTATGTACCAATACTGCAATTGATCAGACAAGTTGCCATTACAAACCTTGGCTTGAAAGCGCTCCGAAAAGCCAATTTTTAAGAATACGTCGTAATTGTTCTCAAATAAATGATTTTAATGAACAATCTCTGGTTTTAAAGAAACAATTTATTGAAAAAAATTACTATTGCACTTTTCTTGATAGCACTATAGACACAGTCAGAAACAAACCTAGAGAAAGTCTTTTAACATATAAAGATAAAAATACCTTAGAAACCTCCACCCTTCCCATTATTTTTAACTATAATAACAAAAGTGGTTTTATTAAAAAAACTATTAAAAAACATTGGCACCTTCTAAGACAGGATGATCTACTCAAAGAAATTTTACCTGCACAGCCAAAAATTGTTTTTAGAGGGGCACCTAATTTTAGATCAATTTTAACTAATAATTATACCAAAGTGACTAAAAATACTCAACATACGTTTTTAGATGGGGCAAAAGGTTTTTACAAATGTAAACGCTGCACTGTATGTAAAAACACCGATCTAACAACTAAATCTAAAATCACTAACTTCAAATCCAACCAAACAAATAAAAGTTATAAGATAAGAGATTTTATTGGTTGTAACACTACCAACGTCATCTACCTATTGGAGTGCCCTTGCGGCATCCAATACGTGGGTATGACCACCAGGTGTCTTAAGACACGACTGGTAGAACACTGTAGGAACATAAGAAATGGATACCTAAACCACTCAGTATCTAAACATTTTATTAATCATAATCAAGACCCTAAATTTCTTAAATTCTTAGGTATTCAGAAGTGCCAAATACCCTGGAGAGGTGGCAACATTAAAAACATCCTTGGTAGATCAGAGATGGAATGGATATATAATTTACAAACCCTTACTCCCCAAGGTCTTAATGTGGATTTTGATTTATTCAATTTTTTATAATCTTTTACCTTTCAATTATTATTTTCCATTTTATCCTTTGGTTTTATATTTTTTATTTTTATTGCTATTATTGATTTATTATTTTATGCCCTTCCTATTTGATTTGTATCCACCTTTTATATGTATTAAATCTATGTATGTTTATTTTATATATACTCTATATATTTTAATATGCTTGTTCTAATTACATACTGATTTGTTTTATACTTGATTACTTTCCATTATATGTTATTTTCTAATTCTATTCATTTTGCTGCTTTAAACTACATTTCCCAGTGTTCCTCGCGGTTATTGTCACGTGGCCTGCGGGTATTACTGATTCATGACGCCGCGGGTCACGTGACACGGTCCGAATCCGCCCTTCTGCTCCCCAGTCCGTGCGTGCCGTCTTCTCCAGTTGCGGCCGCACGGACTGTGTGTATGCATATCGGCAGTCACGTGACCCGGCACTACATGCCCCAAGGTGCATTGCGGGTCACGTGACTCGCACGAAAACCAAAAGTTTTATTTTAATTCTTTTCCCATACAATATAATGCTCGTTTTTTATATATTTTTATATACATATCATCCTATGTTTATAAACATTTATAATCTATATAATTTTTCACCTTTTGCATGTATATTCTTTATTTATATTTTGTATCATTTCTATTGGTTGATCATTTTTTGGCACCAATTTTAAATGTTTGTACTAGCTATATATACTCCTAATGTGCCAGGTATCTATACTATTCCAATTTGATAAAGCCTCTACGGCGAAACGCGTTATTGGTTTTAATATATTGTACTAATAAATAATTTTATAATTATTATTACTTTTAACCTCATTTATTGTTCCTGTCATATCCTAAGGTGGGGATTATACCACCCACGCGAATATTAGAGTGCAGATTGACCTGCACTCCATTTGTGAGTATATTTTATTTATTTTTTATCCTTTTTATAAACTACCTCACCAGAGAGCACTATTGGCTGTTTCTATTTTCTTTCCCTGAGAATTTGGACACCATGACGCTCCAGGAGGACAAGCACCCCTATAAGCGGAGGGTTATCCGCCGTATGCCCATCATACCAGAGCTGGTCCTAGCTCATGGCAATGTGAGTGTGTAATTTATATTTTATTCTAATATTTATTTATACACTCTGCACAATTGGCTCTTTCCCATTGTGTCTTTCATATCGTGAGACGGACGACCACTGCTAAGGAAGACACCATATCAGTTGAAACACCACCTATTATTGGGACTCTCTTATTAGAACATTTTATTATTTTATCTGAAATCATTTTATTTGGACTTGTTTTAATCATTTTCTTGGCGCAGCCTTATTCTCTGTTTTTGTATATATTTCTACTGTAGAGGTTTAGAGGGTGACCCTCTATAAGGCCGCTGCCTTTATTTTTATATACAGTTATTATTAGCGCTAACCTTTCTTTTCTTCTTTCAGTTGACTCCCAGCCTATGTGTCGTCTAGTTCTTGGGAAGGAAGGATTACTACAACGCTACTTGGATTATTGCATGCTGTATTGATTCCCCTGGATTATCTTATGTTGTTCCTGTTACCCAGCGGAGATATTGTGGATTATACTGCCTCTCCGCTACAACTTACATATATCTTAGCAATTATGGTATTTCTCAGTCATTAAGGCTTGGATAATGTCCTCAACATGGATATAAACAATAGAGTGTACCAGGTGAATGGAAATCCAGGAGCAGGATAAAAATGACCTTTATTTATAACTTAATAAAAATATAATACAATATATTTAAAACACTAACATGTTTCACCTTCTCTAAAAAGCTTTTTCAAAGTGTATAAGGTGCTCCTGGTTATTGACTTCTTATATAGATGATGTAAAATATGAAATGTATGAACTTGATCTAATGTAAGATAAAATATATAAATATAATATGTTTTGATTATTTTTTTAAGGGAACTTTATTTTTAAAACATGGTGTAAAATCAGGTTACAAAAAAACAGCGGAGCCGATTGAAGTATATTGTTGAAGGATAGAGCTATGGCAAGATAAATATCTTTTGTCTTGTATTAGTTCAAGGTCATACACTTGACTTATAATGCCAGTATTGCCATAAAAAGAAGGAAGTGCTTGTGATGAAGGAAACAAGACAGTGGGAGAAAATGCTATTATATGTCAAAATAAAATGTTTTTGGGTTGTTGTTTTTTTTGGTAGTTTTTTTGGTTGGGGGGCTGGGGGAGGTTGGTGACATTGTTACATCTAGTGATAAATGATTTTCATTTTCACAATTGTAATGTGATAGTTTATTAGTGCATGTCTTAGTTTAGTAATCTTTTGATCAGTTAACTAATTTTGTATAAAATAATGTTGAGAAATTCCATATAAAGGAATCTTTCAACTTACTACTTAACATTCCCCAATTCATATTAAGTGTAAATGTAGTTTATGTGTTAAATTTTGTTTTTTGGGAAAGAGTTAAAAATCCCTGAAAATAAGTGGAATCAAATGCTCTATTAAAATGATTCATTTAATAGAATGATCTGATTTCTTACTGCTTTATTAAAGGGGTTTATTAAATTAAAAGATTTGACTTCTTACTTGAGTCCCTCAAAGTGCTGCTCCTTGCCACCCCAGCAGGAGCTTTCTTTAGCTCTATTGAGCTAAGTCCAGCAGTGTAGTTGAGAGCAATCGGCTGATTGTTTTTAGCCAATAAGCTAAGCCTTGCCCCACCATGTTAAAACAGCTTGAGACTTGAGAACTCCTAGAACCATAATCACTACATTGTCTTGAAGTGGTTATGGTGCTCATAGTGTTCCTTTTAGAAAAATACCTGTTTAATTAAAGCTTGATTATATGTGTAATAGAAGCAAAACATTTCAAGCTTTTGTTAGTTGGACTGCAAATTATATTGAGGGATGAGGATCAATTTATTATCTATATACAGGTAGTACAGAAGATCGATTTCTTAACCATTTTTATCTTTTTTTTTCTTGTGTGTTATATATAGTAAATTTTTATTTTAATGTCATCATTTGTGTATTTTATTGGTATTTTATTGGTTTTTTGCACAAAGGAATAATGTGTGCAGAGTAATTATACTTTGCACAGAACTTTTCACATCATACAAGTTGAGTGCACTACTGTCACTTTATGTGGACTTTTTTAACAATTATGGAGGTAACAGAAACATAATTATTAATGGCAATTTTTTGCAAAGGAAATGTGCAGGCAAGATAAAATATTCTATTGATAAACTGTAGTGAGCAAAATTGTTTTGCCTACATCAGGCTTTTAAGATCCGTGGCTACTTATCATGCTCTATCCATTAAAGTAGTGAAAATAGGAGACATTTTGTACTCAATATTGGACAAAGGAATCAAGTGGGCTTTCCAAGTCACTGGTGACATGTTTTTAATTTACTTGATATATATGTATCTCTATTTTGTGTAATTAGTAGTAGTTTTTAACTCAAGTGAAATTATTTTATGTGCTTTTTTACATTTGTTCTTTTTGATATCCCATTCTTTTATGTACTTGTAGGGAATATAAATAAGGAACAAGAGTCAATTCTGGTTGTTTGCTTACACCAACCTTTTGATCGGTGGCTGTGTTAGGGTCTGGCTGCCATGGTGACCTGGATTTCTTCCCTGTTTGTGCCACAGTGGTGCTGCATGTTCACCATTGCTCTCCTTCTTGGTAAGCTGTATATGTCAATGCTTTCACTTGTTATCTTTACATAGACTATGTGACTCACTCTTGACATGTCCTTGATTGTTTCTACTAGTGATCTTCAGATATATTGTATCTTTCACCTTTGACATGTTATATTATACCATTCACTTACTATATATAACATTTTATCATTTCCCATTATTTTTGTTTGTATTCTGTCACGGTGCCTGATCGGCACCTCGGTGTGACCGCACCAGATCGAGTTTCAGATCCTGTTGGTTATCTGAGAGTGCTTTCCTGATTCTGATATTTGGTTTTTGATCTTGGCTTGACTTCCCTTATTTCTGGTATCCCTGACCCTTTGGCTTTGTTCTTTCCGTATTTGTTCCTTTCTGTATTCCTGACCTCGTTACTGTTTATTCTATTACATTAATTCCAGCCATTCTAAGGCCTAGTAATACATTGTTACTGTTTGTATTTGTTTTACTAAATTCTGCGTATTGGGCCACTGGTTTGTCCTGACATATTCATTGTTATCATGACTACACAATTTTGGAGGGTTGAGCATTCTGTATGCCTATATATCTTTTGCTGGAGACTATACCAAGCATTTATCCATCTTCTCTTCGTAATTATTTTTGGAAAAAAAAATATATTTTTATTTTTTATTTATTATTATTATTTTTTTTTTTTGTGGACATTCATTTGATCTAGTGCATTTGCATGTTTATTGTTATTGATTTTTCTTATTATTGTCAGTGATTGCCATGGTTTCCTCTATGTATTTTTATCAATTACCCAATGTGTTTACAATTGATGATGTCACTCTTATGGTTGCCATCAACTGTTTGGGGTTGTGACAAACTCCCCTTTTCAAGTGAGTTTGCCACGAGTTCCTGGAGGAGCCTGCTTGCCAGCCTCCTGCCTACAGGCTATGGACCTTGTAAAATGTGATATAAAAGTCTCTGTTTATGTATTTGGACTATATGGTTCGGGAACCGAACAGCCGCACAAACTGGAGACCACCATTGTTAAGCCTAATTGCTACTTTGTAACAATTTCCACCTCAGTGTTCTAAGTGTTCGTCTGGGTGCCCGCAATTCCTATGGATAAGCACGAGATGGCGGCCATCTTGTTCGCATGAACGCAGGCAGCGGTGTTTGGTCGTCGAGTTCATGGAACTATTTTCAGATACTGAAACTCCTGAACACCTCTGGACTTCCATGATCGCCTGCATTCGGTTCGACAACACTTAGAAAGACACTGGTGGAAACATTCCCACTAACAAGGGAAATAAGCTCCATGGTAAGACTATGTTCGGCAGTTTGTTCGTTTTTAAACTACTGAACTAGACCAACCGCAAGCCCTGATTCTCTGGAACTGTTTTGGCCATGGGACCGTGCGGTCGGTCAAACAAATGACTTCCAAGAAATTCCTTAACCCCTGAACGTATCTGTATGATTTTTGGATATGTTGGTCACCCAGCTCAACTATATGTGTTACTTGACTGTGGTTGGTATACACGATTAAAGCCTTCAGCCTGAAGCGTATATATTTTTTGTTCTTTATTTCTAAAATATATTGTGACACCCGTGGACCTCTACATTGTAGTTGTTCTTGGTGGGCAGTGGACCACCTTCCACAGAACTCCCACATGCATTCAGTTGTGTGCAACATTCCTTTGGCTTTAGGAATATAAATAAGGAACAAGATACACAAACCAAAGAGTGTAGTTCTGCCTATTTTATTGCAGTGTGTTCTTTCTCATCTACTAGTTAGAAGTCAAGTTGATGTTTCCCGAAAAGTACAGTAAGGAAACAAAACTATCAAGGATTAATGCCATCTGTGGCTTAATGGACTAGGTAGCTGTCTGTCCCTCTGAAGGTACCTCTCATATGCAAGTATGCATGGGGCCTGGTGTTAGCCCTTCATATTAAAAGGAGTTTAAGCATGCGTGGGATAGGCATAAGGCTATCCTAACTATAAGATAAGGCCAGGGACTAATGAAAGTATTTAGAAAATTGGGAAAAGATGGGCCGAATGGTTTTTATCTGCCGTCACATTCTATGTTTCTATGTTTCTATCTGACTTGCACTGGCACAGATTCACATATAACTTTACACTGGTTCCAGGCACTTGTCACAAAAGAAAGGTAAAGAGTTAACCATAAAAAATGTTTTAAAAATATTTAACTGCAATACTTAAACCCCTCTTCACCCACCCCCTCAAAGCAAAGCATGGGATCCAGTTCCAGAGCCCGACTTTCCTTTCCCAAAAGGTGGGCCTTAGTAAATAGAAGATGTTCTATATATATATATATATATGCATTTTATTTTTCTTTTACCAGAGTTAGGTTTATATCTTGTAATAGTATTTAGCCCTTCATATGAAAATTCATTGACATTTAGCTACTTGTACAGCCAAATTAAAGTGTATTTCCCAAAATGTATATTACACAAAGTATACAATTCCATTTTAAAGGCAAACTTTCATAAATGACATTCATATATAATGAATCATGTTATTCATAACTTATTTGCCAAATTAAAGAGTCACTTTTAATATAAATGTCAGTTCAGAGTTTGGAAGAACCTAAGAAAGAATGAGACACACTTCTGAATGAGTCACTTAACCACTTCAGGACGGGTGACGGACGAGGTCCGTCACAGAGAGGAGACCCTTAACGACGGGTGACGGACCTCGTCCGTCACGCGGTAAAATTAACCCCGGATCGCCGCTATCGCGGCGATCGCGGGGTTAATGGTGCTCCCGGTATGCCTCTGCATTAGAGGCATACCGGGAGCACCCGGTCAGGCTGCCCAGCACATGTGCTCGCTCTGACCGCAAGTCAGAGCGAGCACATGTGCTCTGTATACTTACCTTCCGGCTCCCTGCACTTCCGGGTTCTGTGTGAAGTGCAGGGAGCCGGATCAGTGCTGATCCTGCCCCCTGCTGTTTAAAAAAATAAAGTTTATTTAAAGTCCCCCCCCCCTTACCCATTTTAATAAAAAATTAACCCCTTCCCTGCCAGTTGATCACTGCCTACAGCGATCAAATAGAGATCACAGTATTATACTGTGATCTAATTTTTTTTAACCCCTGAGGATTAACTTTTATTTATTTTTTTAACCCTCAGGTGTTCAATTTATTTAATTAATTAATTTAAATATTTTATAACTATATATTTTGCTAGCTGGGGTGGGTGGGAGTTATGGGAAAATGGGGAATTTACTGTTACTGCTGCGTACTGCTAGTTAGGGGTTAACGGTAAAAAAAAAAGCTTAGAAAAATGTTAAATCTGTAAAAAAGTTTTAAGAAAGTTTAGGAAAGTTTAAAAAAAATGTATAAGCAAAACAAAAGTTTAAAAACTAGTTTTTAAAAGTAAAAAAGTTATAAAAAGTAAAAAAATACATTTTAAAAATGCTCATTACTACTACACCTGGAACAAACTAGAGAAAAAATTATCCCACGCCAAGGTTCAAAATATGCCTTTTGAATTACCCCAGGGTGTATTCTTTAATAAATAGTATGTGTTTGTGGGGAAGTTTCAATAACCAACCGTCTAAACTACTCCAAATTGGAACATGGACACAGCGTAAAACTTCAAAGTTAGAAAAAAACTGAATGGCTGAGTCTCAAATGCGCCCCTTCAACATCCACATATACCTGGCAAAGGTACATACGGGGGTATTGCTGTACTCAGCCGACATAGCTGAGCAACATATGAAGTATTATACAGTCATAGTACACATAAGGTTTGCAAAATATGCTGCGCAAACTCACTTTGTATGTCAAAAAGGCAGAAAAAATGCTTATTACCACTACACTTGGTACAAGCTAGCGGAAAAATGATCCCACACTAAGGTTCAAAATATGCCTTTTGAAATACCCTGGGATGTCTTCTTTAAGAAATGGTATGGCTTTATGGGGAATTTGGATTATATAGCCTGGTAAAATACTCTAAAATGGGACATAGGCACAGCATAAAAATTCAAAGTTTGAAAAAAACTGGAATGGCTGTGTCCCAAATGTGCCCCTCCGATGTCCACACATACCTGGCAAAGGTACATACGGGGGTATTGCTGTACTCAGCCGACATAGCTGAGCAACATATGAAGTATTATACAGTCGTAGCACACATAAGGTTTGCAAAATATACTGTGCAAACTCACTTTGTATGTCAAAAAGGCAGAAAAAATGCTTATTACCACTACATCTGGTACAAGCTAGCGGAAAAATGATCCCACGCTAAGGTTCAAACTATACCTTTTGAAACACCCTGGGGTGTCTACTTTAAGAAATGGTAGGCCTTTGTGGGGTAGTTTGAATTTAAAACCTGCGAAGATGCTTGGAAATTGCACATAGGCCCAGCGTCAAAATTCAAAGTTTGGTAAAAACGGATATGGCTTGGTCTCCTATATGGCACTGTAGCTTCACAAAATAGTGACAAAGACATTCATTGGGGGTGTATTTTTACTCAAAAGACTTAGCTGAGTATAATTTGGGAGGTTTGAACTTAGTGGCACATATGAAATATACAAAACGCCCAGCAAAAATGCAATCCGTATGTAAAAAATGCACAAAATTATTTTTTTACCACATACTTTGGCATATAATGGTGAAAAAATCGGGGTATGTTAAGGCACAATATGCACATTATGAGATACCCTGGAGTGTCTACTTTTACAAATGGTAGGCCTTTGTGGGGGTTTTTTGAACAGTCAAACTGTTATAATACCCCAAATGGAAGCTAAGGCTCATTAAATCCATCTCTCAAAATTCTACTGTGAATACTGAAAAGGACAGGTATTCTGTATGGCACTGTAACTTCACGAAATAGTGCAAAAGACATACAATGGGGGTGTCATTTTACTCAGCAGATGTAACTGAACACAAAATAAAACTTTGTACAGGAATAGCACACACCAACTTTACAAAATATACACGAGAATTTCTCTGTTATAAGTTTGTGTGCCAAAAACCAAAAAGAACACAATTTTACTCCAATATTTAGCAGAGGTTGGCGGTGAAATGGCTACGTAGAAAGTGTCAAAACAACCTTAGGTAAATAGCCCGTGATGTCTACTTTATATAAATATATACTTTTGTGTGGCAATTTTGTTTTCTTCTATGGCTATTAAGCTTACAAGACAAACATCCCAAATTCGAAAATCGCTCCACATTAAAAGTTTATTTTACTCCTTGTGCTTTGTGACCTGTAACTACCAAAAAAACCTTAAAATCCCAGACACATTATATATTCTGTAAATCAGAACAAATAAATAAATTTATTTTTAATTACTTTCCTTAACCTGCACTAATTATGCACACATTATTATTGCAAAAACTGTAAAAAAAAAACAATATTTTTCATTTTTTTTGCATTTTTCTGTATTTTTTTTATAATAAGTAAGCATTTATATATATATATATATGTTATATCAAATTAAAGCCCTTTCTGTCCTTTAAAAAACAGTATATAATATGTGTCGGTGCAATAAATGAGAGAGATGCAAATTGCAGTTGAACGCAAACAGCAAGAAAATGCAAAAATTGCTTGTGTCATTAACCGTAAGTCAAGCTTCTGAAGCTGTGTCCTTAAGGGGTTAATTAGAAAATTCTTATAAGTCTCCTTCGGACAGTATCAGATCTTACAAATCTCTATCACTTAACTATTCTGACTGAAAGCTCTTATGTTAGTTTTCGTCTCCTTGTTGCAATGGACTCACATCTATGATATCATCAGTTTCTATGACTATAATGTTTTTGTAGTGTGCATTGCACAATACTGCATTACAGATGACAGTTTATTTTGATTATTTTAGCAGCAATCTTGGCAAATATTTTTGAACAGGTGTTGAGCTGCTCAGATTGTCTTAAACCAACCTGCTGAAGATTTAGAACATCCATCAACAAGATTTGCAGGGAAGTTGAGGCTATCCACCTGAAATGTTAATATAAAGGATTTAGCTGTAAGATTACAAATACTGAGTGTATTATAAACTGTGTATACTAGTATACACTAAAAATATATACTAAAAATATCAAAATATATATTTTTTTAAAAAGTCATTAATTTTTTTAAAGTGTATCCAAAAATATTAATAGATGGAGTTGGAGAGGAGCAATGTGTGAGTTTTGGGTTGTGCAAACATGGGGGTTTCAGGAGAGGGTCAATGGTGTTTTTTGCTTAAGCCCCCAGTGTTTTTTTAACCTAGCAATTCCCCTGCTTTCCACGAAAAGCTATAGAGTCAACATTTATTTATATTCATAAAAGCAACATGTCAGCTTATTTGGTTAGAAACATGGGTAAATAGTCTGCAGTTCAGCTTTATTTTTCTCTTAGTTAGTCCACCCCTCTAAAACCATGTTTTCAACATTTGCTTTTCATCTGTTTTAGAAAATAAATATATATGCTGTAAGTAGATTGTTGTGTGCACCCTACCATATATATAAGTTATTATTTGCCTGTTGATAAAATATTCTATCTATATTAGAAAATGTTGTTTCTTTAACCCCTTAAGGATACAACTTCTGAAATAAAAGGGAATCATGACGGAATAGTTCCATCATGTGTCCTTAAGGGGTTAAACTACAATCTACAAAGTGTTTATCATTTGAGGTAATATAACACAGAGAGGCACAGATAGACTATTGCATTTTATTATTTCCTTCCAAATGATTTTATATTGTTTCAGAATGAGCTTTATAACGCTAACAGACCTTAATGAATATCATAAGTATGTTAGCTTAATGTTTGCAGTGCTCTCAAGTTACTTGATAAATAGGTTACAATCTCAGCCACAAATCCTCTTGGGCTCTGCAGCAAGCCTTAGATAGATTTTGAAACATTAACTCATCTCATGTTTCATTACTAGTTATAATGTCCTTTAAAATCAAGGATCTTAGCCAGAGGATTCACTGCATATGTTCTGACATCAAACCACAGGATGAGACTGATAAAATTGCTTTCATTACCTTGTTTCTGGCAGCAATGTGGCCTTGTCCTTCATTCTAGCATTAAAGAATAAAATAAGAGAAGTAGCAGTGAGAGAATCACTTATTCTGCTTATGTCCGTGTCCTCCAAAATAAAAATGTATCTTCACAGTGCAGTCACTAGATTAATATATTCCTGTAAATGCTGGAGCTAATATTACCCATGGCATATACAAATATTCATGGACTGTCTGCCTACATTACTTATATGGTATTGAGGGGTACTTACCTTCACCAACTTAAATCTGGGATAGCAAGAGGAGACTATGAGGCTCCACTAAGTAATTTGTAGGAAAATAAGGCGCGTTGGTGGATTGAGAGACTATCACGGAGCTGACATTGAACATTGGTCGGTTCTGATTAACTCAATATTTTCGGCTTGGTATGTGAGTGTCACAGTGTATTGTCATGTTGCCCTTGACTATTATCAATATTTCTAGACTAATTTGGCACAATTAAGGCTTTTCCATTTTGCTCTGAATGTGATGTGTTCTTTGATATATGAAGTCTATTTCTTACAATCAATGCAACACAGGAAATGGAACTGACTTAAGCTCCTCCTTCTGTCAGAGATTGTCAAGTGTAGAAATAATACATAAGACAAAGTAATCCCTACTTTGTCTTATGTTTTAAAGAGAACTAGATCATAAATAAAGAAAAGATGTACAGATTCTGAGAGAGGAAGAGAAGAGGAATCGACTGGGAAAAGGTATGTCCGGTGTGACAGTGCCGCTTTAACAACATTTTATCTAATCTAACAAATTTCTTTCATGGGAACAAAAGGTGTCATTAATGTTATTGAAATTTTATTCCCAAGAATGACTGGTGTTTATAGTGTCATCCTGTGTGTGTGCCGGGATGACGAGCTCCTTTGCTGATGGGGATATTGACTGTAATGCAGATTGCATCATGAACACACCCATCTGCTGGTCACATCCCCACCTACTCAATAGAGCTGCCAGAACGAGCATATCAGCAGATACTGACAGCATCTAAATAGATGGTTAAGCAGAAATTCAAATTAAGCAGAAAATATTAATGTAAGTTATATGTAGGTTACATCACAATTGTTAGGTGTGTTTATTAGGAGATGGCTTGGTCTCTGAAATATAAAATTCCAGAAACGCAATACAAAACAGTCTGCAGAATAAGCATTATATTCAGTATATGTGGCTTTATTAAGTAGTACTATTAAGCATGAATTATTTCCAAACGCATGATTAATGCGTTATTATATGGGGCTTTTCACCTAAAATTGCTTCCCAACACTTTTCTATTGCTGATAACATAATTTTATGAGTAGACTTTCTGTGCATCCCATTCTGTTCCAATAGAAAGCCCAAAGTGCCTTTGCTATTCTGTTAACATGCCTGGCTCAGTAAATGCACCGTTTAATTCAGGGCTTGGAAGGATGTTCTGAGAGATATTGCTGTGTTTGTTTCTTTATAAAAGTAGAGTATGAATGTGATTTGGCACAGGTACTATAGCGTTGAATTATTTGTTCAAACTTGCCTTCATTCTTTATTTAAGAGAAGGCAATCATATTTCTCATACAGATTGCTATTATTTCAAAGAATGTTAACATGAAGAGATCAGCCCATGCTACCAAATAAATAATAAATACATTGTTTGATAAGGAAGACCTGTTTAATTGTTTTCTTTTTATGGGCAAAATAGGTTATCAATAATCATAGTAAAGAGACAGGCAAACAGATTACCAGAGATATAGATAGATATATAGACACTCAGAGGAGCTGAACGTGTGTGATGGTAGTTGTGTGTCAGGTGTACAAGAATGTAATGGGTGATGTATGTGTATGGGAGTCTGTATGTGTATGACATGTTTTGATACTTCCAAGTTATGGGGATCCCTCAATTTGTTCCTGCCTTCATTTTTGAGGAATATACCAAATACCAAACCATCTATCTAAGATATTTTAGATAAAATATGTGTATGTGTGTTTCTGTGGACTGGGGGAGGGGGGGGGGGAGCAGGTTTCACATGGATTGGTTGAAGACATGTAACTAGATGTAGTGTTTCTAGATACAGTAAATCCTCACATTATAGATAGGGTGTTCCTATTCTTAATCCACATATTATATGTATATATAGGGTGTTCGTAGTAGTTGTTTCTATTGCTGAGATAATAATTGTTTGAGACACCGTAAACTTTATTTTTACACTATGTTCCCCTTTTATGTTTCACAGGTCATTCAAATTTATTTTGTGACAACAGACAGATAAGATTCTATCAGCCAAATTGAAATATTAGAACAACTAGTCCGAAACGGAATAATTATCTACTGCAGAGAAACTCTTTAGCCCAAAACCGAATACAGGGATGGAGTTACATCATGAGCACCTGTAGGCACAGACTTATGTAGGGCCCCCCAAGCCCTCAATAACTAATGAAAAAGGTGCTTAGGCTTTTCAAAATGATAAAAAAATGGTTGTATATACACACTCGGTATAATTAAAATTAAGAATGAAATGAAAATTAAAGACATACACAGAATTAATTAAAATTTACTTAATCTTAATCTAAAACAAATGTGGTATGTACAGGGGAATAGAAGAAACAAACGCCTGACCAATAGGTTGATATTACAAGAAACAAAAATAGAATCAATAAAATCATAGAAAAAGGTAAAATAATCATGGATCCAAATGGGATTGCTAATGCTTTTCAAAAATTTTATAAAAATCTATACTATTTAGAAGAAGGGTCTAATATAAATCAAAGTCAAATGAGAACTAAAATTAAAGAATATATATATAAGAAAAATAAAATTGCCAAATCTTGAGAAAATTGATTTAGACATACTGAATGCCCCTTTGACCTCTCAGGAGATTATAAATGTTATAAAAGATCTAAAGAAAAACAAGGCACCAGGTGCTGACTGTCTTTTAAATTGTTTTAATAGAGGATCTCGCTTTAATGTTTGACGATATGATAAAGAAAACCCAAATGCCAAATGAAATGTTATCGGCAAATAGCTCTCCTATTTTGAAAGTAGGAAAAGATAAAATGTTAATTAAAAATGATATACCAATCTCATTTATTAATGTAGAGACAAAGATCTATTCAACACTATGGGCTAATCGATTAAAAAAGTTATATCTGGATTAATAAGTGGAGAACAAACAGGTTTCATTCCAGGAAGATCAACAGAAGATAATCTAAGGAAAAATATTAACTTAATGCTAATGGCTAAAAATTCAGACAAATCCATGCTGACCCTGTCATTTATTTGGAAAAGACCTTAAGAAGATTTGGATTTAAAGACTTTTGTTTAGATGCAGTATGGATACTCTATGGAGACCTAACTGCACTGATCTGGTATTAGATCATCAGGATTTAGAATTTTTAACAGCACCCATCAGGGATGTCCATTGGCTCCTATATTATATGCTTTATCCTTGGAACAATTTGCCCAGAGAATTAGAGATGATGATGATATTAAGGGCTGTCAAATTGGGAGCAGGAACTATAAAATATCACTGTTTGCCGAAGATGTTTTACGAACACTGAGGGACCCAGAGAGATCAATGGAGGCATTGTTGACTGAGATTAAAACATACTCGGAAATATCTTGCTATAGTCTTAATCTACATAAATCGATTTGGTTTATTCTTAGTCTGGTTGCACTACCTCACAGTGCCACTACCTGTCTGTGGTGCGATTCCAGGCTGCTGCACCCAGACTGTTACATAGTTACATAGTTACATAGCTGAAAAGAGACTTGTGTCCATCAAGTTCAGCCTTCCTCACATTTTGTTTTTGCTGTTGATCCAAAAGAAGGCAAAAAAAACAGTTTGAAGCACAATTTTGCAACAAGCTAGGAAAAAAATCCTTCTTGACCCCAGAATGGCAGTCAGATTTATCCTTGGATCAAGCAGTTATTACCCTACATTGAAAGATTATATCCTTGAATATTCTGTTTTTGCAAGTATGCATCTAGTAGCTGTTTGAACATCTGTATGGACTCTGATAAAACCACTTCTGCAGGCAGATAATTCCACATCCTGATTGTTCTTACAGTAAAAAAAACCTTTCCTTTGCCTTAGACGAAATCTTCTTTCTTCCAGTCTAAACGCAGGCCTCGTGTCCTATGTAAAGTCCGGTTTGTGAATAGATATCCACACAATGGTTTGTATTGGCCCTGAATATATTTGTATAATGTTATCATATCCCCTCTCAGGCGACGTTTTTCTAAACTAAATAGGTTTAAATTTGTTAACCTTTCTTCATAGCTGATATGTTCCATTCCTTTTATTAATTTTGTAGCCTGCCTCTGCACTTTTTCTAGTGCCGTATATCATTCTTTAGAACAGGTACCCAAAATTGCACAGCATATTCAATATGTGGTCTTACCAGTGATTTATAAAGAGGCAAAATAATATTCTCGTCCCGAGAATGAATGCCCTTTTTCATGCATGATAATACCTTACTGGCCTTGGCCACTACTGATTGACATTGCACATTGTTGCATAGTTTGTTGTCTATAACAATTCCCAAGTCCTTTTCGTGTGTTGTTATCCCTAATTCGCTTCCATTAAGGGTATACGTTGCTTGTGTATACTTTCAATGCTGTCTTCAAGATCATTTATAAACATGTTAAATAGAAGGGGTTCCAGAACAGACCCCTGAGGGACACCACTTGCCACCTCTGTCCAGCTTGAATATTTACCATTAATGACAACTCTTTGTACTCTGTTTTTAAGCCACTGTTCTACCCAAGAACAAGCATTTTCATCTAGACCAATTTCCTTGAGTTTGAATACTAATCTATTGTGTGGAACTGTATCAAATGCCTTGGCAAAATCAAAATAGATCACACCCACTGCAACACCCTGATCTATACTTCTACTTACTTCTTCGTAGAACGCAATCAAGTTAGTTTGACATGATCTGTGCTTCATAAAACCATGCTGATTTTTGCTGATAACCATGTTCTTCTCAAGGAATTCTTGAATATTATCCCTTAATAACCTTTCAAATATTTTACCAGCCACAGAAGTTAAGCTCACAGGTCTATAATTTCCAGAGAAGGATTTTGAACCCTTTTTAAATATAGGAACCACATCTGCCTTCCTCCAATCCTCCGTAACACTTCCTGAAAGAAAAGAATCTTGAAAGATTAAAAACAGAGTTTCACTTATTTCTACACTTAGTTCCTTAAGTACACGTGGATGGATACCGTCAGGCCCTGGAGCTTTGTTTATATTAACTTTGCTGCAGCACCTTGTCTTGAGTTAACCAATTACAATTATTCTGCAAGTTTTCAGTAGCAATCAGTTGCACATCTATTGCCATGGGTTCTTCCTTAATATATACGGAGGAGAAATAGTTATTTAAAATTCCTGCCTTTTCCCGGTCTTCATTAACTAACACCCCCGTTTCAGTTTTTAGTGTACCTACACTTTCATTTTTGGGTTTTTTAGAATTTATGTACTTAAAAAATGCTTTGGGATTGGTTTTGCTCTCTTTAGCTATTATTTTTTCATTTTGAAGTTTAGCAAGTCTAATTGCCTTTTTGCACACATTATTTGCTTCCTTATATCTTTTATAAGATGCATCTGATTTGTCCGATTTAAATGCTTTAAATGCCCTTTTCTTATTTTTAATCTCTTGTTTTACTTCTCTACTAAGCCACATTGGTTTTAATTTGTTTCTTTTATATTTATTTCCCAATGGTACATACTGAGAAATGTACCTTTCTAATATTTTTTGGAAGATGAGCCATTTATCCTCATTGTTCTTTTCACTAAATAGTTTATGCCAGTCATTATATTGTAAAGCTTCCCTTAACTTATTGAAATTGGCCTTTCTAAAATTATATGTTTTAGTATACCCCATGTGCTTTTGTTTTTTTTAGTTTATTTCAAAGGACACTATATTGTGATCACTATTTCCCAAGTGCTCACCTACTTGAATGTTGGTCAAAAGATCAACGTTGTTTGTTAAAACCAGGTCCAGACAAGCGTCCATTCTAGTTGGTGCTTGTACAAGTTGTGACATGTCATTTAACAAGTTTAAAAACCTAATTCCCTTTGCTGAGCTACTAGTCCCTCTGTCCCAATTTATGTCCGGGTAATTAAAATCGTTCAAGAAAAAAAAATAAAAAAAAACAGCCTTGTGTTCCAGTATCATATCCAAAAGAAACAGTATTACTTACCCACAGAATAATAAGTAAGCCTCATTTTTATTATATTTAGAATGGTACAAGCACAATTTTCTAATGAACCCTAAACATGATTTGCGTGACTTACCCATATGGGAAGGGATTGTAATGTCCGCTATATTGGGTAAGTAAGGAGTGTGACATATCAATGAAATGGAAAAATGGTAACAAATTCATAGATGCAATTATTATTTCTGTGGGAAAGTCCATAAGAGGAGATATAACCAAATGTTTCCATTTGGATTGATGTTGGTCTAGAACACAAGGGGGTGGTCACTTATTGTTTCTATAGGTACGCCTTAACTCCACCCCTGGGCAAGACTTGGTACTCTACAGGGTATATATCTAATGATTCTGAAATGTGTTAGGACTTGCTTGGGGCCCACAATCTGATTTTGAGTAAGTCACCATCGTCCAGAGACCCTCTGGGCAGAAGTTTTACTTTGAAAACCTGAGTAAGTGATTAGGACTGCTGTTATTTTATCCTTTTTGGTTTGTATCTGTTGTTGGTGTAAATAATTTGTTTATCATCTATTTTTTGTACGCACTGTGACAATTTTTTTGCTCATAATAAATATTCCTTTATTAAGTTCTGCCTATGTCTGGTAAAAAACCACGTTACCTGAAGACACTAATTGGTGTTTTGCAATTGCTTAGATAATGTACTAAGTTGTATTTGGTGGGATTTTATTATTTAGTTACCTGGGGGACCAAGGCACCCCATTTATAAATTGTCTTGGTGGTGGCAGCGTTAAAATAGTAATATTTATATTATTATAATTAAGTGTGGATGGTGTTAATGGAGATTTTTATAACTATTTCCAGTCCTGTGCAGTGAATTTGAATGATTTCACCAAGAGAACCAAGTCGAGTGCACACTTGGAGTGGGGTGTGTTCGGGACATAGGCATGAAAACAACTTTAACATAATGAAGCAGTTTTGGTGTATAGATCATGCCCCTGCAGTCTCACTACTCGCCTATGGTATACCATTACTAATTACTAATCAGCCAAAAATTAAACAGTAAGAAAAATGTGGAGGAAGTGAATGGGATAACCACTTAGAAAATATACCCCTATTATATTGCGTGTTTTAACCATCGTGACAACTCATAGAATGTACTAAAATAGACTATGGTTTCCATAGGGATTAATCTCAATAACGTTTTCTTAGTTATTTGCTATATTCCTTTAATTAGATTTAAATATATCAGTAGAAGACATAATTAGTAGCCTAAACAGTTAATATAAAAGTAATAGGGTTTATTATCTAAGTCCTCCTAATTTTTCTTTTTGTTTAATTTTTGGTTGAGCTAGTTGCAGTATTGCAGCAGTGTGTAGGTAACTATGTGTGGACAGTGCGGTCAGCAGTATAAATATGGGTACTTTTGATTTCTGAGTTGTCCTGGTTATCTTCTTTTCCTGGAGAGTCCTCTCCCCTCTCCCTCCTGCTGATAGTTGTGTTTAGTCCTAGGGGGCAGGGCCAGACACAGATCAGGTTGCTCAGACTGCATTGCATTGATTCCTGTGTTTAGAAGCCAGCAAACACAGGACAAGGTTTTCATTGCCCCTGCCCATCCATATGTTACATTAATGCCCCCCAGCCACTCCACGTGTTTCATTCATGCCCCACAGGGCATGATTGGGTTGGATGAGTATGACAGAATTGGAGGGGCTCATGTGATCTGGTGAAAGGGGGTGAGTGTGACAGAGTGATGGAGAATGAGTGTGACAGTGCTAGAAAAGGTGACTGTGATTTGGTGAATATGGCAGAGTGATGGAAGGTGAGTGTGGCATTGGTGAGTGACAGGATTGGGGGAGTTATTGTGAATGTGGCTGGGAGAAGGGGGGTGACGGTGTGTGTGGTGAGGTGACAGTTACACAGATACACATGTAGATAAACAGACACATACAGATACAGGCACACAGAAACACACTGATACACATGCAAATGCACAGACACACAAACTAACACACAGATACACAGACACGTAGATACACATACACACAGAATGACACACATTCAGATACACAGTATGAAACTACAGATATAAACACTGACACACATAAAGATACATATACACTTAATAACAAACATTCAGAAGTACAGAATGACACACATACAGATACATAGGGCAGACACTAACATACAGATAGGCAGACAAACGGATACTCATACAGACACTGACATATAGACAAACAGATACACAAGCAGACACACACACAGCCAAGCATGATACACAGACACGCATGACACACACATACATACAGACACATATACATACAAACACACACACATATACGTACACACATACACACACATACAGATACACATGCAAAATGTTTTAGTCATCCTCCTGTTTCCTACCTTTTAGGTGCAGGTGGGTGACTTCCCTTGGGTCCAGTAGCTTAATCTAGCTGATGTGAGTCAGAGTTCCCACTCTGACTCCCTCCTCTCCTTCCTCTTCCCGCACTCTCTCGGTGGTTGCTGGGAGCAAGTGACTGGGGCTGTCACTTCTTCCCAGCATCTGACATCATCATCATCACTGCCATCTGGGGGCACTAACAGCATGGGCCACCCGATGGGCCCCTGAACACGTGGCTGGGGCAGGGATGCATGGCCCCCTGGAGTGACGGGCCCAGTTGCACCTGCTACCCCTACGACCATGGTAGTTCCTCCACTGCCTACAAGGTATAGGTTCAGGATTGTAAAACGTACCTGTGCCTGCCCGCCTAGCCACTGTTTCCCCAGTGGCAATGTCACCATTTCTGTTCTTTGCAAACTATGCAAAGTTCCCAGACAGTGGCAGATCTGCTTTAAGCCATCCACATTCAAATCCTATTTGAAACACTGTTGGAATATTAAAATGTTTCTTATTGTATAATGTTAGCAAAACCCAAGTTTTATCTATTAACTTGTCACTCTAAGAGATATTTCATTTGCAATCAAGGTCTATGACAGGCTAGAGAGGATTTTATTTATTCTTGGAAACAAACATACAAAGTCAGCAGACAGATTAATCCTTTTAAAGGTGCATTGTCTTAAAGGGGCACTGTCACTTCTTTATTGGTTACTGTTGAATAAAATATTGAATAGCACCTAAAACTTACAGTAACCTTTTTCATTAAATGCTCTAGTTTATTTTTAACATTTATGACAAATTTCATCATAATCCAGTTCAGACATGGCAAACATGTCAGGGAAAACATTGCAAATGAAGAGGTGAAACATTATTTTATTTCTTCTGGTCTCTGCATGTATTTTCTCTATGCTGAATGTCAGATGCAAAGGAAGATTGCAAAAGCTTATAACATTGATTGTTGGAGAGTAAAGATGGAGGCTGCCAGGTGCAGGATCAATAGATGTGGATTTCATTTAATTTTATTTTTCATGTATCACAAGAACATTTTAACTAAATATAGGGAAACGTAATTCTATTAAAAGCCTAGGAATTGACAGTTCCTCTTTTAAATTTAACTTCACCTATAACAGCAATAAGACAAATTTTGAATGATAGTCCAAAAGGAAATCTCACAAACAGGACAAATGTAATCAATACAATCAAAATGGTTACTTCTGGTTTTGTAGTTCTTTCACACATTGTCAATAAAATTTCCTGGAGCAAATATAAAAACAAATTAAAAAACAAATTAATAAACACAGTTTGAGCAGGTAATCCACTAGGATTACAAATTCGGCACTCTATCTATCAGCATTAAAAGGAGGGAGGAGAGTATCAGATATCTAAAGCATTTTATTGCAACTTAAACAAAACCCTCTTTATTGTGAATGCAACTCGCTCTGCATAGTCACTTATGAATGCATACAACATTTTACAATTGTTATGATTACTTAAAAAGCCCCAGCCTAAACTCTAAATGATTTTATCTTACACCTTAAATGGACACTATAGTCACCAGAATTACTACAGCTTAATGTCATTGTATGCAGCAATGTTCATGCAAACACTGCCTTTTCGGAGAAAATGCAGTGTTAATATTGCCCCTAGGGACACCTCCAAGTAGCCACTCCTCAGATGGCCACTGGAGGTACTTCCTGGAGCAGTGCTGCACAGTAGGCAGCACTGCCATTCAGCATCTCCACGCTCTGCATGGGGACACTGAATTTTCCTGGAAATTGGATTGGCTAAAAATCTGCAATTCTGATGATGTCACCAAGGAGGCAGATCGGGGGCAGGGTCAGCGCTGTCAAACTTACGCGGCACTGGAAATAAAGTGAGTTTTAATTCCTTTTAATGATATATCCTTATAATATTACTCCTCCTTCCACTCCCAACAGTGGAATATGATATATATGAACATTTTGGAATAGGAGCTGAATACTACATTTAACAATAAAGATAAAAGCAACTTCAACTTGGCTTTGTTTACCTGTTTATAAAACTTTGCTGCCTGCCCTAACCTCTGACTGACTGACTTCACTTTTGCCCTGCTCTTGCCTGGACTTTGTTTCATTAATAATGCTCTCCATCATATCTCCTCATATCTCCTAGGATCCTGTCCTCACTTCCAAGTTCCCCTAGAGATCATGCTTGTAAGCATGAAACAGGCAAGAGCAGGGCAAAAGTGAAGTCAGTCGGTGCTGTGTCGCTGCTATTGGGTTAAAGCTCCTGATCGGTCTACCAGGTCAGTGACAGTTGTGACATGTGTATCTTCCTGTTTCTTATGAATGTTAGAAGTTGTGAAAGAATGAGCTCTGTGTCCCAAATTTGATGAGAATGTCCAGAGGTGTAACGGTTGAGAAGGGAAACCTTAACTTTTTTCTTTTTTTCGTAAATATGTTTTTATAAAATTCAGCAACTTTACAGACAAAGGTACATAGAGCATATCAGTTAGCAAAAGTATGATCCCAATCATATTGATAAGGATAATTGTGAGGAAAAACATTCCAAGAGGTGTAGACAAGATATTTAAAGAGTAAGAACATCAGGTATCTAACACAAGTAATTATAATACCCGTCACCATATAGTAGTTAAATGGGGGATGGACAACTTGGCAATGCTGACAATGAATACATAGAAAAGAATGTAAAAGGCAGAAGAGGAGGGAGGGAAGAAAAAGAAAAGGAGAAGGCCAGGCTTTTGTGAAGATAGCTTATTTCAAATGCAACCAAGTATTCTGGAAGAGTGTGCGTTTATTTAGTTGCCTATGGGAAATGGATTAATACACTTTAGTTCTCTGTGATCTATCAAATGCCATTTGCAACGTTGGAGGCAAAGAATTCTTCCTTTTGAGTCAAATTTTTTTTGAAATGTCATGATGCAGATTGGCCTTCTGGTGTCTGGTGGGTACATTTGCAGGATTAATATTTACAGTTTCAAAGGCAGTAGAACTTTTGTATGTTAAAATATAAGCTGACATACCTCTTTCCAATAAAGGACAGAGCTAAAATATATAAGGAAGAGTACCCTGATGTTGACCACACCTCAAACACATACAAGATGCACAACAGGTGTTAGGGTATGTAACGGATCACCCGTACTCTGACCAAGTACCTTCTATTGATGGATGCTTCCTAGCTTGCGCCAAGGACCACAAGCACCGCACCGAACACCACAACCACTGCAGACTCCACAACCGCCGTAGCTTAACTGGTAGTCTCACCGTCTTCCTTCCACCCTGGATCAGCTTCTGTCTTCCAGGACTGTGTGGGAAAGACCTCTTCCTTCCACCCTGTATGAACCTCCAACATCCACGACTGTGTGGGGAAGACCTCTCCTCCAGGAGAGCGTATCAGGAACAGCTCTTAGAAGAGCATAGTGATTAAGGCTCAGGGGGGTATAAAAGTATAGCAATCCCCAGTGTGAATATAGCAGTTACCCTCCAATCACGAGACAAGACTATGTGTTGAGGGTCAAGAAGATCTCTTTTAATCAGCACCAAAGGGCTTTCTATTATGCAGGTTTTACACACATAGTACCACCCACAGGGTTTTGTAGAACAACCAATAAAACACGTAATATACAGTAAAACACTCCCATTCGTTCCCACAAAATCCTCCCCTCTGCCTGTGATATAATTACTGTACACAATGGGTTAATGGAATTATCACAGGCAGGAAAAATATACTTTTTACACATTTACTATAACTTTAAAACTATACAAACAATTTCCATAAAAATTATTACTCAGCATACTTCAAATACAAACATACCCAAAAATCAGTGGTTTAAAAGTTAGATGGAAGTCCTTTTTGACCGACTGCAAGCATGGCTTTCATGCCCAATACAGTTCCACAGATTTAGGCTGTGCAGTCGGTCTATCTTCTCCTCTATCCTGGAGATAAGTGGCTCAAGTGGGTGGATCTGAGCGCTCAATATATCCGAACAGCGCTCAGATCCCACGAACAGAATAAAATCACCATGGGGTTAAAGTTTAGCAAGGGCTGATGAGAGATGGAGGAGGGACAAAGCAGCCAGTTTAAACTGGTCTGGCAGTGTCCCTGGGACAACGCCCTGCTGGAGAACAATGGGCAGGAAAAGGGGGAGGGGAAGAGGCACATTCTCCCATGGAATCAAAGGGGTAGAAACAGTGCAATAAAATCCAATATGCCCAAATAACGTTTTTTAAAAGGGCAAACTCTCCCAGGGGCCATACTCACAAGGCAAGAGGCTGGCAATTAGTCCTCTCCAGGCACAAGTGGTGAAGGGCACTTCGTCTCAGGGTACAAGATGCCATCTCATTAGCACTTTTATTTGAGCATGCATTGTGAGCGTGCCATTGCTGCATTTTGAAATGAAGTGTAAAAAAAAAAAACAGAGACAAAAGATGAACTTGAACAGTTGAGGAATTAAATTTCTTCAGGTAGTTTTAGTATGAAAAGCTGAATAGCTGTTGCTATAGACAAATGCGGTAGTGGAATTTGTGAAGCAGCTGTCCACAGAAGATGTTATAATTTACCTTGCAAAATACATGAGTTGACTATCAAAACTGAGTATTTGAGTTGTTTGAGCCAAAGTCAAGGGTATATGATGCAATATTATATTTGGAAGTCCAACACATCGCCATACATAGGTAGCCACACTGATTTAGAATTGGTTCATACATTAGTATTAGCTTTCATGAAGTCATCACTATGTAATGTCATTAAGGATCGGTTCTAAAATAGTACAAAACAGTAAGTAAAATGGCCAAAACAGGTAAAATACACATTTATGAGACTCTTCTTGTTTATTTTAACTCTTTCTAGTACTTTAAGGTGTTCTGTTACATGAGTGTCCCTTTGTTTTAGCAACCCGAAAGTGTGTCTGGATAGATAATAACCCAACATGCAGCATTAAGTCACACAAGACAGGAAATAGTTAGTATATAATTTTGGACCTTATAGTGGCCAAACAACATCAGGGGTACAGAATTCAGAAT
Organism: Pelobates cultripes; assembly: GCA_933207985.1. Lineage (NCBI taxonomy): Eukaryota > Metazoa > Chordata > Amphibia > Anura > Pelobatidae > Pelobates > Pelobates cultripes. The sequence goes on from OW240917.1 coordinate 158,597,483, forward strand.
AGTTGAGACAAGCCAAAATCAAATAACGAGGAATCAGATAGTATTAAAAATGTGCTGTCAGATAACCAGAATCGAAATAACAGGGCAAAGGTCCTAAAAACAAATATGTGCTGTTGCGAGAATGACATAGGAGTCTCAGATCTGAAAATGACACAGAACTTCCCCATGTCATAAATAGGAGCTGTGCAAAGGCAAGCAGCGTTTTAAGGACACAAGATTGGTGCAAGCACAAGCACACATGCACTTCACATTGCAGACATTGTCAGAATTCCCTGAGCATGAAGAGGCATAAGCCTAGAAGAGAGAAGGCTTAGCCATACCAACTGGTGTTTTGAACACTAAGTAAGAAAGAAAGATTGTCCTCCAGTCAAACAGATACTGAGCCTGAAGAGAAGATAATGTATCCTGTAGAAGTCCTAGCAGTAACAGCTGAATTTTGGTAATATTGTTCCTGTAGTAGGATAGTGAGTTGTATAAATGCAACTCAACCATTAGCACCAGAAGAGACTTCTCAGGATTTGTAAATCAAATGACTACATTGTCTGTGAAAAGTGCTTGTGTGTGTTCAACCACTGTGTGCAAAGTCCAATGATTTTTTGATTGACTTTACATTTTTGGACCAGGGCTCAAGTGCTAAAATAAAAATAGGGAGGGGATATTCCTGGTGAGTCCCATTCATGAGAGGAAAAAAAATCCAATCTCTGAATTCAGAACTTTAGCAGACAAAGATGTATAAAGAGCACCTACAGCCAATAAAAAAGAGGGAGTAAGTTCAAACCTCTAAAGTAGCCTTTAAATATCCCCAAAGTATATAATCAAATACGTTTTCATCAGGTGTTATTAGGACACTTTCCAAGTTCTTAGAATGTGGCTGCTCAATTAAAATGATACATTGCCTTGTGTGGTCAGTGGCTGGTATCCCAGGCACAAAACCTGCTGGATCAGGAGATACTAACAAACAAAATAATATTTTTTTTTTTTAAATGTCAGGCTAGCGTATAAAGTGTTAATCCGAGGCCTTCACATAAAAATAGAGGTCAACACGCCAAAAAAAAAAAAAATACTGCTTCCCTCTCATCTCCTACTCACCAAATGGAAGGCTTAAAACTTTGCACAAGAGAATAGCCAAAGTACGTGCCCACACTATGAGGAAACACTAACTGTTTCTACTACTGAAGCAATACAACAGGGACATTGCTCAAAAGCAAAGTTAGACACAAATACTTGCAGTGCAAAATCCTGTTCTTATATAGTGGTACTCAGGATAAAATGGTGTATTCTCTTGCAATTGTTCACTTTCAAAACATAAGACTTTTCTAATCACTATTATTGCTTATTTGCCAATTTATTGACTCCTTCGTGTAGCTAAAATTCTGGTCAGAAACTTATCAGCATTAAAGAGAATTAAGGAGTGAAATTTTATAAGGAGGCTTACCCGATTCAGTATCTCGGTGGAATATAGCCAGAGGACATCATCATGTTAAAAAGAGTAGTGAGATAAGGAGTCAATAAATTGGCAAAAAAGTTCCTTACCCTCTTTAGGCAGTAGAACAACATTGTCCAACATCATTTCAGATGCTTAAATGGGAAAGAAGAGTATCCTTCAACATCTTGTAATACCCACCATACAACCAATCAGGGCCTGGAGCTTTATTTATCTTTAACATGATTACATCATTATCTGCATAAGGCCAGCCTGAAGATCAGCAAGCTGTTCAGGAGACATATGAGGGAGGTGTAGGTACTCAAACAAGGTTTGAAGATTGGCCATGTGATTGGAGTTAGAGACTAAATAAGACTGTGAATGATTAAAGCAGAGAAATAGTGATTAAACGCCTTATTGACATCATCAGAGAAAGTAACAATAGTAACAGAAGCATACTTAATTGCAGTAATAAGCTTGCCTTTAATCCTCATTTTAATGCAAGGTAGCTAGGAGGTGTATATGTGTATTTCCACTAAATTGTTAAAATAAGAAAAATTTGTAAATATCATCATGTCAGAAAAATAAATTTATTATAGCTTGCCTTTTTCCACAAATAAAAAAAATAATCTATTATCTAAAAAGAAAGTCTAATATAGCTATTAGATTAAATGTCAGAGTAGCCAAATAAATAGCACAGATGACTTTTTCAGTCTGGCTATTTTGACCTTAAATCTGCAATTCACTTTGTATTCACCTTGAATTTTACTTTAGTAAATAACCCTGTAGGAGTTTTTGAGTTTTAAACTTCTTTCTGTGAGTGGCATTTCCAACAGCAAGCCCCTGTAGTAAGTCCTTATGAGCTGACTGCACAATGGCTAGAGATAAATCTCAAAAGGAGTGCTCATCAAAATAGAAGTGAAGTGCATTAAGTCAAGTGAGAGGAAAAATGCAGAATAAAAGGGGCACTAGCTTAGTATCAGTTAAACAGAAATCTATCCTGGAATATATATCACACGGGGCAGATAATCAACCACTCCTAGGTCCCTTCAAGCATTTTTTTTCCATGTTTCTTTTTATTGGTAAAGTTTTCTTGTTTCACATAACGCATTGCATAACTCACATAGTTATAAACATTAGTGCATCATACATTTTCACTGCCGCCCACATCTTGAATCTTATACAGGTTTTTTAGTAACCATGTCGGGTTCTCATAATAGCAGACATTTATTGCTCTGTTACTTTCTGTGGTTGGGTTCTGTATTCCCCTTCCCATGCTCAGTTGGTGCTAACCGTGGGAACAGTCCCCCTGTACGCATGGGGATGAGAGTGTTAGCAATGCTAGACAGGTTGTGGTGGTATGGGACTCTATTATTAAGAGAGTAGATAGGGTAATCTACCACTCTGATCATTTCAACCAGACAATTTGCTGTCTCCTGGGTGCCCAGGTCCGGCTGGTTGCTGACAGAGTGGAGGAATTGTTGGGACGGGCTGGGGATGACCCAGCTCTCGTGGTCCATATTGGTACCAATGGCAAAGTCAGAGGAAAATGGAATATCTTAAAGAATGAGTTCAGGGAACTAGGAAGTAAGCTTAAGAAAAGGACCTCCAAGGTGATATTTTCAGGTATATTACCTGTGCCGCGTGCTACAGCAGAAAAGCAGCAGGAGATTAGAGAAGTCAATGCGTGGCTGAAGTCTTGGTGCAGGAAAGAGGGCTTTGGGTTTTTAGAGCACTGGGACGATTTTGCACTTGGGTACAACCTGTATAGCCGTGATGGATTGCACCTAAACGGAAGAGGATCTGCCTGTCAGTTCAGGCAGTTCCCCTGCTGGCAGCACTGTGGACACCTTTTAGAGCGATCACATGGCCTCTGGCGTTCCTACAGAGCAGAGGGGTAACTGTCTGGGCTTATTAAGACTTTGTGTAAGAAATCTTCTATTCTCATATATGTATATAGTTCATTGTTATCAAGATTTGATCTTGTTTGTAGATCTAAAAACTTGCAAATTTTACCAGCACAGTAAATATATTTTATTCTCATTAATCCTGCCTCTGACCAACCTGTCAGATTTGAATCTTGGATAAATAATTTCAAAGCTTTCAATGGAGTATGCTTAGAGAGTTGCTTATCTAAAACAAAACAAAAAACGTCTTTATTAGATCTACAGAATAAAAGACTTGATTAATTACTAAGTTGTCTATATTCAAATTTCTATATATGTTTTTATCTATCCAAATAAAAATTGAAAGGATCAAATTTACCACACACCTTTCTTTCATATACATACCAGGGTTTTGTAAAAGAATGTAAGTTTCCCCATTCAAGAAAATGTGAAAACATAAGTGTCATGAATAAGAAAAACATTGGGAAAGATTAAAATCCCCTCTGATGTTTTAGTTGTCATTATTTCAAGCGCAATTCTAGTTTTTTTGCCGCCCCAAACATATCGTACAAATAGTCTGTGAAATTACCTTAACATTATTCTGGGGACTCTAAGAGGTATTATTTGAAAGAGATATTCCTTTTTTGGAGGTCCTCCCAAGCCAAGAAATCTGTATTTTGCTCCATCTATCTGTCAAACCTTTAAGCTCTTGGAGAAGTTTGTTATAGTTTTCCTGAGGCCAAGAACTAATATTAAAGTTTACCTTGATTCCAAAACATAAGATGGAATTATTAGACCTGTTAAATCTAAAAAAAAATTGACAAGGATTCTACCTGTAAGTGTGTGAGATTATTGTGGATTACTTGGGTTTTATGTACATTGATTTTATAATTAGAAAGCTAATGAAATTCCTGTATACAGCCCATTACAGCTAGAATAGACATTTCTGGATTAGTCAAGGTCAAAATTATATTATCGGCAAATAAAATTACTTTCTGTTCTTGATTTGCTAAATAAACACCTAAAATATAACGTGATAATCTGATATATGCTGCAAGTGGCTCAATAGATAAAATATATGGGCGCTAATGGACAGCCTTGTCGAGGGCTATTACCAATGGTGAACCAAGTAGAGTTTAAACCGTTACCATACACTTTCGTTAAAATAGACTAGAATAGGGTAGAATAAAGTGATAGTGTTAGATCTTTACATTTTCCCTATATACAAAAGGCGGAAAGGGTTGCTGATTAAAATTTCCAGTTTACTCTGTCAAATGCCTTTTCAGCGTTGACAGCAATAAAAGCAGAAGGCATGAACACATCATAACTAAACATAACATAACATATCATAACTGTGCATGGAATATGCAGTGGCACCCGCACCCCGGAGACCCAAGGTTCAGCATTGCGACCTGATTACAGGTGTAGCACGTGTTTTATATTTGTTTTTACTGTCCCCATTCCTGCCAGTTAGCCCATCTTTGTATAAATTTCTCAGTCGAGCCAGCCAGTCTGTGTGAATTAGCTTCATACTCTTGAGTTCGGGATACTCTTTCTACCACTTGCACTGGAGTGTTTTTGCTTTTCCACAGGCTAGCTATGCCTACTTTGGCTGCTATTAGTATGTGAATTATTACAACGGACCTGGTTGTAGATATGTCTCTGGGTAGTACATGCAGGAGATAAGTAGGGGCAACATCTTCTCTGTTGTTGCTAAAATTAAATGTTAGATCTGCTCCCAAAAACGTTTGAGCCGTTGGCAATGCCAAAATATGTGGCCTACAGAGCCAACCTCCCCTTCACATCTCCAACTTAGTGGTGATGTTGCCTCATAAATATAGGCTAGACTTTGAGGTGTTAGATACCAACTTATCCATATTTTATTAGTGGCTTTCATATGGTTCAAACAGTGTGTAGCCGCCATGGTCATCTGTATTGCCCTATGATCACTGCTGTGGTTCTATCGTAAATTTTAATTCCCGCTCCCAATACTGTATATAGGGCAGTTTTTGTGGGTTTAGCCAGTTGCAATTCGTTTTTGTAACAAACTGATAGTGGCCTAGTTTTTCTCAGCCTTCCCATACAGAGCTTCCCTAACTAATTCAGTTTGTGTTCCCTTAATACCCTAATCTTGTGTAAAGACCTCACTCAACTTAAGTCCATAGTCTGTGCTTAGATCTGCAAATTGGCAGACTCCTGCCTCATCCAACAGTTGCTGCACTTTATGGATCCTCTGGTTCACCCAGTGTGTAAGGATCAGGTCGTTTGAGAGATATGTCAGACTACAAGTTCATGTAGGCCGGATAAGCTTCCTTCCCTGACAGTCTCGGGGCCCATGTGTTCCACACCTGCACAGAGAGGCGTGTTGAGTACATGGGGCCCAAACTTCAGGGTTGCAGCTGTGGGGCAACCCAAATCAAATCTAAGATCCTATGTGGGTCTATCACAGATTGTTCTAGTTTTTGCCACAAGGGTGGTTCCTTCTGCTGCAGAGGTGCCGCTGTTTGTGCTAATATCGAGGCGATGTAGTATTTGTGGATGTTGGGCACTCCCAGCCCACCCTCTTGCTATGTTAAGCATATGTTATTCAGGGATAACCTTGGGGGCTTTCTCTTCCAAATGTGGGCATTTATTACTCTTTGAAAAGAGGTTGGGATAGACCTGGGTAATGCTAGTGGTATAGTTCTAAATAAAAACAAAATTTGGGGCACGAAGATCATTTTGACAGAGTTTATGTGTCCCAGCCATGAAGTCATTCCCAGTGCCCAGCGATCTGTGGTCTGCTGCAGTTCGGAGAGTAGCCTACAGTGGTTTGCTTTCAGCAATTTTTATTTTGATGAGGTCAATTGTTTGCCTAAATACATGAGGGTATCTTTCCTCCATTCAAATGGGTATTGTGTCTGTAAGTGTGTTTGTGTGGCTCTGGACAAATGTATTGGTAGTACTTGTGTTTTTGAGCTATTATTTCTGTAGTAAGAGATCACTCAATATTCTTTCAAAAGGTCCATTAATGGTGGCAGTGATCTTTGGGGTTGGGTTAAGAGCAAGAGGACATCATCCGTGAACAGGGCGATCTTTTGTACCCCTATATTGGTTGTAAGACCTGTTATCATACTAGCTTGTTGGATTTTTTTCACCAGTGGCTCCAGTGCCAGAATGAACATTATCGGTGACAGGGGGCACCCGTGTCTTGTCCTGTTGGAAATGGAAAAAAACCTGGACAAGAATCTGGTCAACATGACTCTTGCAGAGGGTGCTGAGTATAAAGAGAGGACACTACCCCTGAACTTAGGTGGGAAGTAAAATGTTTGCATTACTGAGGCCATATAATGCCAATGAAGGCAGTCAAAGGCCTTTTCTGTGTCGAGAGCCATGACCAGTCCAGGGACTCTCATTCTATCCATCAGCTCGAGAAGGTCTAGGAATCTTCTTGTGTTATCCCCGGCTTGCCTATCCGGGACAAATCCCGCCTGCTCCGGCGATACTAGAGCGGACAGAAGGGGTTTCAGCCTCTGCACCATAACTTTTGCAAATAGCTTTGTGTCAGCATTAAATTAATATTAGGCGAAGGCGAAGGTTGGCACAGCTGGTCGGGGGCTTCCCCGGTTTGGGCCTACAACATTTCCATTGGTATTTTGCCTGTGTCTGGTATACTGTTAAATAGGTTCATAAGGTGGGGTACCAGTAGTTTCTCATATTTTGCATAGCATAGCACCAAAAACCCATCAGGGCCCAGCGCTTTGTTTTTAGGGGTGTTTTTTAGTGCCGCCCTAATCTATTCCTCCAAGAATGTTTTTTTTTTCGTTTTCTTTTAACCTTGTTTATACTCTTTTTTTTTTTTCATCCACACCTACACCATTTTTGTGATCTACCTACCTGGATACAACTAAAGTTCTATAACAGATAGAAAAAAAATAAAATAAAATACAGAATTCATTGTTCTATTCTTTTAAACCTTTTCATGTTCTTTTTCATATTGCAATATGATCATTACAATTTGAATATATACAGCTGCTGGATTGCTCCTTACTTACTGAATTCTCTCCTGGTAGTTTTTCGGTGTCACCTATCTTTACTCCCTCTCGTAGGCAATGTTTTCAAATATATCCCCCAATCACCCTGGGAGATGCCTTTCCAGCCTCTTGTCTTGGGGGGCCTACTATAATTTAACACTTTCTCTTTAAATGCATCCATACATGTTATATAGGTTTACCTTAAACAAATTGTATAAAACTAGAAAAAGAGAAGTATATTCATTTATTAGTCCAGATTGTTACAATGTTCCATATGTTTTTGATTTTGATCATTTTTTTAGACGTTGTACAACATATATTCCATGGAATAAATTACAGTTTTAATAAATTATTATTATTGCCATTTATATAGCGCCAACAGATTCCGTAGCGCTTTACAATATTATGAGAGGGGAATTTAACTATAAATAAGACAATTACAAAAAACTTACGGGAACAATAGGTATATACATGTTATATGTTGAGACTGTAACTTTATCAGCACTCACAGAATCCAAAATAGCTACACAAAAGTCTATATTTACATATATATGTATATATATATATCGTATACCCTCAGGGTATTTACAATTGCAAATGTATTTACTGAAAATTACAATTATTTATATAATGCCAACATATTCCACAACATAGGTAAAACAAGACAAGAAATGTATTCTGACAAAACACAATTGACATTCGGGAACAGTAGGTGAAAAGGGACCTGCCCAAGCGAGTTTACAATCCAGCTTATGTTTATTTAAAAATGTATTTGACTATTTTATCACCAATTTCTGCCAAACTTCCTGGTTATATTTATTAGTTTGTGTTTTTAACACAAGTTTTATTTTATGTATAGTCTGTATGTGTCTCACTACTGTACAGATCCCAGATTTTTCTTTTACTGCCCTCAAGTATAGGAAGATGCCCCATGGAGACCTTTTTGCAGATTTTGCAAAAGTTATGCATTAAATTATGGACATACTATTTTCCGTTTACCAATTCCAGTTGTCACCAATTGATTTACTAGACCCATGTCACATTTATGGACAAAATCTGCCCTTGATATCTATCATGGCAAACCATTTGTAAAAGAAAACAATTTGGACACTTTGTGAAACACATTTAGTCTTTTCACTTGGATGTTTCTTCATCAATTTATGTCAAATGTAGGGCTCAGACTCCCACTACTCCTAGACGGCAGCTATGTCCATAGTACACATCAAACCCAATACATACAATAAAAAACAAATTTAAAAAAAGTTACTTGTGTACTAGTTCAAATGCCTGTGCATATTTAGATAAATGAAGGTTTTTTAGTTCCACTCCAGCGGCCATTCAGAGACTGCCAGAACCCAAGCTGAATGGGCTGACATGTTTTAAAACATTGTGACAGCGTTACATAGCATTCCGATGCTGGGGCCGGCTATCTAAGCACTTGCTGGATATCTGGTGCTACAGGTATCCAGCAACTGCCAACTATATGATGCAATTTACATGTACTAGGAGTTACACTAAATACCAATGATTCCCTATACAAAAGGACGTCCAATTTGTTGGGTATGGTGCCATGCTGATCAGATACATATGTCAGTGTCAGGGATGTCATTGCCAGACTGTGTCATTAGTGAGAAGTACAGCAAGAGCCAGGTCAGTTAAACACACAATACATTAGGCATCACTTACTGTAAGTGATAGCAGTGTAAACAGTGACAGTGCCCTTCATGAAGAGGTTAAAAGGAGTATTGTACTAGTTATCATGAATGGAATCTTTGGTTACCATCCCAGTAGTTTTTAACAAACCATTTTATAGCAGACTGACACAAATATCGGTGTCGTCCAGCCCCTCAATCACTGACATAAGAATGCAGATTTTTCACTTCCATAATATTTATTCAATTCTGTTAAGCCCTGGGCAGACATTATAGCCTGTGAGTGGTTAGCTGAGCAAGTACTTACAGCCTATCAATGCCTCCAAGGTTGGAGAGATTTAGACAGATAATGCAGGATTAAAACGTCCACACTTTCTGAATGACATTAGAGGGGCCGGGTTTTGGTGCTTAGAGAGTCCTTTTTTTGAATAAGGCTGGAAACACTGTAACAAGCTGATGTGGTCTGGTGCTACCATTGTCTCTTAAAAATCCTAGTGTTAGCAACAGTGAATACAGTATTTTGCTACAGTATATTTGCCTGCGTATCAACCTTACATGATAGCTTGTACAATACCATAAGCATGATTGTTCTCTTATTCTATTAATTTAGCTTGTCATAAGAAAGCACTATAAAACTCACTGGTTGTAAATACACAGCAGCTCCAGGAGGGATAATAAAGGAACACAGCTTGATTATTAGAGCTTTGGATATGTATCCTCTTTTTCGAATGACCATAGAGAAGGGCTGTTCTGTTAAATTTCATCCAGATTGGCCCTCCTGAGATTCTGCAAGAATGGGAGATTATTACAGAGACTGTGTGGTGCAGCATTAGATTTAAATGACCATATAAACTAGAAAGGAAAGTGAGCTCAATGATGCAGGCTTGTTAAGGGAGTAACCCTTGGTAAATACGTGTTAAAAGAGAACTAGAACATTGCCTAATTAATGAAAAAAATGAAGAATTATTATAAAGTTTAAAACTTATTTTTATTCTTAATCTTTAAAAAAAAAAAAAAAAGAGGAGAAAATAATGTCTAAGGTATCACACATGGAAAAATGAGGTACTATTGTGCAACTATAAATAGATGAAAACAAAAAGGAGAAAGAGAAAAGATATATAAAAATATGTATCTATATGCTCCTAATTTGCCGTTTGTATCTCTTGTTTTGTCTGACACCAAACCTTCTGTTAAAGGTTGGCAACTAAAGTATCACTTTGTTGCTACTAAATGAGTTTGCTAAGAAAAAAGTGTAGCAATAGACCCAACAGCGATAGGGACAGAAACTGCTGGTTAAGCTGAAATTTCAGCAGGGAAAGCATACATAATACATATAAATTAGTCCATTAAAAGGTATAAACCTGAATAGAGAGCTAGAGCCGTAATGCTCAATAGTGCTTTTAAACTGAATAGTAGGTACTACAGAATAGCAACTGTGCTATTAGGGGGCACCAATCATAAGAGAGAACATAGTAGCAGGTACTAGCCGAATAGCCTATATATTATATACTTAGGATCAATATAGTTGCTTAGTGGTCTTAGCTCACATGCTAAACTGTGCCTTTGTGAGCACCTACTTGGTAGTGAATCTTAGCTGACTAAGATAGTTTGGTGATCTTAGTTATTGTAAAAAGCTGTTCCTTCGTGGGCACCTGCTTGTTGGTAAATCCTTAACTGATGAGCCTAGAATCCAGCTGTCTCAAGGTTTCCGTGCTGTGCCTTCCAAGGCACCTATTGTACTGTAGTTGCTAAATAAATAGGATAATACAAACTTCCTATGCACGTGCCTTCGCAAACTGTCTTAGTCAGCTAAGATTCACTATTTTTTTTTCATTTAATTACATCTCTAGGCAATATTCTAGTTCTCTTTAAACACTTAAATGAGCATATGTATCGGTGTGGCAAAACCACTGCTATTCGTTTGTTTCTCTCTCCCCTCTCTGTCCCTTGTATTTCATGTACTGTGCCCTGTTTCCCCGTTCGGGAGCGTTCACACAAACGGAACCCATTCATCTCCCAAACGGGGACAACCCCGGTGCCCCATTAGAATGTTCACACCAATTACTTAGAATGTTCACACCAATAGAATAAGTGCAAAACCGCAAGGGGAGTAATAAATGAGTGCTCCCATGGGAGGCCGCCATTTCGTATAGACGAACGTCAACCGAGGGAGCATTCGTATCCCGAAATAAGACGCTTCCCTTACATGGTCTTCACACAGGAACTCCACGAACGGAGACTGGTCAGGGAAATGGACTTGGTGTGGGGGTTCCTGAGGTTGGTGTGGACTCTTTTGTGGCACTGGCTATTTTGGTGGGCTTTCTGTGCCTGAGAGACAAAGAGACTAGGTCCTTTTCCCCCGCCTGGGCTCCTGGGCACAGATGATCCTGGGAGGGCAACCCCTGTTTGGAAGACCCATAGTAGGGGGTTATACATAAAAGCTGTGTATGGCACAATAAAATCATGTTGTACACCCAGAACTTTGTCTCGTCCAGTTACTGGGGGAAATGGGTCTCTTGATACTTTGAGTGGTTCCAGAGTGTAGCAGGGAAGAACCTAGTGGAGGTAACTGGTCAGGTTACCCGTGGTCCGCTACAGTATCATTTAGGATTACAAGGAATATCAGTTACTATGCACTTAACATCTTGATATTAGCTCAGTAGAGCTCACACTGCATGTTGTTTGTATGAGAAACAAGTAAAAATAGAATGAGATACAGCTTGATTTATTAGCTGATTGTGCAACCACTGCAGTTCTTTTGCAATATACTCATATCAACATTCTCTGCTCAGTATGCAAGACTTTTTGCCTATAGAAGGTGCTTCCCCTTGAGTGTTGGTTTCCAAACCAGTCCTCATAACTCGGAAACAGTCCAGGTTTTGTCAGTTTCTCCTTTGAAATCGAAAAGGGAAAGACATAAATCTCGGACTGTTGCTTGGCCATGAGAACTGGTTTGGAAACCGATGCCCTAGACCTTTTTCCAAGATGCCTCACAATGTAAAATTAATTCCTGAGTGAGCAGTAATATTTCGAAATGTTTTTTTCTACTAAATTTTTATTTGCTGTGATTCCAGTCTAAAGTGCATCTTTTTGTATAAGTTGTCTTCGTACATGAGTGACAAGTACTTCTGAAAGGCAATGAATCATGCCTACAAAGAACTGGACGGCAAACAGACTTTTTGTTGGAGGTATTTACTTCTTTAGATACTTCTTTTATTAATCACATCACTGGAGGTTTGTGCATGGTGGCAGGAAAAGCAGCTATCCCTGCCCCCCTCCCAAAGAAAATCAATTTAATTGTTGAGGTAAGGACTAATGGTAAGCAAGTGTTAGAAAAGAAACATATATATGTCTGTCATGACATATATTGATGGCTGGAAATGCTGTCCAATCATGTTAATATTTCATTTAAAAAAATACTCATTAACTAGGTATAGATCATTCAGACATGCTTAGTCTGCTGTTACAGGATTCCTGACATCAGCCATTGCATTGGTCCGTTTTTTGATGCCCTAAAACACAAGCCTGCATATTGTCCTTTCTTGGGTAATCACATTCATAGGTGGAGTTGGACATTTAAAAAGTAGATGTTACTTCCCAAATACTTGTATCTATAGGTTTATGGCTGAACAGGAATGATGACTCATTTAGTGAGGGATTGCATGCACGAGGTTAAGCAGGCAATGGCAGGGAAGCCTGCCTTCAATCTTATGTTAGTATACATACAATCCATAACCCTCCAACTATTTAAATGCTTTGCTACAATGTAAGTTTAGTATTTTTTATGATTTACTGATTTTTCCTTTTATATACCTGGTATAATTTATAAATTGCGGGTAGTGAGTAACTGTTTATTTTCAGTGTCTTATTAAGAAGTGAGGATCTATTTGTAGTCTTAATCTCCCTAATTATATCTTAACTATCATTAGGCTGCTAATCAGGTCTCTCCTCTGTAGCACTGATGCAATAATACCTTTTCTCTAATCCTGGCTTTTTGCTTTCAAAGGTTTTTACAATTAACACAGACACTCATATTTACAGTAGTCTATTTGGCTTGTTTTTCATATAATATGTATCTATCATACACATATTACACACTTGCTTGTAATGTAAATTGAAGGTTGCATGGGTGTCACAGGCCCAATGTGGCAACCCACTGGCATTCAGCCTAAAATACCTAAAACTATTTTTCCAACTCACCATCTTTCATCTAAATTTTTGCAATTTTGGTTTTAATTTACTACAATTTATGTAGTGAGTAGACACCATTGTGCTGACAAAATCTAATTAGAAAATCGATTTGTAAGCTTTCTTTTTGTATTTTTGTTTCTCTACATCCTTTTCTCGTAGTACTGACTCAGCAACATATATCTGCATGCGTACCATGGCAATGTGCATGCCAAGGTAAAATCCATGCAACATTATTATAATATGTCCATTTTCCAACAGGACGCTATAATTTTAACATTTTTTCTTTTAGAATTATAAGGCTTTGCATTTTTAGTAAAATTCTTCCCGGTACATTCCTTTTACCTCAACAGACTCCCTGATAGAAAAAAACAAATCTGGCCCTGATCACAGGATTCTGTATATCCCCAAAACATATTCAGGGTTCTTTACTAAATGAGAATTGTTGTTAATTTAAACTAAACTTCAAATTTTGACCTTGAATTTGAAATTCACTTTAAATTCTGGACAAGTCTCACTTCAGGAGACAACACTGTTAGTTGAACGTATCTTCAGTTTTGTGACATAAGTTTACACATCCATTATTATTTGTTTCACTGCCTCCGTGTTTTGATATCCCCTATCACCAACTTTCCACCCATTGTCTACATCCAAGCAACCACAGGAAGAGTTTACATTCTGAGTACTACCATTCTAAGGAGATAGTGTAACATTGACAACGGGTCATAGGACCCAACATGTATGTATGATCTACGTTCCTCAATAAAACATTGTTGTAACACTGGGATGCACAGTTCAGTCTGCAGAGCTGTTTTCCTTTTTCATCTATGTTTCAGTAGTACTACAATTCCTTCTTTGACCCAATTACCATTTCCTCATCTATTTTGCCTGCCCTGAATTATTAGTGAGGCCTCTGTTCCTGAATCTTTTCTACTCATTTTGACCTAGTCATAAATTAGTGCCTTCTCCCTGACATTTGCGATTCTACTTTTCCTATGTATTGTGTTGCTAGTTATCTTCCTTTTCTGTTGACTCTTCCACTTTATTCTTTTCAATAGACAGTTTGCTGACTGATTATTATAAGTCACACAGATGTGAGGATCAACCTCTTGGGTAGTATGATTGTTTTTGAAGCTAATAGACAGTTCTCTATGCTGACATTGGCAATCCTTTCATTAGCTAGAAGTTTGGAGAAACTAATGCTGAACATTAAAATGAGTCTGACACATCTTTGAGTATTTGATAAAGATAAAATACTTAAGTTGAATGCATTGGAATTTCCTTCTCCAGCTCCACGAGGATTAGACACCAGAAGCTGAAGCAGCAAAGGGAAAACTTACCACAAAGTAAGTATATCAACAGTTTACTTTTCCACCCAGCTACATTAATTGCAGTTCTTGGCATCTTTTTTAGCTTTAATATTTGTTATACTTCTAGATACAAGTATGAGGGTTTTCGTTTTTGTTGCTGTCATCACGATGACATGATTTTGTGACAAGATGACAAAATCAATAATTTAAGATAACTTTGTTATTTTCTTTTTATTATTTGGGATGGCTTTATTGTATGTGAATGTAAGAGATAATGTTTATATTTTTATAATGTCATCACTGTGTGACTTTGCTATGTTGCACGTGGCCTTTTGTTTTGCACATGACTTGAAATGGAACTTTGCACGCAGCACTTCTTCTTTGATGAATTGTTTGCACTGTATATACTGCCATTCTCATATTTTTGTTTGCATGATAAAGGCTCTTCTAGGCCTGTGTCTTTCCTGTAACATATCCAATAAATTCTGCCTTGGGCCTTACATCGGTGACCAGACCTTACTTTTTTTCTTACATCTTCCCCTACCGGTGGCACACAAAGTGGACATGTCACCTTCAGAGTTTTTTTGAAAAATGAGAAGTGTTAGAGTCACTTTAAGCATGTGTCTATCAGTGAAGGAAGCATTCAGCCTCTTTTACGGCACAAGGGAAGGAATAAGCTAGGACGCTGTTAGTCTTTGAGGTATACTAACAGATCAGTCAATTGACTGAACTAATTATTCAACAATTTTTTTATTATTAAGATCAGATAAGCACTTGATTAATCATTTTCCAATAAGTCCTATGCAAAAACTCAGTGTTAGCCTAGTCTTCTACTTAAAGTGGCACTATACCAATATACCTTTATTGCTACTAATACATTATAAATAATGACAAATTATAAATGAATTATAAATATGTTATTATGTTAGGAGATTAACATAAATGTAATAAATAGTTTCATTATGATAAAATGGAAATTCTCATCTCAATATGATCATAGCTTGCATTATTTTCAGCTACCTAATGGAGCTAAAAGGACATTTGGAATATATGAAAATACAATTAAATAAGATTGTTGCTGGAGAAGCAATATGTTTTCAATAAACGTTCTTAAATCAATATCTGTGCATATTTTATTTTTCAAAAAAACATTTGTATACTGTAAACTACCTTTACAAGAAAACAAAATATTTGGCCAGCCGTGCTGTACTAGTGCACTTAAGAGGTACCTAAGCCTCCTTATTGTTTGAAAATCCTAAAAAAATTAAATCCAGTAATCTAACACTTTAAACCAATATGAATAGAACAGGATTTTCTAATGTAATGAAAGGATTAATTATTACCTTTTCATATTAGATAATGTGTTCACTGTATTCAAATACTGTATTCTATGAAGACTTAGCTTTCTAAATTTTATTATAAAATGACTGCTGTGTAAATACACCTTAATAGTTTATTCACCGGTTAATATGTCCATTTAAACTGTTAAAAGCAATGAGTGATTGCAACAACAAAAAAAGGACAATTCTCTGCTGTGCAGAAATCCTCATCAATCATCCTGCTAAATAGTAAATGAAACTAGCTGCTAACAGCACAAAGTATAAACAGCCTAGAACGGGTTTATATAAGGTGAATGTATAGACAATAATTATGTTTACTAAATTGTTACAGGAAAAGAAAAATGCATGCAAAAATTCATTTACAATGACCCTTGATCATTAAAGAGTCATTAAATCTTATATTTATTTAAAAAATGGCTGGAGTGAATTGTTGGAAATGAGATAACAGTGTTCATAGATAGGAGAGAAGGGAATATAATTAATTAGATCAAGTAACATTAAGCTTGTCTTAATGGAGGTAAAATACTCATGTAAAAAATATAATATTTACATGGTAGATATGCATTCAGTTAAGTTTGTTTTTTCCTGATGTTTGTTACAACTTCCTAAACTAAACTGTTACATGCCTTTAATAGGCATACTATTTGCATATATGAGCATATATCTATGGTACTACCATTCTAAGCAGAACTTTGTGGGTGCAGTTTATCTATTTTCTTCAAACCAGTTCTTTCATCACCCAATGACTTCTCCATATAATCTCAAGGATAGCAACATAAACCAGGCTTTTGATGCCAGGAGAGCCCGGTTTCTTTCTTCCTTTTTTAAACATCTGGAGGACTGCACCCAAAGACTCTTTGCCTCATAGCTACCCCATGAAGCTGGTAGTGGCTATATGGCTTCCATTACCTCCTTAAGATAGTGTTCCTTTTATAAAATAGGTTGCAAAGTGTCCTCAAGCAGCAGGGAAATTTAGGTGCAATGCATGAGATTGGCTAATCTGGAAAGTATGTAGAGTAGTCAATCCTCTTTGAGCTTCTGAGATATGGCTGAAAAAGCATTATTCTGCACGCTGAAGATTATAATCTTAAAACACATACATTTCAATTTCTCTAAAATATTTCACTCTTTTTCTAAAAAGCTTTTAGCCAAGTATATTTGATGTGCCATGCAACAAATACAGCCCTGGGGTAGGTTTGCACAGTGTATTAACAGGACAACCAAAAGGACAAGGATTAAAAAGGTTTCCCATTATCACCATGTAGTAAACATACAGCGGATGTTATGCAAAGTATATGCTTCCTTTGCATGTCATCATCTCATCACAAATGTACAAGTCAAAGTTGAAATAATACCATTATGTAAATTCTCAATAATGCCTTAGTTAGCTGGTAAAACAATTAATGTAGGTGATTACCAGGCAAACCTTCATTTCTTGCCATGTGTGATTGCTAAAAGCTCTTAAACATTGACACTATGATGGATGAGATAATCTTTATATCCCTGTAATAGTTGATGGATAAGGGCAAGTAAAACATTCACAGATCAATATGTCTCTGCAATTTGTGGAACAAGATCCTGTTGGGCCCTGGTTCAGGATTATGTCTGCTTCCTGATTAGTCGACTCCATGCTTTGAGCCACCTCTTCCCTTTTGTCATTTCAGCTCTCTAGAAATTGACTGTTCATGCTTATCTACAGGATTGCAGAGAAATGGTGAAAACTACTGGGCTAAACAGTTTGGTTTATACAAACGGCCACCAGAGAGCCAGTGTTTGGTTCTATTTGCATGAAGGGAAATTGCCGAACCAGTGGTACCCAGGTAAAGCTACTGATGGTGGCTGGGCAGGGTAAATACCAAACGGTGTCCCAGACCTGGACCATAGTCGGTGGACAGGAGGCTTGCAGGAGGCTTGCACTCCTCCAGGGGTCCATGGCAAATGTACGTTTAAAGAGCATTTATCACAGGTGGTATCATTCTGATATGCAAATAGTATAGGTTCTCTTTGTAATGTCACAAGTGAGAAAAAAAAATGTTGAGGCCTGAGCTGGGACTAACCGAAGGGCAAGCTACTGAGTTTCTCTAAGCCAGAGGTTCCCAATTAATTTTTACAGTGAAACCCATTGATATAGTGTACCAACACTGTGGAACTCCATGTCATGGGTGGTGGTCCGGTGACCGGGACCCAGTATGCCTGATCTTGATAGTAGGAGTCACTGTGTGGAAATGGATTATCAGGGCCTGGTGCAGGGTAACCACACACCCCCTGGTGTTGAGCACCAGCGTTTGTGCGGCCACATACCAGGGCCCTGATGCAGCTTCTGCGGATACCAGGTGCCAGATGACAATAAGCAGACCTCCCAGAATCTGAATAGGGAGGCTCTGCAGCAGATATATATCCAGTACAGAAACAAGGTAAGACTAGAATAGACACCAAACAAGAAAACAAGACAAATTAGGAGAACCCAGAATCGGGGAAGGACAGAAAGCAGAACCCAGAACATGTTCACAATACATAAGGAAAACATGAACAGGACATGTACAGGGCAGGACATGACAGGACTGTACATGAACTGGGAATACAAGACAAATTAAAACAAGACAAGAGATACAAGGCAAAACAAGAGGAGACATAACTAAATACTAATATGGCTAATAAACATTGGAGATTTAGACATATATAAATGGCCAAGATGTATGCAGCCCACCACTGCACCAAAGTACTCCAATTAAGGTGGGTCCTAGACTGCCTAGATATGCATGACTAAATAAACAATAATAAAATACACACAGCACTTACCTGCAAGAAAAGGGCAGAGGACTTGGAACAACTGCCTGCAGGAACCAACTGAAACAAAAGGATTAATTGAAAAGGAATGGGTGTGGCAACATAAAACAAACATTTAAAGGAATCCAGGAGACTGGGAATTCCAGGAACGGCATAAAGGAATGAACCCAGAAAACCCAACTTAAAGAAAACCAGACATAGAATAGAAAACCTGAAAAACCTAGAAAAACTAAACAAGAATTGTAAAAAGAGTACTGGATACCAGAAGCCAAGGCCAGACATCTCTGCAGAACAGAGCAGGATGTGACACCCCACAACCTTTTTAATGAGCACATACCTAATAATGAGCAGAGTATATTGTGTCTTTTTTCACATATTCTTCTTATATTTTTAATTTTTAATTAAGAACAGAATAGTTTTTTTAAGGTTTTTTTTTTCTTTCAATTTATTTTTCAATCTAAAATGTAGAATAATAAAACAAATAATTTCCCTCTGATGTGAAGCTAGATTGGACACAATACTAATTGAAAAATAGATGAGCCTGAAAGAATAAGAGGATTCCTACATGTACCTGTCCTTCATTGGTGCTTAATATATTGCTAGCATCTGTTTTAGAGCATGAATTAACCAGTCTGCCTTCCTGACCCTGTGGTTTGACTTAATGTGCATCTTGCCCTAACCTTCTGCCTACTATTTTAGCATTGATACATTAATATCATCTATACTTCAATGTGGACATTTTATTTTATTCAACTTCATTCAGTACATATACATATAACATATTTATACTAGCTCGTAAATCATTGCAACAAATGAGAAATACAAGTCATAACTCCCTCCATAAATATACAAATAATTGAAAAACAATCAATCAGGGTGTGATTCAAAATGTTGCATAGATATTGCATGCAGAGAAGACATTTTAAAAAAGAAAATCAAATTCAAAATGGCCGTGAACCTTTAGAATATATGGTTTCCATATAACCTTTGCACCTTATGCTATTGATGACACTTTCAAAATGGCTACCACACAACATGACTCAGTATAGATAAAGCACATGCAAATATATTATATATAATATGGTAACTTACAAATATGTCAAATTAAAAATGAAAACTGTCCTTTATAACCTTTAATCTTCATATTACCGTTGGTGGTTTTGCTATTGAATGGCCATATATTAAACAAGTTGCAATATAATTCAATAGTGAAATAATAGTAGATGTATATAATTCATGAACGACATCTTTATTTTGATGTCAATTTATTGTGAATATCAATGGTAGAAGACCTGGCTGTAGACTTGTGCCAAATTCTATATTGCTCTAACAAATAGTATCAGAGAAGAACATTTTTGAAGAATTTTGTGGCATCCAATTTGGTTCCCAAACCATGTTATATCACAACACAGCTCGACATGGCGGGGGGAGATATATCTCTTTGTGTGAAAAGAGATAAATGCTAAAAGACATTCTATTGGCTTCCATTGTGGTTATGCATTATTCAGCACTTAGCCCCAAAATAACACCTGTTTATTATTTGATCCTGTGATAAATCTACCCCTGCAAGCAGCAGATCTGTTGCATAGGTAGTTATAGAGGTCTTAATATTTCGCTATGAAATGCTGCGCATACCTGCGTGTAACTGCATGTGACTTCACCTCCAGCAGCATCATTGAAACTTTCTTAGCCAGCATGGAACTAGAGTTCTGGGATAGCTAATATAATTTTTGTGTATATTGGATGTCTATCGTCAGCAAACACAGCAGGATATAAGGATTTTTCTAACCAAAACCAGTTTTTTGGTCTATGTATTCCCTTAATCCAAATAGTTACCTTTTTAGCTTTTTTTTTTTTTTTTGACAATCTTTATTATTTATTTTTCGTCATGGTTACAGTTTGACAATTTGTGCACTTGAAAATATAGGGTGTTAGCAGAGTCAACAAAATATACAGCTTCAACCTTTATGATAATTGAGATCCAACAGTATTTAAGCAGTAAAGTGCTTAAAAACAAAGAGTGAAAAGCAGACTATGGCAGTAATAGAATTAACACAATGCGCTGAGTGGTTTAGAACCACAATTCAATCAACGAATTACGGTATGTCAACAATGGTACAACATATAACAATGGCCCCTGACCACAGTTAACAGAAGTATTAATCGTTGGCCATATAGGTACTTGTAGTAGCAAGTTAGGGTATCTGTGACAGGGTTAGATACAAACTTGCAATGTATATCAAACAGGTAAAACAGCGTGACGATCGGTCAGTAGTCGTGGGGCTAGCAGGTCATGCCTGAGCAGGGTTTCTGCATCGCGGTAATAACTGAGGCCTATGTGGCTGATTAGTAGGTAGTGTTTTGGTTAGAGTTATGGTAACCAGGGTGTTGGGTAAGTCCCATGTTCGTTGTGTTGAGTGCAGGCTAGCGTCACTTGTCTCAATTTTCCCTATGCAGTATTTGTTGGAGGAGGTATATCTCCTTTGTCGGTCGTTCCCTCTGTCGAGGCAGGAGGGTGGCAGGGGGGAGGAGGGGAATGGGGTATGGTGGAGGACTCCCAGTTCCCCGCCCCACCCGCCGAGAGGTACCACAGCCAGGGCGTCCAAGTGCCAGTGCATTTCTCATGCCTGTCATGCAGTGTTGCTGTGAGGGATTCCATGTTGTAGATCTCTCCCACCCTGTCTATCCACTGCCGGAGCGTGGGCACATCCCTCTGCCTCCACCTTGTAGGGATCAGGGAGTTGGCTGCTGTCAGTAGGTGTTTCACTAGGGATTTTTTGTATGCGGAAAGGGTCATGTCTGTGTGATGTAGTAACATAGTGAGGGGCTGAAATGGCAGGGCAATGTCTGTGATTTGTTGGATGGACTCTCGGATCGCTGCCCAGAAGGGGGCGATGCCGGAGCAGCCCCACCAGATGTGGAGAGCGGAGCCATTGTTGGCGCCACATCTCCAGCATTCACCGGGCGTCTCCACGTTTATACGATGCAGAATATCTGGGGTTCTGTACCAGTGTGTTAAGATCTTGAAGCTCGTCTCCTGGATTTTGGAGCTGATGGAGCATTTATGTGTTAAAATAAATATTTTTTCCCATTCCTCTTCTGTGAGCGTGGTCCCTGTCTCTCTCTCCCATCTGGCTATGTATCTTGGGGGTGGCGGGTTTTCTCCCTCGAGGAGAAGCGCATATAGCATGTAGACGCCCCTCTCAGGGTGGGTCCTTTTGGTGCATAATGTTTCAAACTGTGTGGGGGTTCTGTGTAGGCACCGTTTGTTTGGGAAAGCCGCGTAATATGCCTGTGTTTGAAGGTAGTGGAAGTTGTCTATGCCTGTAGGTGCTTTGTCCCCGAGGATGTCTGCCAGAGGCTTGAGTCGATCCCCCTGCAGTATTTGATGAAAACTGAGCCAGTCGGTGTTGGTGTATGTACGCAATTCTGCAGGTGTTAATCCCCCACCAACGTCTGGGTTGTGTGTGATGGGTATAAGGGGGCCGACTGTGGTGGTGAGTTGGTGAGAATATCGCAGCGTGCAACAGATTCATAGCATGGCATCTATCATTGCCTGTTCATAGGGATCCTAGTGTTAGGGAGCCAAGCCAAAGGCGGGAGGGGAGAGAGCTGCCCGTCTGTGTGAGTTCCATGGGCACCCATAGCTTGGCTGTTGGGCGAGCGTGCCAGTCCACCGCCCTGAGCTCGTATGGTATTGGAGGCCGGCGCCCCCCTGGGCCTTATGGCGTTCTAGTAGCGCCTTGCTAACCCTGGTCGCCTTCCCGTTCCACACGAACTTCCGTACGGCCGTGGAGAGTGACTGAAAGAAGGCTCTAGGTATGGAGATAGTGATTGTTTGAAACAAAAACAGGAGGCGCGGCAGGACATTAATTTTTACAGCGTTAATACGGCCAAACCAGGAGACATAGAGACCCGTCCAGCAATGTAGATCGGACTGTATAACCGAGAGAATGGTGAGGAAGTTTAACTGGTATAGGAGTATCAGGTCTTTAGGTAGCCGGACCCCGAGGTATTTTAATTCGGAGTCTCACCATGAGAAGTGGAATTGCGAACGTAAGTGTGCGACCTTCCCTGGTGTGAGTGATATCGGTAGGGCCTCTGACTTGCTCATGTTTAGCTTCAGGTTAGAAATGTCACCGAAGGCTCAGAGGAGGTTGGAAAGAGAGACTGCAGGGTTATCGAGGTAAAAGAGCATGTCGTCTGCGTACGCGGCCACCCTATGCTCTGTTTGGTGCAGCTTGTACCCCGTAGTACCTCCGTCCTGTCTGACCGCCTCCAGAAAGGGTTCCAGAGTGAGGACAAACAGGAGGGGGGACTGGGGACAGCCCTGTCTAGGGCCATTGCAGATGGAGAATGGGGCCGAGAGTGTGCCATTAATCCGTATACGTGCTGTTGGGGTTGTGTATAGTGCTAGTATCCAGGAGCGGATATGGGGGCCGAATTGCATATGTCGGAGGGTGGCCTCAAGGTACTGCCAGTTCACCCAGTCGAAGGCCTTCTCTGCGTCTGTGGAGACAAGAACCAACTCCTTGCTCATCAACCGGGCGGAATGAATCATGTTGAGGGCTCGTATGGTATTGTCCCACGCCTCCCTTCCAGGGACGAAACCCACTTGGTCCGTGTGAACCAGCGTGGGGAGCAAGTGGGTGAATCTCAGGGCCTGAATCTTGGCGAATAATTTGAGATCTGAGTTGAGGAGCGAGATCGGCCTATAGCTCCCGCAGTCGTTGGGGTCTTACCCCTCCTTTGGTATGACCATCACTGTCGCGTGCGAGGTGTCTCTTGGGAACCAGCTGCCCTCTAGTAGGGAGTTAAAGCCCTGTAACATGTGCGGTAACAGTGTGTCCCGAAACTTGCGCAGGTATGAGACCAGTAGGCCGCCAGGGCCCGGGGCTTTATTGGATTTAGATCGTTTAAGGGCAGAGGCGAGCTCTTCCGCGGTGATGGGTTGTTCCAGTTCCTCTGTTAATTCCTCCGAGAGCTTGTGCCCGACATATTTCGAGAGGAAGGCGTTCACACGGTGTAGGCGTTGTGGTGTCTCCGTTCGTTGTGTGGTGGTGTTGATGTTATATAGCTCCGAGTAAAAGTGCCGAAAGGCCTGGAGGATATCTGCCGGGGCCCTCTTTATCGTCCCATCCCTCCCCTTAACTTGGTGAATATGGTGTTTCCTCTGCTTTTGTTGTAGGGTGCGGGCTAGTGTTCTCCCGCATTTATTGGAGATTTCTTAAAAATGTCTATTTGATTTCCGTATAGTGTGTAATTGTTTCTGGGAGAGTAGGTCTCTGAGCTGTCTGCGCTTGTCAGTGAGGAGGAGATAAGTGTCATCCGTTTGGTCCCGTTTGTGTCTCTAGGTCTGCTATCATGTTCGTCAGGTCTAGGATATTTGCGGTGTGTTCCCTCTTCCGTTGGGTGCA
This sequence comes from Pelobates cultripes, assembly GCA_933207985.1. Lineage (NCBI taxonomy): Eukaryota > Metazoa > Chordata > Amphibia > Anura > Pelobatidae > Pelobates > Pelobates cultripes. Next base: position 158,621,499 of record OW240917.1, read on the forward strand.
TAATTTGATAAATTGTCCCCGAATCACACATTTGTGCGCTTCCCACACCGTAAGGGGAGCAATGTCAGGGCTGTCATTGTCAGCAAAGTATTGGGTCAGTGTTTGTGTGATTTGTGTGGTGAAATTGGTGTCTGTCAGCACACTTTCATTGATTCTCCATTGAAGTTCCCGGGGTTTGAAGAGTTGAATTGGGGCATGGTCCAAATCGTGTTGTTTCCCTATCGTGGAGGTGATCAAGAGGGGAAGGTACTCTTGGGCTAGGAAAATATAGTCGATTCTGCTATATCTAAAATGCACCGCAGAATAGCTTGTGTAATCTTTAGCTTTCGGATGCGCCACCTTCCAGCAGTTGACCAAGCCCGACCTGATCAATGCCTGTTTAGCTTTTCATATACAGTGCGGGGGGATGGTGCTGGTGCCCGCGGAAGAATCCCTCTGGGGGTCCAGCGGGATGTTTAGATCTCCAGCTAGCACCAAGGTGGGGCAATATATCGTGGCGAAAGTGTACCTGTGTTCTGCGATCGTGCCTTTCACAAATAGGAACCTGCCCAGGGGGTCCGCTTCTGATGCCGTTCTTAGGAAAGGGACAGAATGGGCAAAGATTATTGCCACTCCCGTGCGTTAAGCTTCGGAGTTGTTGGCGTAAAATCCCTGGGGGAATCGTCTATCTCTTATCTTAGGGGCATCCTTCCCTTTAACGTGCATTTCCTGTATAAATGCTATCAAGGTCTTCTGAGACCTCAGGGTCCTCAGCAGGTGTCTCCTTTTTTCAGGGGAGTTAAGGCCCCTTACATTGTGGGATCGTAGGAGTAGAGGTGCGGGTCAGAAGCCGGTCGCCATGGCTGCTCGGTCACCTAACAAGGGGGGCCAGGACCAGGGGTCCTCGGGGAAAGGGGTTGGGGGGGTGAGTGGAGAAGGTAGTGGAGGGGGGTTTGGTTGATGTGTCTGTTTGGGTTTGTTAGCCTGTTGAGGACTGTGAAATAGTAGGCAACTATGGCCCCAGGTCGTGTGGGGGAGACAAGAGGGTCCGTTGCTGTGGGACTAGGAAGTCCGGTTGGTTGAGTCCATCTGGGAAGTCCAGTATCCGCTCTCCCTCGACCGACTTTGTGGAGTTTCTGAATTGTCCACTAAGGCAGGTGAGAATGGGTTGGTTTTCTGGAGGGGGCCAGTGCGGGTGATTGGGCGGTACATCCCTGGGTCTCGCCAAGAGACCGGTCGTTTGGGTCCCCTTCAAGATTTGTCTGAGCAGCCGGTCGGACCCCATTTCTGGTGGCATATATCTCAGTTCGCCAGTTTTTCTGAGTAATGGGTGTTGGGAGGGTTCCTGTCCATGTCTTGGTTACTGATCCGGGGTGTGGCTGTCTCATAGGGTTAGTTGGCTCGGGGAGGGGGACAGTCCACCTGGGCGGCGGTCTGTCGGGGGGCCCATGCTTGGGGGTGTAGGTCATTGTCAGGGGGGCGTTGGTCACTTCTGGGGTGGGGGATTTAGGGGTGTCTCAATGGGACGGGGGCGTTCTCTTATGCTAGCAGCGCGTGCCCGTAGTGCATAGTTAACATTTTAAAACATTGCTTAGTCAATATACGATATTACTTCTCGTCAACAAATTAAGTGGTTCCGAGGCCACGTCCGTGACTGATTTCAAACTTAACATAAAACTCCTTTCGGCTTATTAAACAATGCAAGCATAGTAAAACAGATTAAAACAGAAAGACAAGGCCACTATGGCTCCCTCACCCCCCTCCCAAATCATTTTCAGCCGGTTGGGGCCATTCTCCTCCCCATTTCGTCTGTGCTGGCTCTTTTTCGGTGTGTGAACCTAGGGGTACCTTGTAGTGACCCCGGAGGGCAGGTAAGTGTAAGGGTTGGAGCGTATCCAAGAAGTGGTTATGTTCTCGATTAACGACAATGTATAGTCAAGTGGTAGAGCCAGCTTGTTATGCTAAATCCAGACCTCGCTGTGAGCTATTTCCCGTCCTTGGAGGGATGCAGCGCTAGGTTCATTACCAAAGTTGTGTCGGGCCTGTGAGTCTCTGCTATCCCAGTCAATCTCAATTAAACTTGGCCCCCATCCCCCCCCCCTAAAATCGGCCGCGGCCTTTAGGTGTCCTTTCCTATCCCTCATACCTGTGTTGTTCCGTTTGCATTGTGTGTTCCTTTCAATTCTCTCATCCCGGTACCAACCCGGCCCATGAGGTGGAAGTCCCCGTGTGAGTGCAAGTTTTGATACTTAGCTGTTGCTGTCTTGAGAGCATCCATGGGGGAGATGCCGGTCCGAATGGGCTGACGGTCATCGGGCTTGGTCCGTGGTATGGGTGGTTACTCCTCGGGTCCATTAGGGCCTCCCCAGAGCGTGGGCTGCCCTTCACTCCGAGCTCAATTGCGCAGGATGATTTGGGCGCGGCAGAGGTTGGTCCAGGATCCAGTTGCGGACAGTGACTGGTGGCAGGTCCATTGCTCTCAGGAAGCTGGGTACTTCATTGGGCCATCGCATGGAGCGCCATGTGTTATCCTTTTTGGCTTGGAGGCAAAATGTGAAACCTCATTTATAGGGTATGCGTTTCTCCTGTAGGATGCATGTTAGAGGCCGCAGTGCCCTCTGGGCATCCAGGGTAAGGGAGGACAGGTCCTGGTACAGTGACACCGAGGCGTCACGGAAAGTGACGCTCTGCTGGCGTGCCGCTCGCATGATGGCTTCTTTAAGCTGAAAAGAAAGTAGGCAACATATCACATCTCGAGGGAGGCCATCTCTTCTTGGTGGGCGCAGGGCCCTGTGGGCTCGTTCTTTGTGGAAGTCATCAGGGACCTCCTCGCCTAAGATGTGTGTGAAGAGCTGTGTAAGGGCTTCAAAGAGGTCTTCATTATCGGCTTTATCACTTTTGGTGAACATGTTGGCCGAGATGGCCGCAAGTTCTGTTGTTATCTGCAATAGGGCTGAATCCGCGTCGCTCTCCGCTCCTGGGGAGGCGGCCGCATTCTTGTCTGCAGGCTTCGTGGCGTGGAAGCTGTCTGGGGTGGAGAGAAAGTCGTCCATCGGACCAGAGTTTTTTCTCGATGGGCTGTTGCCCGAGGGTCCCAGGGTGCCCTGGCGTCTGGTTTTCCCCATTCTGGGGATATCGGCAGGCTCTTATTTGGGGCTTTGTGGGTCGAGGTTGCGGAGCTCCGGCCATGTGCGACTCACTCCATTCACCGACAAGCCACGCCCCTTTAAAGCAACTTTTATCCGTCCACATCTCAAGTAATTTCAGAATATAATTTATAACTAGGAAAGTCAGATGAGATAGACTATGCCTTACTTCTTCTAAAATGTGCTGGGAAAGGGACACTTGGTTAGTCCTAATGGTAGATGTATGTGTTGAAATTGTATCTGTGTTCATTCCTACAAATATATCTAATAACATGGACCTCTTACCATACAAATTTATATGTGGAGTCACAAGTAAAAAAAAATAAATGTATATATATATTTTCCTATCAATTAAAAATACTTCTGTTTTACATATATATATATGTTCTTTTTTCCCACTTTGATTAGTTAGGATGCAAGAGGAATGTTTCAGTAATACAAAAAATGCAATGAAATACGAAAGTCATTGCCATACTATATTCATTTTTACTTACCATTTATGCAATACCTCTGTTCTCAATCAATACCCCTGAGTATTCAACTCCTGCTTTGTAAATAGCCCCATGAAAATGAAAAAAACATCAACATATGTCATATACCTAAAAATAAAACTGCCTGACATATATTACACTGGCTTTTTGGTTGCGAATTCTGACACCAGTCACAGTTCCCCTCCTTTGGGATTACTGGCTTGATAGTCCAATGCCCAGAGGAAATTTCCAATGTTGCAGTAGCATATAAATATCCCTGTGTTTCAAACCTGGCTGAAAATTAATGGTCATTATGGCTACCTGGGATTACTCTCTTGTGTTCATTTTTATTTTGAAGTCCATTTCTTATTTTTTATGGTTTATTAATTTCTAACATGAAATTGGCAATCAACTTTCTAGTAGTTAAACCCTGTCTTACGGTCCACACAAATCCAATGCCATGAGCTCTATAATTTAAAGACATTCAACAATATAGTTTTTTACAGTATCTGCAAGTCGGCTTCATCTGAAGAAGTAAGAAAAAAACGTATCAGTGTAAATCCCTAAGCCCTGAAGCTAAAACCTGTGTTACTATAGTATTAGTTAAACGATGATGCTTTTAATAGTTGAAACATTCTCAAGGAATCTTTCCACATAGCAGATCTCATTTCTAACATCTAGAGACTTGAGCAGTTTCACAGTCTTTGATGATTTTGTTTCCTGCGACCCCAAATGCTACAGAGAAGATGACTAGTACTTAACGGCCCAACACCATGCAGAACGTTTGGCATTTGCCAGAGAACACCAAGATTGGCAAATTTGCCACTGGTGCCCTGTGCTCTTCACAGATGAAAGCAGGTTCACACTGAGCACATGTGACAGACGTGGCAGAGTCTGGAGACGTAGTGGAGAACGTTCTACTGCCTGCAACATCCTCCAGCATGACTGGTTTGGCAGCGGGTCAGTAATGGTGTGGGGTGACATTTCTTTGGGGGGCCGCACAGCCCTCCATGTGCTCGCCAGAGGTAGCCTGACTGCCATTAGGTACCGAGATGAGATCCTCAGACCCCTTGTGAGACCATATGCTGGTGCGGTTGGCCCTGGGTTCCTCCTAATGCAAAACTATGCTAGACCTCATGTGGCTGGCGTGTGTCAGCAGTTCTTGCAAGACGAAGGCATTGATGCTATGGACTGGCCTGCCCGTTCCACAAACCTGAATCCAATTGAGCAAATCTAGGACATCATGTCTCGCTCCATCCACCAACGTCACGTTGCACCGCAGACTGTCCAGGAGTTGGCAGATGCTTTAGTCCAGGTCTGGGAGGAGATCCCTCAGGAGACCATCCGCCACCTCATCAGGACAATGCACAGGCGTTGTAGGGAGGCCATACAGGCACGTGGAGGCCACACACACTACTGAGCCTCATTTTGACTTGTTTTAAAGACATTACATCAAGGTTGGATCAGCCTGACGTGTGTTTTTCCACTTTAATTTTGAGTGTGACTCCAAATCCAGACCTCCATAGGTTGAAAAATTTGATTTCCATTTTTTATTTTTTGTGTAATTTTGTTGTCAGCACATTCAACTATGTAAAGAACAAAGTATTTCACAAGAATATTTAATTAATTCAGATCTAGGATGTGTTATTTTTGTGTTCCCTTTATTTTTTTGAGCAGTGTGTGTGTATGTATGTATATATTTATATATATATGTATATATATATATATATATGTATGTATGTATGTATGTATATATATATATATGTATATACGTATATATATATACATATATATATATATATATATATATATATATATATATATATATATATATATATATATATACACACATATATATATATATATATATATATATATATATAACACACACACACACATACACACATAACAGGTAATAAATATAGTCAACCATAACAGGTGAATTCTGTATTGAGGTATGTTGCCATACCTTAAGCACACAGCTTCAGAAGCTTTTCTTACCCTTAAGGACACAATCCATTTTTGCATTTTTTGCTGTTTGTGTTCAAACGCAATTTGCATCTCTGTCATTTATTGCACCAACACATATTATATATAGTTACAGGTCACAAAATACAAGGACTAAATTACAGTTTCAATTTGCAACAATTTCAGAAGTTGGTATGTTTGTCTTTTAGTTTAGTAGCTATCACAGAAACAAAAAAAATGCCACACAAAAGTATATATTTATATAAAGTTGATATCACAGGCTATTTACCTAAGGTTAGTTTGGCACTTTTAGCCATTTCATCGCCAATCTCTGCTAAATATTGGAGTAAAATTTTTTTTTCTCTCTATTTTGGCATATACACATATAACAAGGTTTTTGTAATGTGTATTTCATAAAGCTGGTGTGTGCTATTCCTTATTGTGTTCTACTACATCTGCTGAGTATAACAATACCCCCATTGTATGCCTCTGGCACTATTTTGTAAAGCTACAATGCCATATAAGAGACAATGCTATTTCAGTTTCTAGTGTTAGAATTTTCGTAGATGGATTTGACAGACCTAAGTCTCATTTTAGGGTATTATAGCAGTGTGACTGTTCAAATAACGCCACAAAGGGCTTTCATTTGATAAAGCAGACACCCCAGGGTATCTTATATGGTGTATATTGTGCCTTAACGTGCCCCCTTTTTTTCACCAATTTATGTCAATGTTTGTGGTGAGGGGGAAGAAAATGGCATTTTTACATATATGTTGCATTTTTGCTCAGTATTTCTCACACTTGATATGTACCACTGTCATAAAAAAAACCAAATTATGCTAAGTTACATCTTCTGAGTAAAACAATATGCCCAATATATGACTTAGACACTATTTTGTGAAGTTACAGTGCTGTAAAACAGACATATCAAGTTCAAGCTTTTAAAGTGTGAATTTTCATGGAGGGTTTTGATGCGTTTGTGTCCCACTTTGGAGCACTTGAGCAGGCTACATATTCCAGCTACACAATAAAGGCATGCCATTTCTTAAAGAAGACATTCCAGGGTATTTCAAAAGGTATATTTTGAACCTAACCAAGTGTAGTGGTAATAAGCATTTTTACTGCCTTTTTGAGCCACAAAGTGAGTTTGCACAGTATATTTTGCAAACCTTATTCGTGATACGACTGTATAATACTTCATATGTTTCTCAGCTATGTTTTTCTGAGTACAACAATACCCCCCATATGTACCTTTGCCATGTATATGTGGACATTGAACGGGCACATTTGAGACAGTCATTCCAGCTTTTTTCAAACTTTGAATTTTTACGCTGTGTCCATGTTCCATTTTAGAGTATTTGAGCAGGCTATATAATCGAACTATCCCATAAAGGCATACCATTTCTTAAAGAAGACATCCCAGGGTATTTCAAAAGGCATATTTTGAACTTTGGCCTGGAATAATTTTTCCGCTAGCTTGTACCAAATGTAGTGGTAATAAGCATTTTTTTCTACCTTTTTGACACACAAAGTGAGTTTGCACAGTTTATTTTGCAAACCTTATGTGTGCTATCACTGTATAATACTACATATGTTGCTCAGCTATTTCGTCTGAGTACAAAAATAACCCCATATGTACCTTTGCCAGGTATATGTGGATGTTAAAAGGGCACATTTGAGACAGAGCCATTCAGTTTTTTTCTAACGTTGAAATTTTACTCTGTGTCCATGTTGCATTTTGGAGTAGTTTAGCTGGTTGGTTATTTAACCCCTTAAGGACCAAACTTCTGGAATAAAAGGGAATCATGACATGTCACACATGTCATGTGTCCTTAAGGGGTTAAACTCCCCACAAAAACTAATTAGTAAAGAATACACCCCGGGGTAATTCAAAAGGCATACTTTGTACCTTAGCATGGGATCATTTTTCCTCTAGTTTGTTCCAGGTGTAGTGGTAATGAGCATTTTTAAATGTATTTAACTTTTTTAAACTCTTTTTTTAACTTAACTTTCTTAAAACTTTTTTTACACATTTAACATTTTTATAAACTTTTTTTTTACTGTTAGTAATCAATTGGCAGAGAAGGGGTACATTTTTATTTCAAATGGATAAAGGGGGGTGGGATTTTAAACTAACTTTATTTATTTTTTTACACAGGGAGAAGCTCCGCAGTGATCCGTCTCCCTGCACTTCAAACAGTATGCGGAAGAGCAGGGAGGCGGATCAGAAGTCCCTGCAGCACATGTGCTGCAGGGACAGCGCGATCGGGTGCTCCCGGTCTGCCTCGAATACCAAGGCAGACCAGAGGAGCGTTAACCCTGCGATCACCGCATTCGCCGCTAATGCGGTGATCTGGGGTTAACTTTAGCGCATGATGGACCTGGTCCATCATCCGGCGTTAAGTGCTATCCTGGCATGATGGACCGGGTCCGTCATTCGTCATTATGGTGTTAAAAGATTTTAGACTGAATGACGAGTTGACTGTGTCTGTGAGGTTATTCCATAATTGCAGTGTTCTGTAGGAAAATAAGGATCAAGCCACTTTATTTTTGTATTGCGGTATGCTAAATATCGTGTTGGTATTAGATTGGCCGTTATAGGAGATGAGAACAGCTGGGAAGAGCATTCTGCTCAGGTAGGATGGGAGCTTCCCAGCACAAGGCTGGAAAGAAGAAGAGTGCGTCGGGATTCCATCAATAGCCAGGTTAGCTCTTTTAACGTGTCACAATGGTAGCTCTAGTAATTACATTCTAGTACAAAGCAGCAGAACAAATTGTGCAATGTATTGGGTTTGTGAAGGTGGGTTTGCAGAGAAGTTGCATACACTACATCCCAACAGTCAATGACTGGAATTAGCATCAGTTTCCTTACTTTAGGTCTTAGGCAGGATTTGTTTCTGTACAGAGTTTTTCAATTATAGCTGTCAACTACATATATTGCATGCACTGCATGAGAAGGAAAAACTAAACTGAGATCTATGTGTTTTGTGCACAAAAAAGGCCTTTTCTTTCTCAAAAAAAGGTCTAGTGTTGCCAACCATCCTCTGGCCAGCACACACCACACACATTACATATAGCCCGGACACACCATACATATTGCACCCACCACCACAACACATACACACACTATGGAGCAGAACAGAGACAAAAATAGACAGTTGTGACTATAGCTGAGCTGGAGTATTTTTCCAGATCAACTATTTTGGTTTCAGATTTTCAATTCAGATTTAATCTGGGATAATTCAGAGTTTAGTGAATAAGCCTGCCAACGTCCAAGCCTAAGTAGGGTCACCAAGCATTGAAATGTTGTGTCAGGACAGTTATATTGTGATGACGGACAAGAAGATTAGGCTACCACTTTAGTCCCTTCGACTAGTAGATTTTTTTTAACATTGTAAACATGAGGCTCCCATGCTCAGGTAGCCGAGTCGGCGTTTGGAGGATGTCAAGTAAAATACTTACAAAATACTATAGTGGTTTGTAGTCATTATGGTGCTTGGAGTGTTGTAATATCTTAAAGAAATACTTAAGAATGCAGTGGTAAAAACCAGCAAAGTTGGTTACCTGTAAACAGCAATAAAATAAAAAATTATTTCCTAGAAAAGTTACTCTACGTAAGGCAGTTGCTGTAGTGTCTTGCTAAATGGGTCATAGTAATATAACCTCATTATCGTCCTCTGTGAGGAAGCAAGAAGGGATTTGTATTTAAGGTAATACAGTAGCAATGATCTACTTAGACTTTGCAAAGGCTTTTAGAGCCATACCACTTAGGAGGTATCTGTACTAAATAAAGGAAATTGGTTTTAGTAAAATATTGAGTAAAGCAATTAGAGAATGCATAATTAATTTTGAGATGTTTAATAGCTTTGTGGACCTGAAAACATCAGAGGGTGTTGTTTGGGAGGATAATGCTAGAAAAATATCAATTGTTTTTATGAATTTTGCTTTGAGTAGAACGGAGTAGCAACATTTTAGAGTTTAATTTTTAATCACAGAATGTTTTGTACAACAATATCACAGCTGGAAACAAATGAAAACCAGATAAGAGCATGTAAATAATTATTTAACCCAATTTTAATCATTTTAAAATAAGGCCATGAATGAATGGCTCAGACCTTTTGAGAACACAATGTTAAATAGGAAATAGAAATTAATTTCTGAATTTTTCTGTTGAAAGGTTGATGATTGCTTTAATAAAAAATTGTATTTACATAGACAAAATTGAAATGTGTGATCACATGTCTGTCTGCAAACACATAAATAAATCGTACAGTGGACCAATGATAGAATCAATAGTTAATGAGATATGCAAAAATAGCTGAATATTGAATGCATTGAATCATACAAAAAACAAAGCATTTCATTTGTTTGTATATGATTAGCTTTTTGTATTTTAATATTTTAATGTATATGTCTTATTTTAGAGATATACAGAGCAATAATCTTTTTAAAGTCAAACTAGGTCCTATCTTAGCGATGGCTTTGACACTGTATTTGTTTATGCACTAATTTCCTCGGATGTTTTTCCAACATCTTCTAGTTTTAAAGGGTCATATTGGCAAAATAATTTGCATTAATTAATCAGATCAATATGGCTGTTACTCTGGTTTTTCTTTCTCATCTTTATCTCCGTTTTATTATTTTTTGTTATTAATAAAACTACACTACTCAGTTAACAACTGCTTATTGAAAATACAGAAACAAATTATTTAATAAAGAATAAAATAATTTAATGATCTGTGGAATTAATGATATCACATCAATGGAAATGTTTTTTCTAATTTCCACAAGTTTGCCAAAAGTGAGCACCAACTTGACTTTAATGGGGATCTAAAAGTTGATTTTGTAAAAAAATCCTGGCAAATATGTAAAAACTAATAAAGCTTGCAGACAAACATATTCATTTCACCAGAAGAACCTGTGAAAAATGCATTTTCTATGACCTAAACCCTTAGTAAGCATGTATGTTGCAAGTTTCATTCTACAACCCCTTCAGTGAAAAACATAGATCTTCATTGCAAATGTGAATAAAAAATACAATAGGGAATGCTAGGTCTGTAGCTAATATCAACACATGATCGTTATCAAAATTACCTTGCTTGTCAATTTCACCAAAGTAAAAAATTAAGAGTATAAAAAGAGTCAACATTTAAATAAATTCAATCAGCTATGCTTTTGGTTTGTCTATTATGGTCTAAAAAAATGTAATTCACTTTGAATTCCCAACAATTCTCCCTCTAGTAAATAATCATGTTTGATTATGAAAGCCCCACTTTCATAATATTGGAATATTGCACTAGATTTTCTTTTCCACTCTCTGTGTTGCAAGTACATCCAGATACAGAGGAAGAGGGGAAGTGTCACAATAGAACACACCTACTCAAGTGATCTGTGCCTGTCCTATGGGGCTCAGTTAAATCTGAATGCACCAACATTGAGATATAATCATGTATAATACTTGATATACAACACAATTTAAGCATTTTGTTATTGTATATCTTACCTATATAGTAAGGGTAAGTGATAAAGTTCTTAGCGCTCCGCCGTTTCACTGAGGGGGGTATATATACCACACAGTGAAGGTTTTTTGGCTATATTTGCTGTGAATGTGAAGGAGATTCACATATAAGTGTTAGCAGCTCATCCATTGAATATTATTTTGCTTATTGTTTAAGCGCCTATTACACAGATTTACCATTTTTACAATAAGCCGATCTCTCGTTTATTCTCTGTCTGTTTGCAGATGTTTCATTTAGCTGTCTCAGGAATGAGCCCGGCCACTCTGAGAACCAGTATGTGTTCCATTACCTTTTAATTAAGGTTTGCGTGTTAGGGTATCTCCATTCCTGACACCCTGCATGTGACCTCCACAGTCTCCCTAAACACATCCTGCAAGAGGGAGCTAAGAAAATTTTTTACTGCACAGTCTGTTTCATTTAGGATTTCTTATCTCCTGCTCTGTTATCCTGCAGAGGCCTCGAATGTGATTAAAGTGAAGGTAACAGAGCACTAGATTAAAACCTCTAAATAAACACACTATACTGTAAGTTTTAGTTAACAATTAAGCCATGTTTACATGGAGGCTGTGTGAGTTGCAGCCAGTGGAGGTGTTCCTATGGCTGCATAAACAGAAACAAAATAAATTTAAAGGGACACTATAGGCACCCAGACCACTTCATCTCAATGAAGTAGTCTGGGTGCAGTATCCCTGCCCCCTTAATACTGCAATGTGTTCTGATAATCTACAATAATTAAATTTGTTGGTTAGAGGGACACTATAGTGTTAGAAATACAATTTAGTATTCCTAACACTATAATTTTTCCTTTAGCTCCTCCTGGCAGATAATTTTCACTTAATTTCATTATGTGTTCGAATAATGGGTATGCTGTGAAGTGTGTTACTATGATCCTCTCTAATCTTGAAAATATCATCTTTCCGCATCTTACATGTATGTGAGTGGTACCTGACTTGATACCCTGTATAACATGTTTCTTTCACCTTCTACACGGTCTCTTTTAAAAAAAAAAAGTTTTAATTACAAAAACTACTTAGTTTTACCGTGAAAAAATATAGATGGGAGAGGGAACATTTAATCATTCTTCCACTTTGCTATGTGAATTCTATGTATTAATTAGTTATTGATGAGGGCCACAATGCCCCATACCTCCCTAAAGTACTACTAACATATGAATACATTTCCTAAGTCAGGGGTGGTCAAAATTTAGTGACGTGAGGTCTACTTTTGGTAGTTTGTTTCTATTGTTTATATTCTGTATAATTACCAATGTTGTGTTTTCATAAATTGCTCTAGATATGAGTGCTACATAAGAACTATTAAATAAATAAGTAGGGTGTTTTATCATTATAATTTTTATCATTTCCTTGATAAAATTGTATTTATGATTCAATTCTAATAAATTCCTGAATCTTTAGGAAGTATTGTAAAAAACTGATACTATATAATCTATAACACTTAAAAACAATGTCCAAAGCTAAACAAAGAGTTAACAAATGCATTAACACAACTCTTCTTTAATTAGCACACATCTTTTTTCATGTATATCATTGAATTGCAATCCAAAAAAATAGTGCTTTGTCATAAATGTATCTGTTAGCTGTGTTTCCACTACTTGAAATAAATGTATTTTTTTTCCATTAAACAAAAAATATAGAATGGATACGGAAAAAATCTAGTAACCAACTACATGCTAATGAAATTTATTACATAAATCGAACAGAACCTTTCCCTGTACTGTATATGTTAAATATTTTGTATTTACCCAAATGCGTAGTGTTTTGCAGATAAACTGCAACATGTAAGCAATTCTAAATTCACAGATTTACAAAAGATAAAAATACAAATATTGAAAGAAAACAAATGGATACATGATGTTAGCAGGGCAAATCACGGGTATATGTTTAATCCCACAGCATTCCAAAACAGCAGCTGTATTCATAATAGCAAATTATTGATTGTACTATGTGTCTTGACTGAGTTTTCTACTTGTGAATGGTAAACCAAAATGTCAAAAGGTTAATTCTCTGCATGTATCATCACAAGCCATATGTAGCACATTTTAAACCATCTCAAGAATGTGACGTTTCACATGATAATGGCAAAACTCAAATTTACACTTGCTACTAGCAATTGCCATTGAAAATTTAGCCCTGGTGAGTAGATTTGCCCCTGAATGTACCATGGACTTGACATAGCCTAGAACTTGACATATTCAATCCCTGATAGTGACATCAACTCATTAGAATGTGCTTGTCCTAAAAACAGAAGAGAAGTCCTTACCTTGGGGGGCTTATAATATGAATGGTCTATGTAGGTAGATAATGGATATATTGCCTTGCATTAAGACTACAAGCTGCGTGTTAAAGAGAGAAAGCATTAGACATTGGGTTTGGCTTCTTCAACTAGAACTAGGGACATATCAAACGTATTTGTTTTTCTGACAATCAATCTAAGTGGAATGAGAATTGAAAGGTTGTTTTTTTTTTGGTTTTTTAAAAAAAAAAAACAATATAGGTGACTAGTTTATTTGTAAGAAAAAGATCCCTGTCTCACTCCACAATGCTGCAGCTGTGATCTTTTAGCTTACATTTAGCCACCCTCTATTTATTTTATCCATATAGATTTTTAGACGTTTAGTTAGTATTCTAATTTTTCGTCAGACATATTAGTTTAGCATTGAGGAGCAGGGGGTATTCTGTCAACAGGGTGTTACTGGATGATAGGAGTGGGGTGGGAATGCTGGGCTACTCTGTACAGACCATGCTTTAACCCTACTATCCCTGAATCACCTGTGCCACTATTGGATAAATGTGACACTTTCTGACTTTTATCCCTATTATGTTTTCCTTCTCCTCTTACTACTTATTACTTTTTCTAGATGTTTTTTCTATATAGCGATTGTGCTTGTTCCTTTTTTTATTTTTTATTATTGATTATTAAAAGTTATATTTTATTGGGTTATGGGTTGCTATGATTATACTAGAAACCTGTAGGTGTACTACTTAGACTCACTGTACCCTCCAGGTTTTCTTGTATTTTTTTTCCTTAATTAATATATGTGACTAGGATGGATGTAGATGCACAAAAGATAATAATAGAAGGAAAAACAAAGAAAGTAGAAAGAAACATATGGAAAGGCACATTATCGTTATTTATAAAGCGCCAACAAATTCTTCAGCACCCTACAATAGGCAGACTAACAGACAAGTATTTGTAACGAGACGAGTTGAACGCACAGGAACATAAGGGCCCTGCTCAAACAAGCATACATTCTAGAGGGAAAGATTCTACCCGGAATGGATAGAAAAGTAAGAAAGGCAAACAAAGACATTTTCAAAATACTTAGGTTGGTCACAGAAATTGGGAGATACCAGAAAAGATATTGTATGCTACTTACACGGTATCATACTTACTCAATATTACAAACAAAATAGAATACCAAGAGGATTAAGGGTAAGTTTGAAACTAACTTTATTAAACAAAAAAAAGAGAGATGTTTGTGGAAAAAAAATAGTGTATTCAAATAAATGTTTTGTTTGTTGTTATGTTGCTATGTCTCTGTGTTTTAGAATGAAGACTTCGGAATGCTAACACTTTGCCTAGACTTCTAACAGTAGTCTGGTATACACACCGGAGAAGATGTTGTATCTTGACTGTATAGTCTCGATACTAAAGTACCACTAACAGTTTCTTTTTGTGGCAACCTGTTACTTTTATATAGCAGGAGTGTGACCCCGTTATACTGTTACATTGTGTTACTAATACATCTAAGTCAGACAATACCAAGTGACTATCGATCTATCCAGGACATTTCTGGGCTATTGCATATATAAGACTATTTTTTTACTCATATTTATTAATTTACCACCTATTGGTAGTATTGTAGTTTTTATTTATTCATTTTATTTGTTCTATTCTATTTTATTTTCTGATTTTGTATATTTTATACTTTTTATGCATGGTTCCTATTCCACTCTCCTGGTATATTACCTATAGGTTTTGTTACTCAAATATCTTTTCTTACACAGTATCAATATCAACCAGAATGACTGGGGTATCAAATTAACCAAAAATGTCAGTCCATTGACTATAGATTTTTTTAGACCTCAATATTTATATCTCTAATAATCAAATAAAAACCAGGACATTTTTTTAAACAAGTAGACATTAATAGTTTTATAGAGACAAAAAGTTGTCATTACGATCCTTGGTTACAAAATATTCCTAAGGACCAATTTCTACGGCTTAAACGAAATTGAACTGAACAAACAGTTTTTAATGAGCAATCCTCTCTTTTGAAAAAAATATTTCTACAAAAAAGTTATAAAGAAGAGAAACTCCAGAGTAATATTAATAGTGTTAATGAAATGAATAGATTGGATCTGCTTAGATACAAAGAAAAAAAGAAGATAAGTAAATCTAACCAAATTCCTTTTGTTTTTAATTATTCTAGTAATATAGGTATTCTTAAAAAGGTTATTAATAAAAACTGGCACATTCTACAGCAAGAACATGATATTCGAGAATTCTTTTTTTTTTTTCTTTCATGTTTAAATCTTTATTTCACTTTTTCAAATTACAGAGAAAACACAACACTGTGCATCAGTATAACAAAACAAAACAAAAAAAAAATTTAAAAAAATTAATAAAAATAAAAATAAAAATAGAAATAAGAAATATATTAGAGAATTCTTAGGTCAAAAACCAAAATTCGTATTTAGAGGTGCCAGAAATTTTAAACAAATTTTAACGTCAAGTTATGTTAATAGGGAAGAAAATTTTTTTAGATGATTGGTCAAGTAAACAAAAAGGCTTTTTTCATTGCGGCAACTGTATTGCTTGCAAAAATACTACTGTTGAAAGGAAGAAAAAAGAAATTTTTATATCTTCAATAACTAAAAAACATTTTTCTGTCCCTTCTTTTATTTCATGTTACTCAAATAACGTTATTTATCTTCTTAACTGTAAATATGGACTACAATATGTAGGGAAAACCTCCAGACCTTTAAAAATACGTGTTAGTGAGCATATAAGAAACATAAAAAAAGGTTTCTTAAATCATAGTATATCTAAGCACTTTTTAGAGAAACACCAATCTAACCCTAAAGACTTAGAATTTATGGCCATACAAAAAGTCTCTTCACATTAGAGAGGTGGTAATAATGCACTAAACCTTAGTAAAAAAGAATGTTCCTGGATCTTTGATTTGCAAACATTATACCCTAAGGGATTAAATATAGATTTTGAAATTGGACCTATTTTGTAGTTTTTATAAAAAAAATTTTTTTTTAATTTTCTTTTTGCTTATGCATTTATTTTTTATTTTATGCTGTTATTAAATATTCCCTTTTTCATTCAATTTTTTATCTTTAAATGTTATTTACCAATATATTTTTTATATAGGAATTTATACAGATCATTATAAATGTGTATTTTTTATATAAGGAGGTATATTACTTATTATAAGGAAATAAGGGTGGTACATGTCTATTCAATACATTGTATATACATTTTAATTAATTTGTGAAAGCATATTAATTCTTGATTTACTTTCCTATCCTTTTTTGCCCTTTTTTCCCTTAACCAAAATGGCTAACATGAGTACTAAGGACTGCTTAGCATTAATTAAAACACGCCCTCCTAACAAGTAAGGGCAATGTGATTGACAATTTGAGTACCCATTCACGAAAGTACAGGAAGTGATGTGACATGACGAAAACCAGAAGTGACGCGATATGCCGAAAAACCGGAAGTGATGTTTCGTTTCAACACTAAAAATCACCTGATGGGAGAGAAACGTCTGGACCGCACAGCCATTATGAGAAGGTCGGATTCTAAGTTTATCCATAAAGAAAGGAACACTTATCCTCCATGATGGAAGGGGAAGAAAAATTGAAGTACCATATATGGACTATTTGTGGGTGGGTTGTATATGAATTTGACACAGATGTTTTATGTTTAGCTATTTATGCATAGGGTATTTAAACCTTTTATTCACATGTATGTTTATTGCACCTTAGGAAGACCAGGAGAGTGGTTGAAACGCGTTGTGCTATTTTTGTTTTTATCTTTTAATAAAGAGGTATTTGTATATTTATTTTGGTTCCTGAATTTTTCATCAAAAAGGAAAATACTTATGCTGGGACCATCACCTTTACCAAAGCCATCTTACTGGAGTTACAAGCACGCTACTACAGTTTAGAGCCAACTCATAAGGCTCAAAAGATTGTGAGTGCTCCAAATTATATGTTTATTTCATATGCTATGATTACATATTGCCCTATAAGGGTTTCTGTATATTACAGGTTTAACAATTTCTATCCACTGTCTGCGCAAACCTGCCTCCCCTGTATCCAACAGTATCATACTTGCTCAATATTACAAACAAAAGAGAATACCAGAGGATTAAGGGTAGATTTGAAACTAACTTTTTTAAACAAAAAAGAGAGATGTTGATGGAAAAAAATTGTGTATTCAAATAAATGTCTGTTTGTTGTTATGTTGCTAAATATTGAATGTATGCCAGAAGAAAACTGCTTGAAACTATTAAGGATGTCAAAATGGTGGAAGCAGCTTTGCATTCCAGCTTGGCTCTGGAAACTCAAGAAATTGTTAGCTTATAGCTGACAAAACACCAACTGCAGTCATCAAATTCCAGAATGCTGAGTGCCTCCTGTAAGAGGAGATAGCCTTCACTATAAATGTGAGAAATACATTTGTGGAGACTTTGTGTTAGTTAACTCATCTTCATTCACATCTTTTTTAAAACCTCAGTGTGGGCAAAAAAATAAAATAAAATGCAAACATACAGAAAGAGGATGCAGTAAGCAGAGATGGAGGATGGCTGACAAAGTGACAGTCAAAGGTTAACAATGACAAGATAATTCCACAGGATAACAGGGAAACAAGCAAGCATTTGAAAATGAACATCAGACAAACCATTGGCTCCCACTGAGGTATATGTTTTATCCAAAGAGTTACATTTTTGTATACTGTATCTATTAAAGAAAAAACACTGGCAAATTACATTAACTCATATAGATTTTTGTAGACACATGAAAATAACGTTGACTTAGAAAATGAAAGTAGCTTAATAATGAATGCTAATAATGATGTGTCTTCAGGCAAGCCTGTGGTCTCCATGGGTAACTGTCATTCCTTAATCTATATCTTCCTCTCTCCTACCATAATTAGCGGTTCCACAGGACACTTCAGTCTCTCACCTTCCTACTCTACTGCTTTCTGATACTTTCATCCCCCTTGTTGTTCTTCCTCTTGTGTTGTTATACTTTACGTCCCATAGAATGTAAGCTTGTTTGAGCAGAGGTCTCATTAACCATTTGTTTTGTTTTAACAGTTGTAATGATTTGTATTATTTTATATTGTATCCCCACAATACTTTTTAAAACACTGCAGAATATGTTTGTACTAGATGAATGCAAAGAATAATAACCTAAACGAATTAGGATTGAGGAATAAAAGCAATTTTATTCTAATGACAAAACTATACAGTATAACATAATGTATTGAATGCACCTGCATTTTCTCAATTAAATACAAACATAAGCACTGAAGAAAGAAAAGCAATTAATAACTTGAGCAATTGTAAAGCAATTATAGTAAAGCCAGCCAATAAAAAGTGCACCATAGTTGTTCTTCACTCAGTGAATTATGTAAATGAGGCCAAAAGGTTGTCTGATGAAACTATATATTTGATTACAAGACAATCCAAATGAGCAGAGTGAAATAAAACTACCATTAACAAATAATGAAGTAATGGGATAATTACTAAAGATCAATATACTTATCTGCAAAAAATATATCTAGTTATACTTTACACCAGGCTTCACCAAACTCCGGCCCTCTAGATGTTGCTGAACTACGACTCCCATGATTCTATGAATGTAATAGGCTGAGAATCATGGGAGTTGTAGTTCAGCAACATCTGGAGGGCCAGAGTTTGGGGAAACCTGCTTTACACTTTATACTGTATACTTTCGTTCTTTACACTCTCCTAAATTGTTATGCTTTTCAATATTCAAAGAAAGACTGAAACTGAAAATTCAACCCTTTATTAAGTCACCAAAGATAATAATTCAAGAAGCTGAAGCAGGATGTTAATAGAATTTGAATAATGAGTAACTGTATCTTTAAGATTTCTTCTTAAACTACAATGTCACTTTAAGAATTTAACAAAGGTACCATTTTACTTTAAATCTTTTCTGAGGTTTTAAAGCAAACTTGATTTCTTTGATAAGGAAGAACTTAAATTTAAACATTTTGAAATGGAATGAAATTATTTGTCACAAACACTGGCCAAAGTTAGTGTTAATATTAGTTTGTGTGTGAAAATGCAAAAAACTAATTTGAACGCCAATTTTGGCCAGTGTTTGTGACTAAGTGGCTACTAAAAAAGACTGGACATACCCCATTTGCAATACCTTGGGTTGTCTACTATTGCAAATGGTATGCCATCATGGGGGTAATTTTCATTCCTGGGCTACCATACGGTTTCAAAGGCAACGTAACCAATCTGGCGACCTTCAATGTGAAAACTGAAACGCAAGCCTTATATTTGACTCTGTAACTTTTGAAAACACCATAAAACCTGTACATGAGGGGTACTGTTATACTCAGGAGACTTCACTAAACACAAATATTAGTGTTTTAAAACAGAAAAACGTATCACAACAATTTTATCGTCCGTGTAAGTGCCATTTGTGTGTGAAAAATGCAAAAACGGCACTTTCATTGATGATATCATCGTTGTAATACATTTTACTGTTTTGAAACACTAATATGTGTTCAGCGAAATCTTCAGAGTAAAACAGTAACCCCATGTACAGGTTTTTATGGTGTCTTGGAAAGTTACAGGGTAAAATATAGTGCTAGCAATTTAAATTCCCTGGACTTTCAGCCTGGGTTGTCAGGCAGGGGTTAAACATCTGTATTGACTCTGATAAAGCCACCTCTTCAGGCAGAGAATTCCATGTCCTTATAGTTCTTACTGTAAAAAAACCTTTCCTTTGCCTTATATTAAGTCTCCTTTCTTCCAGCCTAAATGCATGACCTTGTGTCCTATGTATAGCCCTGTTTACGAATAGATTTCCAGATAATAGTTTGTACTGGCCCCAAATACACTGCTCAAAAAATAAAGGGAACACTTAAACAACACAATGTAACTCCAAGTCAATCACACTTCTGTGAAATCAAACTGTCCACTTAGGAAGCAACACTGAGTGACAATCAATTTCACATGCTGTTGTGCAAATGGGATAGACAACAGGTGGAAATTATAGGCAATTAGCAAGACACCCCCAATAAAGGAGTGGTTCTGGAGGTTGTGACCACAGACCACTTCTCAGTTCCTATGCTTCCTGGCTGATGTTTTGGTCACTTTTGAATGCTGGCGGTGCTTTCACTCTAGTGGTAGCATGAGACGGAGTATACAACCCATACAAGTGGCTCAGGTAGTGCAGCTCATCCAGGATGGCACATCAATGCGAGCTGTGGCAAGAAGGTTTGCAGTGTCTGTCAACGTAGTGTCCAGAGCATGGAGGCACTACCAGGAGACAGGTCAGTACATCAGGAGACATGGAGCAGGCCATAGGTGGGCAACAACCCAACCTTTGCCTCTGTGCAAGGAGGAACAGGAGAAGCACTGCCAGAGCCCTGCAAAATGACCTCCAGCAGGCCACAAATGTGCATGTGTCTGTTTAAACGGTCAGAAACAGACTCCATGAGGGTGGTATGAGGGCCCGACGTCCACAGGTGGGGGTTGTGCTTACAGACCAACACCGTACAGGACGTTTGGCATTTGCCAGAGAACACCAAGATTGGCAAATTCGCCACTGGTGCCCTGTGCTCTTCACAGATGAAAGCAGATTCACACTGCGCACATGTGACAGATGTGACAGAGTCTGGAGACGTAGTGGAGAATGTTCTGCTGCCTGCAACATCCTCCAGCATGACCGGTTTGGCAGTGGGTCAGTAATAGTGTGGGGTGGCATTTCTTTGGGGGGCCGTACAGCCCTCCATGTGCACGTCAGAGGTAGCCTGACTGCCATTAGGTACCGAGATGAGATCCTCAGACCCCTTGTGAGACCATATGCTGGTGCGGTTGGCCC
The DNA here is from genome assembly GCA_933207985.1 of Pelobates cultripes. Classification (NCBI taxonomy): domain Eukaryota; kingdom Metazoa; phylum Chordata; class Amphibia; order Anura; family Pelobatidae; genus Pelobates; species Pelobates cultripes. The sequence continues at coordinate 158,642,708 of OW240917.1, forward strand.
TGGGTTCCTCCTAATGCAAGACAATACTAGACCTCATGTGGCTGGAGTGTGTCAGCAGATCCTGCAAGACGAAGGCATTGATGCTATGGACTGGCCCGCCCAGAGCCTCATTTTGACTTGTTTTAAGGACATTACATGAAAGTTGGATCAGACTGTAGTGTGTTTTTCCACATTAATTTTGAGTGTGACTCCAAATCCAGACCTCCATGGGTTGAAAAATTTGATTTCCATTTTTTAATTTTTGTGTGATTTTGTTGTCAGCACATTCAACTATGTAAAGAACAAATAATTTCAGAAGAATATTTAATTCATTCAGATCTAGGATGTGTTATTTTTGTGTTCCCTTTATTTTTTTTGAGCAGTGTATATTTGTATAATGTTATCATATCCCCTCTGAGGCGCCGTTTTTCCAAAATAAAGAGATTTAAATTTTTTAACCTTTCTTCGTAACTCAAGTGCTCCATTCCCTTTATCAATTTTGTAGCTCGTCTTGATGATATCCTTCTTTAGAACAGGTGCCCAAAATTGCACAGCATATTCAAGGTGTGGTCAGCATATTCAAGGTGTGGTCTTACCAGCGATTTATAAAGAGGCAAATTATATTTTCATCCCTTGAATTTATGCCCCTATTTATACATGGCAAAACCTTACTGGCCTTAGCAACTGCAGATTGCATTTCTCTACATTAAAATTCATCTGCCATTTTAGTGTCCAGTCCCCCAATCTATCTAAATCCCTCTGCAGCAAGCAATATCCTACTCACATTTTATTACTTTACAATATGTGTCTGCCTGCAGGGGGACTGCCTGTGCTGACAGGCAGCCTCCCTGCTAGTGTAAAATCAATAAAAAATAAAGGTTAATAAAAAAGATAGAATTATATATGTGTATATATATATATATATATGATATATAGACATATATTAGATTTATATAATAATGTCTATATATCATATATCATATATATATATATATATATATATATATATAATGTCATACTAAGTGTATTTTTATATTATTATATGGATATATTAATATAAAAATACACTTATAATTAAATTACACACATATATATATAATAACTATATATATTGTATATATATTATTATAAAATACAAATAAGTAAATTAAATAAAAAAATGTAAAAATAATAATAGAAATTAAAAAAATATATATCCAAATGAAATTTTATTCTAACTGTATTTTGATATTAATATATATATATATATATATATATAAAAATACACTTAGAATGAAATTGTATATATCTATGTATATATAAATAAATAAAAATAATACGAAATATACATGTCCATATACAAAATTACATAAATAATTATATAAATATACACGTAGACTTCAAATATATAAATATGCATATATATTTAAATTCTACGTGTGTATTTATATAATATTTTTACATAATTAAGTAATTTTATTGATTGCAATTTGAGGAACCTGCCTGACAACCCAGGCTGAAAGTCCAGGGAATTTAATTTGCTAGCACTGTATTTTACCCTGTAACTTTCTATGACACCCTAAAACCTGTACATGGGGGGTACTGTTTTACTCGGAAGACTTCGCTGAAGTCAAATATTAGTGATTCAAAACGGTAAAACATATCACAGCGATGATATTCTCAGTGAAAGTTAAATTTTTTGCATTTTTCACACACAAACAGCACTTTTACCAATGATATAATTGTTGTGATACATTTTCCTGTTTTGAAACACTAATATTTGTATTCAGCAAAGTCTCCCGAGTATAACAGTACCCCCCATGTACAGGTTTTATAGTGTTTTTGAAAGTTACTGGGTCAACTATTTTTACATTGAAAATTGCCAGGTTGGTTACGTTGCCTTTGAGAGCATTCGGTAGCCCAGGAGTGAGAATTAACCCCATGATGGCATACCATTTGCAAAAGAAGACAACCCAAGGTATTGCAAATGGGGTTTTAGTAGCCACTTAGTCACACACACTGGCCAAAATTTAGTGTTTTACTTTTTTCACACACAAACAAATATGAATGCTAACTTTGGCCAGTGTTTGTGAGTAAGTGGCTACTGAAAAAGACTGGACATACCCCATATTGAATACACTGGGTTGTATACTTTAAAAAAATATGTACATGTGGGGTGTGATTCAGAGATTTATGACAGATAATAGTGTTGCAATGTCACTATTGATAAATTTTAAAAATGTATGTTTTGAAACCGCAATATCCTACTTGTACTTATAGCCCTATAAATAACTAAAAAAGCAAAAAAGCATGTAAGCACTGGGTATTTTAAACTCAGAATCTGTTTAGCAGTTTTTTTCATTATCTTTTGTAGATTAGTAAAAGATTTTTCAAGTCAAAAAACATGTATTATTTTCAATTGTTCATCATATTTTTTAATTTTTTTCAATTAAATTACATGAGATTATAAATAATGGTATGTAAAGAAAGCCCTTTTTGTCCTGAAAAAAACAATATATAATTTGTATGGGAACAGTAAATGAGAGAGCGGAAACTTACAGCTAAACACAAACAGCACAAAAGTGTAAAAAGAGGCCTGGTCGCAAATGTACAACATCGCAAAAACAGTCCGGTCCTTAAGGGGTTAAATATAGGGACTTCATCTGCCTTCCTCCAATCCTCCGATACAATAACTGAAACAAAAGAATCTTGAAAAATTAAATACAGAGGTTCACTTATTTCCCCACTTAGCTCCTTGAGTACTCGTGGTTGAATACTGTCAGGCACCAGAGCTTTATTTACATTAATTTTCTTTAACTGCTATAGCACCTTATCTCGAGTCATTCAATCACAATTTATCTGCAAGTTTTTTGCAGCAATCATTTGCATATCTCTTGCCATGGGACCCTCATTAATATACACTGAAGAAAAATTGTTATATAAAATTTCTGCCTTATCCTGGTCTTCATTAACTAACAGACCCATCTCTGTTTCCAGTGTACCTACACTTTAATTTTTTGTTTTTTTTAGAATTGATGTACTTAAAAAAAATTTGGTGTTGGTTTTGCATTCTTTGTCTGTCCATTTCTCATTTTCTAGTTTAGCCACTTTAATTGCCTTTTTGCAAGTATTATTTGCAAGTATTATTTGCTTCCTTATATCTTATATAGGATGCTTCTGATTTGTCTGATTTAAATGCCCTTTTCTTATTTTTAATCTCTTATTTTACTTCTCTACTAAGCCACATTGGTTTCAAATGTGTTTCTTTTGTATTTATTACCCAATGATACATACTGAGAAATATATCTTTCTAATATTTTGAATAGCTTCCATTTATCCTCAGTGGTTTTTTTACTAATGAGTTTATGTCAGTCAATATGTTGTAGAGCTGCCCTAATCTTTTTTTTTTTTTTTTTAAATAATTTATTTCATTTTTATTTGACAGACATACAAAACATTACCATCAACAATAATGTATATAAAAAATGTATAGGAACCATTTTCCTCGAATTAAATAAAACATAAAATTTACACATTACCATATTCCTATTTAGTGCTTATTCCACTTATCTTGTGTTCAGAAATGTTATTACATAAAATTAATCCATATACCATACTAACAAGATCACCAGGCATGCCAGTATTTTAATCCGACTTTTCCTCTAGAATTAAAGTGCATTATATTTATCCATATAAGTCATCCTAATTTTCTTATTTATATAGCACCATATCTTAATTAGTTAACTTCATGTGCCTTCATTACTGTGATAGACATAACACACATACAAAAACAAACACTACTATGCATTGCATACTCTACTTGGGGAGTATCAGTGGACCCTCTATTCCATTACCTTATATTAGAAAAGAAAGAAAAAAGCAAAGAAAAAGAAACAAAAATATTCTAATTATTTTGTCCAGGACTTTGTGTGACCATACTCTCCATTTTTTCCTTCCAAAAATTACTGACATCTCTAATTTTTACTGACTGATATCCCAAGGCCTCCATAGTTAGTTGGTATTGGACTTGGGAGTATAATTGGACCTGTGTGAAATTCACATTACTCTTCCAATTCCTTGCAATTATTATTTTTATTGCTGCCACAAAGTGGACATATATAAATTTTTCTTTAAAATGGAGTGATTGTAAGTTTAAGTGGAATAGACCATTATGATGGCCTCTAGGGATGTTTGTCTCTGTAATATACTCCAATGATTCGAAGGCCATATACCACAAGTTTTTAACCTTGCTGCATTCCCACTATATATGTCCAAAAGTCCCTTCTTTTTCGTTACATCTCCAGCACAATGGAGAATTAGAGGTATACATTTTGGACAATCTGGTGGGAACTAGATACCAGCGGTTCATTAATTTAAATAATACCTCAAGAAGGCTCAAACAATGGATTATTTTACTTGTTTGAAATAATACTTGATCCCATTCAGTCTTAAAAATCTGTACATTTAGTTCTTTGCTCCATTTCTGAATATTTACATTCATATTTGGTGCTTCAATTTGAAGAAGAGCACTCCTTGCCTTTGAAACTATTTGCGGTACATTCTAATTTTTTAATAAAGCTATCAGATTTTCAATTCCCTCTATGGGTCGATGTAACAAAAACTGTTTGATAAAACCTCTGATTCTTAAATAATTATATCACTCCTGCCTAGGTAGCGAAAATTCTTGTATCAAATTTTCAAATGTTTTAATTTTATCTCCCAATAATATTTGGTTCATAGAATTAATGCCTTTCCCTGTCCATTTACTTGTATTTAAATCTTTCATCCTTAATTGTATAATACTAAAGTTAGAGTTTCCCAATATTTTATTACATATTCCGCTGTTAATCCTCAACTGTTCCCACTCCATCAAAATTGATTTCAAGCAATTATTTGAAGAACAGACCTTCTTAATTCTTTCATCCTGTTTAGTTAACCAAATTAATTGATATAAGTTTTCCGTTTCTACCATCTCCATTTCTAATTGGTACCAACCCGCTTCCTCAGAACTTAAGAGTTGCGTCTTGTATATATGGAGCATCATATTAGCTAAATAGGTTATATTGACATTTGGAAAATGTATCCCTCCTTTCCTACTCTTCTGCATCAAAAGTTTTTTATTCATCCTCGGCCTTTTTCCTTTCCATATGAAATTATTTATATCTCGTTGTATCATAGATAACCATGGTTGTGGCATTCTCAAGGGGATCATACAAAATAGATAGGACCATTTAGGGAGTAAATACGAGTTGACCAAATTGATTCTACCCCACCAGGATAGTTCAATTTGTCTCCATCTTTTTAGTGACTCATGTGTTGATCTAAATGTTTTTAAAAAATTTGTTTGCATCGTATCTTTTGAATCATCAGTAAGCGTTATTCCCAAATAAGATAGTGTATTTTTATTACAATTAAATTTGTATTTATCTTTTATATATAGACTACATTCTCTGGAGATGTTTATAGCTAAAAAAGTAGATTTAGTTACATTTATTTTATAATTTGAGAACAGACTGTATTTGTCTGCCTCTTCCATCAAGGCACCAAGCGATTCGACAGGGTCGGTTAGGGTCAAAATCAAATCGTCTGTATATAAATTTAATTTAAATTCTTTCTCTCTGTATCTAAAGCCTTTTATTCGAGGATTATTTCTTATATTAATAGCTAGAATCTCCATTGTCAAAATATATAAAATGGGCGATAGGGGACAGCCCTGTCTCGTTCCATTTTTTAGTGTAAACCAGTCTGCACATATGTTTGGGGCCACTGTTCTTGCTTTTGGACCTTCATATAGTGCCAGAATTGCATTAAGCATCCATTCCTGTATGCCAAATTTTTCCATAGTTTCCTTTAAAAAGACCCAACCGACCCTGTCGAAAGCTTTCTCGGCATCTACTGCCAATATAAATAAAGGTTTTTTATTTCTTCGAGCTGCATCTATCAAATCCAATAATCTTCTAGAGTTATCTACTGGGTCTCTCCCCTGTACAAAACCAATTTGATCATTTTTTATAATATTATCCATAAGTCCCTTTAATCTATGGGCCAAGACTGATGAAAAGATCTTAACGTCTGTATTGATTAACGAGATAGGTCTATAATTTTCCACCTTTAAAGGATCTTTATTTACTTTAAGAATTGGGAGGATATTTGCTCTTAACATTTCGGTAGGAAATTTACCTACTGACACTATTTCGTTAAACATATTAGTTAAATGGCAAGCTATATGATTTTTGAAAGATTTATAGAATAGATTTGCAAAGCCATCTGGGCCTGGCGTCTTATCTGGTTTTAACTTGTTTATTGCTGCCTCTACTTCTTGGACTGTAATAAAAGTATTTAGCTTATTTCTTTGTTCTACCGTGAGTTTAGGTGTATTAATTTTACTCAAATAGTCCTCCTCATTTATTGTCGAAGGAGTTAAATTATACAAAGCCTCATAATACTTATTAAATCTCTCTCCTATTTTTTTGGGGTCCAAGTAAACCCCTTCATCGTCCACTATCTTTACTATTTTGCTGGATCCAATTTTATCTCTTAGTTTTTTTAGTCATAATTCTATCTGCTCGATTCCCCTTATAATAATAATTCACTTTAAGTTTATTCATAACTTTTGCATTCTTTGCTATAAGGAAATTATTAATTTTGTTCTGAATATTTTTCAGAGCATCTGCATTTTCTTTAGAGGGAGACTGCTTATTCTTATTTGCGGTCTTTTTTAATTCTTCTTGGAATGCCAGAAAAAGTTTATTATTTTCTACTTTATATCTTGTTTGTATACTTATTATGTTGCCTCTCATGGTTGATTTAAATGCACACCAATTATTTATATATGAGGTATCATTTGGATCATTTTCAAGAAAAAAAGTTTCAATTTGTTTTTCCAGTATATCGAGATTGATCTTAGATTTTAACAGATTATCATCGATACGCCAAGTATCACGATTAATCCTGATCCATTGGTTTTTCGTCTCCCACATATTAATACTATGATCTGACCAGGTATTATTGAGTATCTTAAAATATTTGATATTTGTTAATGCTGTTATGTTGCCCCAAACCATATCTATTCGAGAGTAAGACAGATGTACACGCGAAAAAAAACGTATATACCAATGAATCAGGATTGACCGTTCTCCATAAATCAAAATAGTCAAAGTTAATCATATTTCTCTTAATAGATTTTGCAAGTTTATCTGTTCTTTTTTGATGTAATAATATTGAAGTTGTCTTTTTATCTAATATCGGGTCCAGTACACTGTTAAAATCCCCAGCTACCAGACACATGCCTATTTTGATGGATTCCATTAAACCTAAGACTTTTTTTAGGGTTGGAGCATGAAAATCATTAGGGAGATATATATTAGTCAGTGTATAAGGTATCTCATTCAATTTACAGCAAACTATAACGTATCTACCTTCCTTATCTTTAATTTGATGTAGTATATCCACTTTTAATGTGTGGGAAAAAACTATTGCTACTCCTCTTTTTTTTTTTCCACTTAATGAAGCATGTATCACTATGGGGAATTTTAATCCACCCCAACCATGGTTATCCGTATCTATCCAATGGGTTTCTTGAAAGAAACCTACTTCCACTTTATTTCTTAACATATAATTATATATTAGAGATTTTTTTGTTGGAGAAGTTAGACCCTGGACATTAACCGAAATCATCTTTACCATTTTATCTCATAAAACATTAATACCACTGGCCCCAAGAGAGTTGCAATGCATTTACATAAAACACAAATAGTCCATTTTACATAGACCAAAAATAGCCTTATGGGAAATACACCCAGTCTGGCCCAACACAGCCTGGCTCCTGGGAGGTTGTCTCTCGACTCACCCCTCAAGGGCCATCTATGTCCTCGTAAAATGGTATCTTTAATTACCATATCACGGTATTTGTGTCAACAACAAAAAATGACACTTGGTGGGGCAATATAGCATCAGAGTGAGCGAAAATCATATTCCTTATTTTTGAGAACACCCTACTATCTCGTGTGGCTACTTTGGAGGTGAAAAAAAACAAAAAACTTACATAATTTAAAATTATGACATTTCCTACCAAATCCATTGTGTATTATCTTTATAGATATTAATTACCTTTATCAACAAGCAAATCCTCATACATTATTTTAACACTTAATACTCTCTCCCCCAATCTTTAATATCGTGATATAGTTAAAAAAAAAAAAAAATTACATCCTAGATCCAATATATGATTCTTTGTATATGATCATTAACACTTTATAGATTTCCCCACTGTGTATACAGAATCCATCCCTTTATTGTATTAAATCCTTCCATACTTCTTATACGTGTTACCAATACATCCTAACACAGTGATGGCGAACCTATGGCACGCGTGCCACAGGTGGCACGCCGGGCCCTTTCTGTGGGCACGCGGCCACAGGTTCGCCATCAATGCAGAGTAGGCACCTGCCTGCCCGAAACGGCAGGCGCCTACTCTGCTTCCGTGTCGGGAGGCAGGGGGAGGGCTCTGTGAAGCAGCTCCCCTGTCCTCCCGCGCGATGCTGTGTGGAGCGTTGCTGTGCGTTACCATGGCAACGCTCCACACAGCATTGCGCGGGAGGACAGGGGAGCTGCTTCCTGGAGCCCTCCCCCTGCAGTGCTTACCACCACCGGACCACCAGGGATCGCTGTGTCCCCCCCCCTCTACTTCATTAAAGGTAAGAAGGAGGGAGGGGGGTTATACTGACACAGCACCCTACCCCCCCAGCAGTAACCCCTACCCCCCAGCAGAACCCCTAACCCCTACCCCCCAGCAGTAACCCCTAGCAGTACCCCTACCCCTCAGCAGTAACCCCTACCCCCCACAGCAGTACCCCTACACCCCAGCAGTAACCCCTACCCTCCCCAGCAGTA
>OW240917.1:158661008-158710958 GCA_933207985.1 Pelobates cultripes
GCCCCGGGTAACCACACTTTGGCAACATATGGCGCGACTAGCCACACAGGCTCTACACACCACAATCCCGCTGGACCCTTGGCTGTGGCTCCTATCCAGACCCCTCAAAAACACCCCAAGGGCACAAAACAAACTACTGGCCAAGCTAGCATTGGCAACCAGACGAGCGATCGCGGAGAAATGGGGGAGCCCAGACATTCCGTCCACCACAATCATAAAACAGAAAATTAACGATGCCATGCAAATGGATAAACTAACTGCCTTAGTACACGACACCACCAAACACTTCGACAAAATATGGGAGCCATGGATCTTTGAATTCCCCACCCTACCAAACGTCCCATCAGGTGGGATAGACCAGGTGGGAGGGGGCACCCAAGGAACACTAACACAGCCAAATGACCCAACCACACAAAGCGAGGCTCGAACTCGTGCTAACACACCCCAGACCAGATCACACTGTCAAGCAGACCCCAGAGCACACCCAACGTAGAGACGGCAAAAAGTGTAACTGGTAAATAAACCGCAACCCCACAACACTCCGGACACAAACAGCACCTCAGGAACAAACCAAACCGAACACACACCTTAGCACTGACAGAGGCAGCCCACCAGTCATAGCGGGAGGCACTCGACCTAGGCAAAAACACTTGGTCCAACACACCCCACCTTTCAACCACAGCCCAAGGAAGGGCATACACATATACCATAGACAGAGCTATAGCCTGCCCAGACTTATCACCACCCAACCCCAGAAAACTCAACCTTAAGGCATACTCAAGCCTGGAAAGGGGACACAACACATCTATGGGTCCACCAACAGAACTCATACGCCAGCCCCATGAAGTGACCGACCCCCCCCCCTTCTGTACACACCCCAGACGGAGACCCATAAACACACACCACCTTCTATCTGGGAAAATAAACACACCACACACACAATAACACGTCACACAAACCAAACGTAACATACGTGAAGTCACGGTAAACTGTTACGCGATGTAATATAGTTCACCCCACCCCAGGAGTTACATCCTGGAACCCCCCTCCCACTAGATACAGAGTCAAACAAAAACAATTATAAACAGCTGCAGCAACTAGAACCACCGCAAAATCAGGCAAACCACTAGTTCATAGTTCAAGCATCTTACCAGCTACAGACAAAGTCAGCAAGAAACAGGAACTCTGTGTACCCGACCTTATACCCAAGCCCCCCTTTTTTTTGTACCCTACCCCGACTACTATGTACAAGTAAAGACGAAGAATCTCTATAAAACAAGACCAGGAAGGCTACTCCGCTTGGCACACACGATGTACAATGTTAACTGCAGGCTCAATCTTCTTTTGTCAATTGCTCATGATGTACAATATGACTGTCATGTAAATCCATGTCAATGTATGATACTCTGTCATAACAATAATAACAAAGACCCTGTTACCCTCCTCCCCCCACCCCTTCTTCCTTTCTGTACCCCTACAACCCCCTTTTTATGACTTGAAAACAATAAAAATCTTGAATTTAAAAAAAAACACACAGTCTAATAAAGAAAAATACTGTCCATGCAAAAGCAGAGGATAAAAATCAGTAAAAAAATAATAAAAAAAAAAATTCACCTGCCATTTTAGTGTCCAGTCCCCCAATCTATCTAAATCCCTCTGCAGCAAGCAATATCCTACTCACATTTTATTACTTTACAATATTTTGTTTCATCTGCAAACACTAAAACATGGCTTTCAATGCCTGTTGCAAGATCATTTTTAAATATGTTAAATAGACGCGGTCCCAAAACAGAACCTTGAGGGACACCACTTACCACTTTTGTACCATTAATAACAGCTCATTGTACTCTATCCTTAAGCCAGTGTTCTACCCATGAATGCCTAAATATTATCCCTTAATAGCACTTAAAATATTTTCCCAGTCACAAAAGTTAAGCTCACAGGTCTATAATTTCCAGGAAAGGATTTGAACCCCCTTTTTTTTTTATTCTTTATTTTTCTGTGCATGAAAATAACAAGCATGTGTAATGTGTAATGTGCCACAACACCACACATAAAATTTCCATCGAGATTTACAATTTGGCACGAAAGTACTGCATTAGTTGTAGCCTGTACGGTAGGACCGTGTGTTATCCCTGCTTCTGTACCTGCAGGGGCATAGTCCGTCTCCGGTATAAACCGCCTTGATTAGCCAATGCCGGTTCTGGAGGCTTGACAGGCGGGCCATGGACATTGGCGGGGTTGGTGCACCGGCAAGGTTCCGTCGCCCTTATGACCTGGAGTCACTGGCGTACATACCAGGGTCGCAGGGGTCGCGACTGCGACCGGGCCCGGCCCACCAGGGGGCCCGGCCGCCCCTGCGATCCGGTATGTAGCCACAGGGCCAGCCTCTTCCCCTGGGGGGCCCAGGAGCCGACCACCCCAGGGCCCCCCTGAGGCTGGCCCTGCTGACCCCGGGTGGCCGGTCGGGCAGGCAGGCAGGCGGGCGCGCGAGGGAGCACTCAGTGCTTCCTCTTCAGCTCCTTCGCGCACCGCACTGATACCGGAGCCGGAAGATGACGTCATCTTCCGGCGCCGGCATCCCTACGCGGCGCGCGAGGGAGCTGAAGAGGAAGCACTGAGTGCTCCCTCGCGCGCCCGCCTGCCTGCCCGACCGGCCGCCCGCCCAGGAGCCCCACTGGACCCCAGGGAATAATCCCCCCCAGCACTCCAAGAGGTAAGGAGGCTGGGGGGATTATATAAAAAAAAAAAAAAATCATGTGTGTGAGTGTTAGAGTGAGTGTTAGAGTGAGTGTTAGAGTGAGTGTTAGTGTGCATGAGTGTTAGTGTGCGTGAGTGTTAGTGTGTGTGAGTGTTAGTGTGAGTGTTAGTGTGTGTGAGTGTTAGTGTGTGTGAGTGTTAGAGTGAGTGTTAGTGTGAGTGTTAGTGTGTGTGAGTGTTAGTGTGCGTGAGTGTTAGTGTGCGTGAGTGTTAGTGTGGGTGTTAGAGTGAGTGTTAGTGTGTGTCTGCTAGTGAGTGTTAGTGTGTTAGTGTGTGTGTCTGCTAGTGAGTGTCAGTGAGTGTGTTACTGTGTGTGTCTTACTGAGTGTGTGTGTTAGTGAGTCTGTTTGATGTCTGTTACTGAGTGTGTGTTTGTCAATGAGAGTGTATGTTTTGTACATGAGTGTGTATGTATGTCTGTCGCTGACTGTATCTCTGTCAGTAAATGTGTGTGTCTGTTAGCTAGTGTGTATGCGTCTGTAAGTGAGAGTGTGTGTGTCTTCAGCACTTACCTTTCTCCAGCGCCGGTCTCCCTTGGCGCTGAGGATCCCTCAGCCTCTCAGCTCCGAATGCGACCGCGCACGCATTCAAACCGCCCATAGGAAAGCATTACTCAATGCTTTCCTATGGACGTTCAGTGTGCTCCTCTAGCGGCTGTCCGTGAGACAGCCACTAGAGGCTGGATTAACCCTCAGTGAAACATAGCAGTTTCTCTGAAACTGCTATGTTTTCAGCTGCAGGGTTAAAACTAGAGGGACCTGACACCCAGACAACTTCATTGAGCTGATGTGATCTGGGTGTCTGTAGTGGTCCTTAAAGGACCACTATAGTGCCAGGAAAACATACTCGTTTTCCTGGCACTATAGTGCCCTGAGGGTGCCCCCACCCTCTGGGACCCCCTCCCGCCCGGCTCTGGAAAGGGGTAAAACTTACCTTTTTCCACCCTGGCGGAGAGCTCTCCTCCTCCGATCCTCCTCTTCTCCTCCCCGTCGGCTGTATGCGCACGCGCGGCAAGAGCTGTGCACGCATTCAGCCGGTCACATAGGAAAGCATTCATAATGCTTTCCTATGGACGCTGGCGTGCTCTTACTGTGAAAATCACAGTGAGAAGCACGCAAGCGCCTCTAGCGGCTGTCAATGGGACAGCCACTAGAGGAAATAGGGGAAGGCTTAACCCATTCATGAACACAGCAGTTTCTCTGAAACTGCTATGTTTATGAAAAAATGGGTTAACCCTAGCTCGACCTGGCACCCAGACCACTTCATTAAGCTGAAGTGGTCTGGGTGCCTAGAGTGGTCCTTTAAGTGTGTGTGCATCTGCATGCACTGGCGCATATACCGGGTCGCAGGGGTCGCAGCCCTGTAACCCCTGCGACCAGGTGACCACCGCCATGTGCGGCCCGGCCCGCGGGGGGGGGGGGGGCCCACGGATCAATTTTCGCACCGGGGCCCCATGGGTCATGTGTACGCCACTGCCTGGAGTGGCTCTCCGCCCGCGTCTTTCACTGATAGGAAGCTGTGTTGCATTCCGGTAAGCCTCGTGGCTGTCAGCGCGTGTCTTTGAGTGTGGGGTTGTGCTTCGTTGGCTGGAGGATTCCGGTGTTGCTGAGTGGATCGGGCGGTCTTGGTGTTCTCACTCTGGTGTGTGTGAGGGTGAGTACCAGAGTCTGAGAGGCATGTCTCTGTTTTCCGCCATTTTGAGCTCCGAGGTTGGCTCTGTCTGGAGGCCGCTCTGGGGGTTACTCAGGTGGTGTCGGGTAGCCGGGCAGATCCACGCCGCCACCCTTCGTATCGCTAGGTTGAAGTGCCGACCCTTGGTGCGGAGCGTTGTCCATAGGCTGGTACGAAGCTGGGCAAAGAACGCCAGGGCGTGCTTAGGTGGTTTGACAAGAGTGTTTTTTGTCGCTGGTCGGGGGTGTGCCGCCATCTTGCTTGGGCCGCTGTAGTCCCGTTCTTTTTCAGGGTTGGTCGCTTGTTTGAGCCATGTTGCGGGGGTAATCATCCCCAACGTGGACCGGGGTATCCCCCGCCGGTCCGGGGCAGCAGGGCAGCATCTGATTTAAGCTTATGAGCAGGTCCCGTGCCGGGAGAACAGCAGCTTCCCCCAGGCCTCAGGCTCCAGTTTAGGCCGCGTGGCCGGTTCAGGTGCTCGCCTTATGTTTTGGTGTGGGACAGGTATAGTTCTGTTCCCCATGTGTTTCTGTGTCTTTTTTGGGCACCTTGTGCTGCAGGCATGGTTAGAGTAATCAAGATAATCGTTTTTGTGTCCGCTGGTGTAAGAGCTCTCAGAGAGCACGTCCGGCCATCTTGGCTTTCAGGCCCCACCCCCATCTTGAGCCCTTTTAAACCACTTAACAACCGAGGACAGTTCAGGACCGTCATCGGCCTTTTAGCGTTGCCGACCGCTGACGGTCCTGAACCGTAACAACGGTAATATGTACTTACGCGGACAGACAGTCTCCCCATGGTGAATTCGGACCCCTGGGGCCATGTGATCGCTCAACCTGACAGGTCACAATAGGTGTCCTAGTGTCTGCCTGCAGGGGGACTGCCTGTGCTGACAGGCAGCCTCCCTGCTAGTGTAAAATCAATAAAAAATAAAGGTTAATAAAAAAGATAGAATTATATATGTGTATATATATATATATATATGATATATAGACATATATTAGATTTATATAATAATGTCTATATATCATATATCATATATATATAATGTCATACTAAGTGTATTTTTATATTAATATATGGATATATTAATATAAAAATACACTTATAATTAAATTACACACATATATATAATAACTATATATATTGTATATATATTATTATAAAATACAAATAAGTAAATTAAATAAAAAAATGTAAAAATAATAATAGAAATTAAAAAAATATATATCCATATGAAATTTTATTCTAACTGTATTTTGATATTAATATATATATATATATATATATATAAATACACTTAGAATGAAATTGTATATATCTATGTATATATCAATAAATAAATAAAAATAATACGAAATATACATATGTCCATATACAAAATTACATAAATAATTATATAAATATACACGTAGACTTCAAATATATAAATATGCATATATATTTAAATTCTACGTGTGTATTTATATAATATTTTTACATAATTAAGTAATTTTATTGATTGCAATTTGAGGAACCTGCCTGACAACCCAGGCCGAAAGTCCAGGGAATTTAATTTGCTAGCACTGTATTTTACCCTGTAACTTTCTATGACACCCTAAAACCTGTACATGGGGGGTACTGTTTTACTCGGAAGACTTCGCTGAACACAAATATTAGTGATTCAAAACGGTAAAACATATCACAGCGATGATAATCTCAGTGAAAGTTAAATTTTTTGCATTTTTCACACACAAACAGCACTTTTACTGATGATATAATTGTTGTGATACATTTTCCTGTTTTGAAACACTAATATTTGCATTCAGCAAAGTCTCCCGAGTATAACAGTACCCCCCATGTACAGGTTTTATAGTGTTTTTGAAAGTTACAGGGTCAACTATTTTTACATTGAAAATTGCCAGGTTGGTTACGTTGCCTTTGAGAGCATTTGGTAGCCCAGGAGTGAGAATTAACCCCATGATGGCATACCATTTGCAAAAGAAGACAACCCAAGGTATTGCAAATGGGGTTTTAGTAGCCACTTAGTCACAAACACTGGCCAAAATTTAGTGTTTTACTTTTTTCACACACAAACAAATATGAATGCTAACTTTGGCCAGTGTTTGTGACTAAGTGGCTACTGAAAAAGACTGGACATACCCCATAAAGAAAACACTGGGTTGTATACTTTAAAAAAATATGTAGATGTGGGGTGTGATTCAGAGATTTATGACAGATAATAGTGTTGCAATGTCACTATTGATAAATTTTAAAAATGTATGTTTTGAAACCGCAATATCCTACTTGTACTTATAGCCCTATAAATAACTAAAAAAGCAAAAAAGCATGTAAACACTGGGTATTTTAAACTCAGAATCTGTTTAGCAGTTTTTTTCATTATCTTTTGTAGATTAGTAAAAGATTTTTCAAGTCAAAAAACATGTATTATTTTCAATTGTTCATCATATTTTTTAATTTTTTTCAATTAAATTACATGAGATTATATAAATAATGGTATGTAAAGAAAGCCCTTTTTGTCCTGAAAAAAACAATATATAATTTGTATGGGAACAGTAAATGAGAGAGCGGAAACTTACAGCTAAACACAAACAGCACAAAAGTGTAAAAAGAGGCCTGGTCGCAAATGTACAACATCGCAAAAACAGTCCGGTCCTTAAGGGGTTAAATATAGGAACTTCATCTGCCTTCCTCCAATCCTCCGATACAATAACTGAAACAAAAAGAATCTTGAAAAATTTAATACAGAGGTTCACTTATTTCCCCACTTAGCTCCTTGAGTACTCGTGGTTGAATACTGTCAGGCACCAGAGCTTTATTTACATTAATTTTCTTTAACTGCTATAGCACCTTATCTCGAGTCATTCAATCACAATTTATCTGCAAGTTTTTTGCAGCAATCATTTGCATATCTCTTGCCATGGGACCCTCATTAATATACACTGAAGAAAAATTGTTATATAAAATTTCTGCCTTATCCTGGTCTTCATTAACTAACAGACCCATCTCTGTTTCCAGTGTACCTACACTTTAATTTTTTGTTTTTTTTAGAATTGATGTACTTAAAAAAAATTTGGTGTTGGTTTTGCCTTCTTTGGCTGTCCATTTCTCATTTTCTAGTTTAGCCACTTTAATTGCCTTTTTGCAAGTATTATTGGCTTCCTTATATCTTATATGGGATGCTTCTGATTTGTCTGATTTAAATGCCCTTTTCTTATTTTTAATCTCTTATTTTACATCTCTACTAAGCCACATTGGTTTCAAATGTGTTTCTTTTATATTTATTACCCAATGATACATACTGAGAAATGTATCTTTCTAATATTTTGAATAGCTTCCATTTATCCTCAGTGTTTTTTTTACTAATGAGTTTATGTCAGTCAATATGTTGTAGAGCTGCCCTAATCTTTTTTTTTTTTTTTTAAATAATTTATTTCGTTTTTATTTGACAGACATACAAAACATTACCATCAACAATAATGTATGTAAAAAATGTATAGGAACCATTTTCCTCGAATTAAATAAAACATAAAACTAACACATTACCATATTCCTATTTAGTGCTTATTCCACTTATCTTGTGTTCAGAAATGTTATTACATAAAATTAATCCATATACCATACTAACAAGATCACCAGGCATGCCAGTATTTTAATCCGACTTTTCCTCTAGAATTAAAGTGCATTATATTTATCCATATAAGTCATCCTAATTTTCTTATTTATATAGCACCATATCTTAATTAGTTAACTTCATGTGCCTTCATTACTGTGATAGACATAACACACATACAAAAACAAACACTACTATGCATTGCATACTCTACTTGGGGAGTATCAGTGGACCCTCTATTCCATTACCTTATATTAGAAAAGAAAGAAAAAAGCAAAGAAAAAGAAACAAAAATATTCTAATTATTTTGTCCAGGACTTTGTGTGACCATACTCTCCATTTTTTCCTTCCAAAAATTACTGACATCTCTAATTTTTACTGACTGATATCCCAAGGCCTCCATAGTTAGTTGGTATTGGACTTGGGAGTATAATTGGACCTGTGTGAAATTCACATCACTCTTTCAATTCCTTGCAATTATTATTTTTATTGCTGCCACAAAGTGGACATATATAAATTTTTCTTTAAAATGGAGTGATTGTAAGTTTAAGTGGAATAGACCATTATGATGGCCTCTAGGGATGTTTGTCTCTGTAATATACTCCAATGATTCGAAGGCCATATACCACAAGTTTTTAACCTTGCTGCATTCCCACTATATATGTCCAAAAGTCCCTTCTTTTTCGTTACATCTCCAGCACAATGGAGAATTAGAGGTATACATTTTGGACAATCTGGTGGGAACTAGATACCAGCGGTTCATTAATTTAAATAATACCTCAAGAAGGCTCAAACAATGGATTATTTTACTTGTTTGAAATAATACTTGATCCCATTCAGTCTTAAAAATCTGTACATTTAGTTCTTTGCTCCATTTCTGAATATTTACATTCATATTTGGTGCTTCAATTTGAAGAAGAGCACTCCTTGCCTTTGAAACTATTTGCGGTACATTCTAATTTTTTAATAAAGCTATCAGATTTTCAATTCCCTCTATGGGTCGATGTAACAAAAACTGTTTGATAAAACCTCTGATTCTTAAATAATTATATCACTCCTGCCTAGGTAGCGAAAATTCTTGTATCAAATTTTCAAATGTTTTAATTTTATCTCCCAATAATATTTGGTTCATAGAATTAATGCCTTTTCCTGTCCATTTACTTGTATTTAAATCTTTCATCCTTAATTGTATAATACTAAAGTTAGAGTTTCCCAATATTTTATTACATATTCCGCTGTTAATCCTCAACTGTTCCCACTCCATCAAAATTGATTTCAAGCAATTATTTGAAGAACAGACCTTCTTAATTCTTTCATCCTGTTTAGTTAACCAAATTAATTGATATAAGTTTTCCGTTTCTACCATCTCCATTTCTAATTGGTACCAACCCGCTTCCTCAGAACTTAAGAGTTGCGTCTTGTATATATGGAGCATCATATTAGCTAAATAGGTTATATTGATGTTTGGAAAATTTATCCCTCCTTTCCAACTCTTCTGCATCAAAAGTTTTTTATTCATCCTCGGCCTTTTTCCTTTCCATATGAAATTATTTATATCTCGTATCATAGATAACCATGGTTGTGGCATTCTCAAGGGGATCATACGAAATAGATAGGACCATTTAGGGAGTAAATACGAGTTGACCAAATTGATTCTACCCCACCAGGATAGTTCAATTTGTCTCCATCTTTTTACTGACTCATGTGTTGATCTAAATGTTTTTAAAAAATTTGTTTGCATCGTATCTTTTGAGTCATCAGTAAGCGTTATTCCCAAATAAGATAGTGTATTTTTATTACAATTAAATTTGTATTTATCTTTTATATATAGACTACATTCTCTGGAGATGTTTATAGCTAAAAAAGTAGATTTAGTTACATTTATTTTATAATTTGAGAACAGACTGTATTTGTCTGTCTCTTCCATCAAGGCACCAAGCGATTCGACAGGGTCGGTTAGGGTCAAAATCAAATCGTCTGTATATAAATTTAATTTAAATTCTTTCTCTCTGTATCTAAAGCCTTTTATTCGAGGATTATTTCTTATATTAATAGCTAGAATCTCCATTGTCAAAATATATAAAATGGGCGATAGGGGACAGCCCTGTCTCGTTCCATTTTTTAGTGTAAACCAGTCTGCACATATGTTTGGGGCCACTGTTCTTGCTTTTGGACCTTCATATAGTGCCAGAATTGCATTAAGCATCCATTCCTGTATGCCAAATTTTTCCATAGTTTCCTTTAAAAAGACCCAACCAACCCTGTCGAAAGCTTTCTCTGCATCTACTGCCAATATAAATAAAGGTTTTTTATTTCTTCGAGCTGCATCTATCAAATCCAATAATCTTCTAGAGTTATCTACTGGGTCTCTCCCCTGTACAAAACCAATTTGATAATTTTTTATAATATTATCCATAAGTCCCTTTAATCTATGGGCCAAGACTGATGAAAAGATCTTAACGTCTGTATTGATTAACGAGATAGGTCTATAATTTCCCACCTTTAAAGGATCTTTATTTACTTTAAGAATTGGGAGGATATGGGGCGTGGCCGGACGTCGAACGGAGATGGCAGCACATTGAAAGAGCTCCGCAGTTTTAGGCCTAAACGCGGCTAAAAACCTACAATCAGGGGGGCGTGGCCGACCGTTCACAGAGATGGACGCATGTTAGAGCGGCTCTGGCATTGCAGGCAATAAAATAAGCCGGGACACGAGCGCAGACAACAATGGGGAACCCCAAACGGACGCAGAGCGCCCACACCAGCAGCGGAAAAGTACCCGCCGAGAAACCGGGCTCGGTTACAAAATTCTTTAAAGACCACGTCGGCCGCATGGCGGAGCGAGGAGAGATGAATATGGCGCCGGCGGCGGGAGACCGCCTCTCTAACCCCTCCAGCCCAGCTGCATCTGAGGCATCATTGACCTCAACAGATCCAGACATCAAGGAACTGCTTAAGAATTTGCCATCTAAGGCAGACCTCACTGCTATGCTGCAAAAACTAGAGTTTTCATTCCAGCACAAGATGGAGGGACTGGGCGCAGACATCAGGCAGGTAGGCCTCCGGGTCCAAGACTTAGAGGGGGATAGGGGACGAGTACAGGCCCAACTTACAGCCAGGGCCGGTGCTAGGATTTTTGACTACACAGGCGAAGATGCATTTTGACGCCCCCCCCCACCCCCAAAAAAAAAAAAATACAATGCATCTTCACCTCTGTGTCTCGTAGCCCCCTTTTGAATTTCTTACCCCCATTAGTGTTGCATATCCACTCTCTTGAATGTCTTATCCCTTTGGCCCCTTTGTGCCTTACACCCCCCTTTAGTGTGTTTCCTACAACACCTCTTATGTATTTCTTACTTCCCCGCCAGCCCCTATCTATCTCTCTTTTTCTTCCACATAGACATAGATACAGGCAAAAATACATACATGCACAAATACACAAACATACAGACACACAACCATACAAGCACACAGACATAATTTTTCAGGCACACAGTCACAAAGATATACAGACACACAGTCATAAAAGGCACACAAACAAACACAGTCATACAATCTACACATACAGGTACATTGTCATACAAACACAGACATACATTCATACAGACACAGGCCCTCACAGAAATACAGACAGACATAAAGAAACATAGAGATAGGCATACAGAGACATACATACACAGACAAACAAAGAACCCTGCACACTGATACCGTGTAAATGCTCCGGCCATCAACAGTGGTGGATGCTCCGTGTCAGGCGGACATCGCTGGATCCACCAGTAAAGTCTTCAAAAGGAATAAACGCAGGCAACACTCCAATAGTAAGGATGGTATATTTATTGGTAGGTGAACCACCCCATAGAAAGTGTGATGTTTCAGCTCATGCAATAAGGCTCTGCTGAGCTGAAACAACGCACTTTCTTTGGGGTGGTTCACCTATCAATAAATATACCATCCGTACTATTGGAGTGTTGACTGCGTTTATTCCTTTTGAATACATACACACAGTCATACAGAGACATACATACTGTATGTCTCTGTATGACAGGTCTGTGTATGTACACAGGATGGCTAAAAGATAGATCCCCATCTGTCGTGCAACTTCAACAATGCTTTGAAAGCTGGGGCTCTACCGATTCCCTGTGCTTGCAGTATTGTATTTAGCATGGAGCAGTATTTGTGTGTTTGACTGTAAGCATGTGTTTGTATGGAGTATGTTTGTATGATTGTAGCGGTGTGTTTGTATGTAGTGTTTGCATTTGAATGCAAGCATGCATTTATGTGTAGTGTTGGTTTTTGAACGTAGGTGTGTGTTTATATATAATTTTGGTGTCTGATACAGAGGTGTGTTTGTATGTAATGTTGACATTTGAATGCAGGTGTGTGTTTGTATGTAGTGTTGTTGTTTGCATGCAGGTGTTTATTTGTGTGTAGTGTTGGTGTTTGAATGCTGAGATATATGCACATATACACATACACTGCCACACATGCAGTGATACACATACACAACGATACACACACTGACGCACATGCAGATATACATATACACAAACTGATACACATTCAGATAGACAGACACACATATACAGATACACACAAACACTGACAGACATACAGATAAACATACACTGACATACAGACACGCTGACAGACATACAGATACACACATACACAATGATAGACATACACAAACACACAAAGACACACAGACATACACACACTGACAGACATTTAGATACACACAGACACACGGACAGAGACATTTACATACACACACACACTGACAGACATAGATACACACACACTGACAGACATATACAAACACACTGACAAACATACAGATACACACATACACAATGATAGACATACACAAAGACACACTAACAGACAGACATACACACACACTGACAGACATTTAGATACACACAAACACACGGACAGAGACATATACATACACACACTGACAGACATAGATACACACACACTGACAGACATATACAAACACACTGACAAACATATACAAACACACTGACAAACATACACACACTACACAATGATAGACATACACAAAGACACACTAACAGACAGACATACACACACACTGACAGACATTTAGATACACACAAACACACGGACAGAGACATATACATACACACACACGGACAGAGACATGACAGACATAGATACACACACACTGACAGACATATACAAACACACTGACAAACATACAGATACACACATACACAATGATAGACATACACAAAGACACACTAACAGACAGACATACACACACACTGACAGACATTTAGATACACACAAACACACGGACAGAGACATATACATACACAAACACTGACAGACATGGATACACACACACACTGACAGACATGGATACACACACTGACAGACATAGATACACACACACACACACTGACAAACATGGATACACACACACTGACAGACATAGATACACACACACACACACTGACAGACATGGATACACACACACACACACACTGACAGACATGGATACACACACACACACACACTGACAGACATGGATACACACAGACACACTGACCAACAGGTTCAGGAGGGGGGCTTACCTGGGATCCAAAGTGCTGCCTGAGGTAGTTGGGAGTTGGAGGAGCTGGTCCTGCCCAGCCCCCCTCCTCTCTGCCTTCTGCTGCCCTAGTCTTGTTGGGAGGACTTCCTCCCATGCTGATTAGAAGGGGGCCGGTGGTAGCTCCGCCCCTGCTGGGCGCCAGCCGCGCTGTGTGCTACAGTGGGAGCAGGGATATGACGTTCATATCCCCACCCCCTCCACACAGTCCGCGGCACTGCAGGGTGGCGCTCGGCCACACTACAAGAAGTGACCGGCAGGAGAGGGGAGCTGTGCGCTTCCCTCCTGCCGGTCACCCGGACATTTGCGCCCCCGGGCCGGTGCGCCCTAAGGCGGCCGCCTGTGCCGCCTTATGGACGCGCCGGCCCTGCTTACAGCCCTCTCAGACCGTATTGATGCCCACGACACCCAAATGTCACAGCTGCAGAGATCATTGGATGATATTGACAATAGGGGGCGCAGGAATAACCTCAGGATAAAGGGCCTACCCGAAACTGAGGCTGAAAACATTCAAGCATCCCTGCAAGAGTTATTCAACTTAATATTAGAAAAACCACCATCAGCACCAATCCACTTTGACAGAGCGCACCGCTCCCTAAGACCCAAAAGTAACAACGGAGACACCCCAAGAGATATCATATGTCGCCTACATTACTTCACAGATAAAGAGCATATACTAAAGAAGCTCAGAGACACCGAGCCACCACTGCTGTTCCACGGGCACGAGATCCAGATTTACCAAGATCTCTCATGGCTCACTCTCCAAGCAAGGCGACACCTAAAGCCGATCACAGACCAACTGCGGGCCAGAAACATCAAATATAGATGGGGCTTCCCCTTAGCCCTTATTGTTACACTTAAAGGGACCAACCACATCATAGCAGAATACAGGGATGTGTCACCATTCATTAGAGCTCTGAAACTCACAGAGGTGCGCATCATGGATTGGTACGCCATGGACCCAGCGCAGACCTGCACGAGACCCCCGAGGGAACAGAGAAGACGCTCACCCCCCAAGAGACAAAGAATGGGTCCCACCGATGATCACGGAAGGAGTGACCAACCACCAGCTCAGAGACCATAAAGAAGGCACGACAGCGGCTAGGTCCCCCACAGAGATGTCAAGGGGTTAACTCCGCGCCCAACACAGAAGGGTCTTACCCAAACCGAGTACTACAGCTAGCTCCTCCCACCCAACACCAGGCCCCGACAGACTTGCTCCATCACCCCATTGCCTCAAGCCAAGGTAGCAGGACAGCGAGAAATGATGTTTAGACTATAACACCGTGGACATACTGAAAAAGGACTGAGACCGGACACTGAGACCATATCTATTGACCACCCAGCACGATCCGCAACGAAGAGCGGGAAAAGACACCTCCTGCCAGGTCGTATGAGTGGGACTTCACGGTCCAGGTGGGAGGTATAGAGACACTCAGAGAAATGGGCTAACCAGTACTCCCCCAAACACACAAGGGAGGGACAGAATTGGTAGCCAAACACAGCACCTCCACACGCATGCCAAGACTGACTTTAGAGGGGGATAAAACAAACAATAAAACACGGTTCCTCACACACAAGGGAGGAAGGGGGGAAGGGGGAGGGAGGGGTAGGGGGAGGGAGAGGGAAAAAAATAAATAATAATAAAAAAATAAAAAAAAAACCCACACCACAATTCAGCCCTAAGCCTGGAGCATAATGATACCCCCGCTATGGGACCTAGCCTCCATACTACCACTGCACCACACCCCACAAGGTAACACGGGAACATACGCTCATTCCCGGTTCCAAAAGATGATGACAAACGCAAATGCCTGCTTGCCCACCGACACATGCAAGCCACACGCCAACGACACAGCACATACACCACCGCAGCTGTACCTGCTGCGCCTTAATAGACACCACACACACTGCCTTAGAGCCGGCGACACCTGCGGATCTGCCCGTAGCAGTAACAGACCTGGTACGGGAGAACCACAACCGGCAACCTCACTGAGGCCCCAAGTTATCAGACACTCTAATACAAATACACGTCTCACACTTCCTGTACATAGTTACGTCTGGCACTACACGCTATTCGGACAAGGGAGCCCACGCCCCCAGCGGTCTCCGGCAGGGTGTAAGACCGGAGTCTTGATTTGTGTTTATACTTGTTTTTGTTTTTGTTTATGTTTATGCTTTTGATCTGAGAGTTAACGGTGTACTTTCCTTCTGCAGTAGAGGTTACCTACGAAGCGCCTACGTGGCCACACTACGGTGCGTGACTGCTGCTGCCCGCAGCCCGGGCGAGGGGGATCCACCCACGGCTAGAGGGACACAGACCACACAACAAAGTAGGTGCTCACACGAACACACCACCACACCCCACACGAATGGCCCTCAAGGTCGCTTCACTCAACGTTAAGGGACTTAATACCCCGAACAAACGTAGGCTATTACTGAGAGACCTAGAATCACGCAAAATCGACCTTGCCCTTATCCAAGAAACCCACATTCCTAGGTCAGCGTCAATAAACCTGAAAGACAGACATTTCCCACAGACCCACAAGGCGAGAGCGCTCCACAAGCGAGCCGGGGTGGCAATACTGATACACAAAAACAGCCCACTCCACGTCACTGAGACACTAGCTGACCCGGAGGGCCGCTACATCGCCCTAACAGGCACAATCCATAGCACGAAAATAAGAATCGTTAACGTATACGCTCCTAACTTACCAGACCCAACATATTGGGACACGCTCAGGACAATAATACAAGCCGGAGGGGGAGGGATAATGCTAGTGGGGGGTGACTTTAATGCTGTCCCATGTCCAGCGATTGATAGAAGCTCGAAAACAGGTTCACCCAGGTCCCATGGGAGTGGTGCACAGGATAAGTTGTTGCACACATTCCTCACAGACACACAACTCCTAGACACCTGGAGGCTCCAACACCCAGACATACGTGACTACACGTTCTATTCGGCACCCCACGGAACATACTCCAGAAATGATCACATTTTCCTCAATGGGTTAGGGATGTCCAAACTTATACATACTGACATAGGCAGTATTACATGGTCGGACCACGCAGACGTATCTGTCACGTTGGACAAACTCAAATACTCCGCCACTTGGACATGGCGCCTTAACACAAGTCTGTTAAATAGCGACCCTATATGCGACGACACGCGCACTCTCCTCACAGAATACTTCACACACAACAACACGCCAGAAGTCAACCCAGTGGCGGTATGGGCGGCTCATAAAGCGGTCGTAAGAGGACACTTCATCAAAGCAGCAACACACAAAAAAAAGTGCAACACACGGGCACTGATAGAATCTCAGAATGCTCTGAGAAAAGCGGAACAACAGCACAAACACAACCCCACGGCGGACAAATTAACAGAACTCACCGCATTGAGACAATCGATTAGGAGTATCCTGCTCGAGGGGGTGGCACACTCCATCCAGAGGTCTAGGCGACTGTTCTATGAAAAGTCCAACAAAATGGACTCCCTATTAGCCAGAACTCTACGCCCCCGCGGGGACCACAAACCCATCACGAAAATACGCACACTTACCCAAGGGATTGCGACAACTCCCCAAGAAATAAACAGGGTGTTCACAGAATTTTACTCGAGCAGACACCACTTGCACAAAACACGCCAGAACAAATACGTTCCTCACTGCGCACACTCCTAGCCGGCATTAAACTCCCTGTGCTGACACACACCGATATCACAGACCTACAAGAACCAATAACACAACCAGAGGTAGAAAAGGCAATCGCGATCTTAAAAGGGAACAAAGCCCCAGGCCCCAAAGGGTACGACATAGGGTATTACAAGAAATTCAAGGAAGAATTGGCCCCCCACCTTACCTCTTTATATAACCACTTCATGACAGGCGGTGAGCCGGATGCGGACATGGCACTGGCCAACATCACGCTTATCCCCAAACCCGGGAAAGATGCCGAATTGGCAGCAAATTATAGACCCATTTCACTGATCAATTCGGACCTCAAAATCTATGCAAAAATCCTGGCGGCCAGGTTAGCGTCGATGCTCACACGCCTGATTCACCCCGATCAGGTGGGGTTTATACCCAGTAGGCAACTGTACGAAAACACACGCAGGGGGGCGGTGCTCACATGGTACATGCAAATGTCCGAGCGGCCTTCATTGGCTTTGTCCCTGGACGCGGAGAAGGCCTTTGACAGGGTGCAATGGCCATACCTGTTTGGCCTGCTGGAGGAATGGGGCTTCCCGGGGACATACATCCAGGCCACACGCGCCCTATATACCAACCTAAGGGCCCAAACCCTAATAGCAGGAGCCACTAAGATCCCCTTCCACCTTCACAACGGCACGCGGCAGGGCTGTCCTCTCTCCCCACTATTGTTCGCTATTTCCCTAGAACCGCTCCTACAAGCCATACGCCAACATCCACACATACACGGAATACGGGCTGGGGGAAAAACCTTCAAAGTCTCTGCATATGTGGACGACGTAATGCTGACCCTCACAGACCCTCTGACCTCCATGGAATACCTGACAGAACTCCTAGACAACTATGGAACCCAAGCGGGTTACAGAGTGAACCTCACCAAATCCATGGCACTACCATTCCATCTCCCGACACAGGACAGAGTTACTATACAGAATAGATACCATCTGCCCACCACAGCCGACAACATACCCTATTTAGGGATCAAACTCATGGCGCAGCACGAACACTTACACGACACAAACTACTCCCCATTGATCCGTACACTTATAAGGGACCTGGAGCAGTGGACAGACAAACCCATCTCATGGCTAGGTAGACTCCACTCAGTTAAAATGAACATTCTCCCTAGAATACTGTTCCTGTTCCAGGCCCTGCCCACACCGATCAAAAGGAGTGACCTAACCACACTCCAAAAGGCAATAGACATGTTCATCTGGCAAAAGAAACGGCCCAGAATAGCTAGAAAACTCCTATACCGGCCCAAAGACAGAGGGGGACTGGGACTACCGAACTTGTACATATACTACCTGGCGGCGCAGACAGCGCAAATCGCATACTGGCACTCCACCCCGGACACCCGACGGTGGGTAGAACTTGAGACATCACTAATGGGGCAAGATCTCCCACAATTCTACCTCTGGTTACATAGGGCACACAGAGCACTCCCCAGAGTAACCTGTCCAGCAATAACAAATTCCCTGAGAATATGGGACCAAATAGCAGTCAAGTACTCTTTAAGCAGGTTCCCCTCCCCAATGTCCCCTGTACTTCGGAACCGATCCTTCCAACCGGGTATGACAGCAGGCGACTTTAGTGGCATCGAGAGGGCAGGTATACAGAGATACTGCCACCTATACCAAAACGATCAAATAGTCACTTACGATCAGCTCAGGGTACAATCCCCCCTAACAACCAGGGATTTCTTACGCTACCTCCAATTACGAGACTTCGCTAGTTCAAAGGAAGTCAAAGAGATAGCCACTCTCCCCCTCACCTGGTTCGAGAATATATGCTACCAAGAAACACACCCCAAAGGACTCATTTCATTATTGTACTCACATCTCAGCGGGGAGGCCAAAGAATGGGGGGAATTACGTTACACGGATCAGTGGGAGACGGACCTGGGTGACACATTAGAGGGCTCCGACTGGCAAGATATATGGGAGGCCACAGCCAGAACATCAATATGTGTCACCCTTCAAGAACAATCATTTAAAACACTTTTCAGGTGGTACACCACACCATTAAAACAATACCGCATGCAGATCACTGCCACAGATCAATGCTGGCACGGTTGCGGGGAACGAGGCACCTACGTGCATATGTGGTGGAAGTGCCCCTTGGTACAAGCATACTGGGTTCAAATTATCAGCCTGAGCACAAACATACTGCAGAGGCCGCTACAGCTAGACCCCTGGGCCTGCCTACTCTCCAGACCAACGGTCGGCCTCCCACGCCCAGAGCAACAATTATTAAACATGATTTACTTAGCGGCACGCAGGGCGTTAGCACAGAAGTGGCGATGCCCGGAATTACCCCCAGTGGCCCTGGTCCTAGCAAAGATAAAAGACAATTACCTAATGGATAGACTAACCTCCCTAGTCAGACACACCACTAAAAAGTTCAACAGAACTTGGGAGTTATGGGAACAATATCAGGAAAACACGGCGGGTTGACAAGAGACTCAAGCACATACATGAGAGGGGGGGCGGAGGGGACACACGACGACTCTCGTCCGGGCTGCGGGCACGGATACACCGACATACTGCACCACTGGACGCCAGGTTTAGTTCCATATATGTTTTATATGTTCTACCCATAGGAATATTTCGAATTGTCAAATGAGTATTAGTTAACAAACATCTAATGCCATGCCATTCCAAGGGACATGTGTACTTAGGCCAAGACTCGATAGACAGCCACATAGAGGAGGTGTGCTAAAACACTAAATAGCAATTCAGCCACTGACGAGACTGGAAGCGCTAGTAAACAAGCACATCAGCCGTAGATCACTGCTCTTCTTCTCTATACTACTGAACCACTGAAAAAGGCTTCTGCGTAAGCCTATACAATTATTAATGTATGTACCTCTATTGCGGCCTCTGCGTAAGCCTATATCCTGACAAGATGATACGTTCATACAGCGGCTTCTGCGAAAGCCTTGGCTGTGTCACAAATGCGCACTTTATTATTGGCTACGAAAAAAACTAAGAATTAAAAAAAAAAAAAACACACAAAAAAATAAATAAATAAATTATCACACGACAAACAACTCCTGGAATACAGAGGCAAGAACGCTAATTTACTTTATTACTGTGTTTAAGTTTTTAAGTTTGTATAATTTCCCATGCATTTGTTATGATACCGTTAATTATCATTAGAACAAAAATACACCAACTGAAGTGTCATATGAAACCACAGTAAGGTCTAAAAGATAAACTAGGACACGTAACATCAGCAACCCTCATGACGACAGACGGCCGCAAAGATTAGGGATATCAATATGCATATGTGCACTAACGCTTCACCCTTCCTTTCTGTACAACCAAACTGTCTGAATATGTAATGTGGCTTCTGCGTAAGCCTATACGTTGTCACAAATATGCATTTCTTTTTGGTGAAAAATGAAGAATAAAAAAAAAAACTACAATCAGGCGGTCCCCCGGACTCCAGACACAACAACACGATGTCCCAACACCGCACTAAAAAAGCTGCAGACAACAAAGATAAATCGGCCTTCTTCGCGGCCAGAACGCCGCAACACAAACACACCGACACTCATACCCAAGATGGCGCCGAGTCTGATCCTGATGCCGATCACATGGGCGCACAGGAAAACAGGACGGACACCCTGCTAACCACTCATCTACTGCAGAAAATGCTTGATGCAGCAGTCTCAAAAATGCAGGTAACCATCACAACTGCTATTGCTGACATAAAGACAGATATTACTGCCATAGACGCAAGGACATCCCAATTGGAGGGAAAGATGGAAGATATTAACACGGCACACACGGTGATTGACAACCGACTGAGCGAAATGGAAAAAAGACTATCCCTACATGAGGCTAAGCTTACAGACGTAGAGGACAGGTCCCGCCGCCATAACATCAGACTGCGGGGAGTGCCAGAAGAGGTGGGAACGCAAGACTTAACGGCCTTCGCGGTGGATCTCTTCCGACATGTCCTACCAGACATACCAACGGACATGCTCCTATTAGACCGAATACACCGAATCCCCAAACCACAACACCTACCGTCTACCACTCCAAGGGACGTGCTCATGAAGCTCCATTACTTCCACGTAAAAGACCAGATACTTCGTGCTCATAGAGCAAAAAAAGATTTGCCAGACAAGTACAAAGATATCCTCCTATTCACAGACCTCTCAGCAGATACGCTTAGACGCAGAAGAACCTTCAAATCAGTGGCTGAGGTACTAAGGCACCACAACATCCCCTATAGATGGGGCTACCCAGCGAAACTCCTCATCACGAAAGGAGGAAAGCTCACCACAGCATCAACCCCAGTGGAAGGCCTAGATCTCCTGCACAAATGGGGCCTAGCCCAGAACCTACACCACGCAAGCTCAAGCACGGCACCAGGGGCTGACTGGCGCCCACAAAGGCAATGACGAGCGGCGCAAAGAGAGGATGATCGCTGACTTCACATGGACTAGCAAGTGTTATTCTGTTTTCTATATTGCATTATGTTAATATGTTAATTTAAATGTTGATGATATCCCATACAGAGGTTTTAATCCACCCATACCCTGGGCAATAACCTCACTGCGCCACCCTGCTGCCGACACAAACTACCTCTAAGGGCACAATAGAAAGATGCAGGGAACGACCATGACTGGACCTAACAATTTGTAAGACCAAGTCACACCCCTTAGAGAATTCTAAAGATTTGAACCAGCAAGGGTGACGTAATGTGCGGTGCTACGAGTGGCGTACCACCTTGGTAACTACCCCCCCCCCTCGAAAAACGAATAGGCCCGTAGTGAGAGGCAGCACCCAAACCAGGACACGGGAACTACCCTGCCAGCAAGGCTGGGAAATAGGGCACTGAGGGGACAGGACGGAGGGACTAATGAGACTTACAGCTCTTACACATCAGACAGTAATTCAAAATGTATTGTGAATGCCCACCTCAGCCCCCAAAGCACATGTCGAGAACATAAATGGTACCACGATGTAATGTTTTGTGATATTTAACTGATGCATCAGGATTTATACAATAGAGACCGATGTGCATATGATAGCAACGACAATACCGAGTTGTATGTACAGACCGTACCCCTGCATGACGAACAATTAGGCCTCAGATGACTGTGACCGCATACTCGACATACCGCAACCCCAGGGCACACAATAGGCCCCGACTGAGACGGCCTCCCATACCAGACTGGCTGCTCCCTCCTCCTGGCATATCCTCCTAAGGGCTGTCCGAGGAACCGATACATGAGCCACCACAGTTGGGTTCACTCCCCAACCGCAATAATGCCCTACTCCGAAACCAAGATGGAACCCACAGGGAAAACCCACGTAAACACACACCCAACGGGAAAGCCTGCACACAAAGGGCCCAAAACAGCCATCAGCTGGACCCGACCCGACCACTTTACCCCCACAGACGAAGTGCCATTCGCGGCACATACCCTTGAAAGTGACCATTGTATTATACTTTAGTTTATTGTTATAACCCCCTCCCTTAATTTTCATCACCTAATTACAGCACCCAGTTGGTGCCTCACCCCCCCCTTAAATACCGTGACACTACGCGTACCTGTAACCCAAGGCGGGACACAACGAGACCACAACCACTCCTCTCCCACAACCTACAAACTCCCTAGCGGCAGCACCCACGCACCAGACATACACGCATAACGACCACCAAGTGACGACTTGACATACACAAAACACACCTAAAGACCTCACACAAAAGCCCACTCTACTCCCACTGACCCTCGTAGTCAGTCCGCAATGAAAGTGTACACGCACAATGTAAGGGGACTAAACACACCCCATAAAAGATATAACCTTCTCAAGGAAATGCGCGATTCCCAAGCTGTCATTATCTGCCTGCAGGAAACCCATTTCAGGCACGACTCCTCACCCACCATAGGGCTCAAACACTACCCCCACCAATACCATGCCACATCCCCATCCAAGAGTAGAGGAGTCTCGATCTTAATAAGCTACACACTGGCGTATGACCAAGTTGCAGTTCAAACCGACCCACAGGGCAGATATATCATCCTCATATGCACACTGAACAACGCTACATACACACTAGCTAACGCATACTTTCCGAATGACTACCAACCCAGTTACATGTCCACACTATTGGACAAAATAGAACAAATACGCACTGGAACCCTGATCCTATGTGGAGATTTCAACCACATCCTTGACCCACAAGCAGACTCGACGGCGAGTCACACGCTCAAAAGAAATAAGCTCCTGCACAAGCAATGCACCGCTCTAAACAAAACACTAGCCTCACACGGATTATACGACATATGGAGAACCCTCCACCCGAACACTAGGGAATATACCCACCACTCACAAGTACACAACACGTACTCCCGCATAGATGGATACCTAATGCATAGCGCACACCTTCACCAGATCGACACCTGTGAGATAAGCACCTCACTCATCTCAGACCATAACCCGGTGCTACTCACCCTCAAAGACCTATACCAATACAAGCATCGCAGCCCTTGGAGACTGAACGAACTTCTGCTTAATGACCCTGAATTCACGACCAAACTCCGCCACGAAGTCCGGCAGTACTTCACAACCAACGATATCCCAGGAACAAACCCAGCCGCGCTATGGCTTGCGCACAAAACGGTCATCCGGGGACTCCTTCTCAGCAGAGCATCCTACCTCAAGAAATCGACCCACGCGAACCTGCTCAACCTCCTTAAACAATTCCAAGACCTCCATAGAGAGAACCAAGTGAACCCCTCTCGGAATCTCCAACTGCAAATACAGATAGTACAGGACGACATTAAAAAAATCCAACTCAGGAAAGCCAGTATTGCACTGAAAAAACTCAAGGCTACTTCCTACTCCATGGGAAACAAAGCAACCAAAACACTGGCTCAAAGACTACGAGCAAAACAAGCACAGACGTGAATTCCATACCTCAACACACACTCAGGGCACAAAGTAATGCAACCAACACAGATTAGTAACGAATTTGCACATTACTACACCACACTATACAACTTAAAAGACCAAGAAAATCAGACCCAACCCACCCCTTCCTCCATACGCACATACATAGCAAAACTAAGCCTTCCCAAACTCCTAGCGCATCAGACAGATGACCTATGCGCCCCTATCACCACTGACGAAGTTCTCTGCCAGATAGACAAAATGCCAAAAGGGAAAGCACCAGGCCCGGATGGCTACACCAACTTGTACTATACTACTGTCACATATTCATCCGCTTATAGAAATGTGGTTAATGACATTTACTGTCCACACAGGAAAAGTTGTGCCGAGCAGCAACCTAATCCACAGAAGGGTTAATGCTGAGCAGTAATTGTGCAAATGAAACCTGGTGTTATGTATTCATCCGCTTAGAGAAAAGTGATTAATGACATTTACTGTCCACACAGGAAAAGTTGTGCCGAGCAGCAACCTAATCCACAGAAGGGTTAATGCTGAGCAGCAATTATGCAAATGAAACCTGGTAACTGACTTTGGGGTCAAAGGCCGGTTACAGCCTATCAGAACAAAAGGAGGGGTATTTAGGCCCAGTTCTCAGCCTGCTCAGTGCCCTGTCGTGGTTTCCCTTGTGGTTGTCCGAGAGCGTGTTCCTGTTTATAGTTTTCTACCTGGTTTTTGACTTTGGCTTTGTTTATTGACTTCTCTATATTCTGTATCCTGACTCCTGGCTTTCCTCATCGCTGTGTCCCTTTCTGTGTTCCCTGACCTCGGCTAGTATTTTTGACTATTCTTTGTACGTTAAATCCGGCCATTCTAAGGACCGGTAATACGTTACTTATTTGTCATCCGTGCTGTACAGTTCTACGTGCTGGATCAAACAGTAATCCTGACAACTACCTCCAAACACGAACTGATCACAGCCCTCACTAGCTTTTACAATGAGGCCACCCAACTTGGATCCTTCCCAAAGGAGTTCTTATCAGCTCATGTTATCACCATCCCCAAACCGGGTAAACCCCCCACCACAAGCCAAAATTTCAGACCAATTTTCCTCTTAAATGCTGACGCAAAACTATATGCTAAAATATATGCAGAACGTCTCAAAACAATCCTGCCAACACTAATTCACACGGACCAAGTGGGGTTCGTGGCAGGCAGACAGGGACCGGACAACACCAGGAAAGTGCTGAACCTATACAAAATCCTGAAGCACACCAAACAACCAAGTGTCCTACTATCCCTTGACGTCGAAAAGGCATTCGACCAACTAAACTGGCACTTCCTCCATGAAACCCTACAAGCTTACGGCCTCCCAGCCCCCTTCCTATCCGCAGTTAACGCACTATACAGCGCACCCATGGCAACAGTGCTGAACTCCGGGTTCTGCTCAAGAGCTTTTCCAATAACAATTGGAGCCCCACAAGGATGCCCGCTATCCCCTCTCCTCTACGTGCTGGCCTTGGAACCCTTGGCTATAGCAATTCGCAGTAATGACAATATCCATGGAGTACCGACGGGCAATACGGAATATAAACTCAGCTTATTTGCCGATGACATCTTTCTTACGCTCACGCAGCCACTCATATCACTCCCATCCCTTCACACGGAACTACATGCTTACAGCCAACAGTCTTACTACAAGCTCAATGTCACCAAAACGCAAGCAATGTGCCTCAACATCCCAAAACCCATAGAAGGAGCGCTCAAAGCAAGCCACCAATTCGATTAGAGAGAAGATTTCCTAGTGTACCTAGGCATTAAAATAACACGCAAGGAAAAGGATCTCTTCCCAGCAAACTACTTGAAATTATTAAAAGACATTGACAACCAATTACAAATGTGGAGAAACCTGTTCTTGTCTTGGGTGGGGAGAATAGCGGCGCTGAAAATGACAATTCTACCTAAAATCCTCTACCTTTTAAGATCTCTGCAAATCCCAATCCCGCAAAGTTACATAACAAAACTACAGGCGACACTTCTACGCTTCAGCTGGGGAGGCAAACACCCTCAACTTCCCAAATCGCTACTAATGAGAAACGTGCAATTCGGAGGACTGGGCCTTCCCAACATTAAAGAGTACTAGCACTCCTCCATCCTCACAAACGTCATTTACGCCCACTCGATCAGCTATACCCCCCAATGGGTAACAATAGAGAGCTACCACTGCGGGAATCAAGACCTCCCGACGCTGCTCTGGATGCCTCAACACCTACGGCACACACCCGCGACTACCCTAGACAGCTCCAGACACTTACTCAAGATATGGGATGCCTGTAGGGAGAAATTGTGCTCAGCGCACCCGTGGACCTTGGCAACCCCGATCCGAATCCTGCACCAATGCAACGTAACATTCCCACACCAAAAGTGGAGCAATGCAGGCATCACTCATATCTACCATCTTTACACGAAAGAAGGACTAAAACCCTTCCCAGACCTACAAAAAGAATTCCTACTGCCTTCAAGCTTCACGTTCGCATATCTCCAAATCAAAGCGCACCTAAGCAACAACAAGATCACAAACATCCAAAACTCACTGCAAACCTCTATTACGAAATTCGAAACACAATGTTTGTCGCGGATCCCCCCCAAGAAAGCAGTCTCTCTTTGCTACAACAATCTCGCTAACAGAAATGTGAACACCACATGGAAGTTCATGCAAGACTGGCAGAACGACCTCCAAATCACCATCACTCCAAACGAATGGGAAAGGATTTTCACCTCCCATGTAGGGCTAACAAGCGCAGCACATCTCGAAGCATCACGGAAACTCCTATACAGATGGTACATGGTCCCAACTCGACTCCACACAGTATTTCCAACCTCCTCAGATCAATGCTGGCGCTGCCACGCTGCGAGAGGCACCATGTAGTGGACGTGCAAGCAGGTGAATCAACTGTGGAAAGAAACAGCCAAACTAATCAAACGAGTCACGAACCTCCAACTACCTCTCGACCCCAAAACGATCCTACTACGCTCGATACAGGGAAACACCCCGAAACCGATTCGAAAAATTATATACCTCATCCTAAGTACAGTGTCCATACTAATAGCCAGAAACTGGAAAACAACTTCACTGCCCTCGCTCCAAGAAATAGAAAATGTAATGACCTCAACGGTAGAACATGAACTAATAATGTGGAACCAAGCAAAAATTGGAAAACTCAGCCCCCACATTGCAGTAATGTGGGAGGACTACTTACATCGAACAAACACAGGACTGACCTGAGTACACAACCACCCCGCACCCGCATCCCAAACACTCAGCAAGGCATCACACAATGCCTCAGACATATTGATGTTACAGATAATATACAACACAGGTGGTCCCCCGCTAGGTACTCCAACCACCATCCCCTGCCCTACTCCACCCACCCAGTCTCTCCCCCCTCCTCTGGTCCCCCCCCAATACCCACCCCGATCAGTCACATTTAAGTAAATAACCCACATCTCGGAACGCTTGAGAAAGCCTCTGCAACCTATAGGCTAAGCAGGGAAAAAACGCGGACAACACCAACATCCCCATTGACGCGCATACGACCAGCACTCGCTTTACAGAGGACGCCTACCACTAAGTATACCCCACGTATAACACAGGGTTAATATCGTAACAGATACATGACGACAATGTAAAAGTTGAACAATTAGCAATACCCCCTCAACCCTCTGAATTACGCCTCTACCTAAACATGAAACTACCATTATGTACAAACTGTGATTGTGTCACCCCATGCTATGTTAGCAATCCCTCTTCTCTTCTGTACCCCATACCTTCTTCTTGAAGATAATGACAATTTTAAATTGGAAAAAAGAATTGGGAGGATATTTGCTCTTAACATTTCGGTAGGAAATTTACCTACTGACACTATTTCGTTAAACATATTAGTTAAATGGCAAGCTATATGATTTTTGAAAGATTTATAGAATAGATTTGCAAAGCCACCTGGGCCTGGCGTCTTATCTGGTTTTAACTTGTTTATTGCTGCCTCTACTTCTTGGACTGTAATAAAAGTATTTAGCTTATTTCTTTGTTCTACCGTGAGGTTAGGTGTATTAATTTTACTCAAATAAATCTCTCTCCTATTTTTTTGGGGTCCAAGTAAACCCCTTCATCGTCCACTATATTTACTATTTTGATGGATCCAATTTTATCTCTTAGTTTTTTAGTCATAATTCTATCTGCTCGATTCCCCTTATAATAATAATTCGCTTTTGCATTCTTTGCTATAAGGAAATTATTAATTTTGTTCTGAATATTTTTCAGAGCATCTGCATTTTCTTTAGAGGGAGACTGCTTATTCTTATATGCGGTCTTTTTTAATTCTTCTTGGAATGCCAGAAAAAGTTTATTATTTTCTACTTTATATCTTGTTTGTATACTTATTATGTTGCCTCTCATGGTTGATTTAAATGCACACCAATTATTTATATATGAGGTATCATTTGGATCATTTTCAAGAAAAAAAGTTTCAATTTGTTTTTCCAGTATATCGAGATTGATCTTAGATTTTAACAGATTATCATCGATACGCCAAGTATCACGATTAATCCTGATCCATTGGTTTTTCGTCTCCCACATATTAATACTATGATCTGACCAGGTATTATCGAGTATCTTAAAATATTTGATATTTGTTAATGCTGTTATGTTGCCCCAAACCATATCTATTCGAGAGTAAGACAGATGTACACGCGAAAAAAACGTATATTCCAATGAATCAGGATTGACCGTTCTCCATAAATCAAAATAGTCAAAGTTAATCATATTTCTCTTAATAGATTTTGCAAGTTTATCTGTTCTTTTTTGATGTAATAATATTGAAGTTGTCTTTTTATCTAATATCGGGTCCAGTACACTGTTAAAATCCCCAGCTACCAGACACATGCCTATTTTGATGGATTCCATTAAACCTAAGACTTTTTTTAGGGTTGGAGCAGGAAAATCATTAGGGAGATATATATTAGTCAGTGTATAAGGTATCTCATTCAATTTACAGTAAACTATAACGTATCTACCTTCCTTATCTTTAATTTGATGTAGTATATCCACTTTTAATGTGTGGGAAAAAACTATTGCTACTCCTCTTTTTTTTTTTTCACTTAATGAAGCATGTATCACTATGGGGAATTTTAATCCACCCCAACCATGGTTATCCGTATCTATCCAATGGGTTTCTTGAAAGAAACCTACTTCCACTTTATTTCTTAACATATAATTATATATTAGAGATTTTTTGGTTGGAGAAGTTAGACCCTGGACATTAACCGAAATCATCTTTACCATTTTATCTCATAAAACATTAATACCACTGGCCCCAAGAGAGTTGCAATGCATTTACATAAAACACAAATAGTCCATTTTACATAGACCAAAAATAGCCTTATGGGAAATACACCCAGTCTGGCCCAACACAGCCTGGCTCCTGGGAGGTTGTCTCTCGACTCACCCCTCAAGGGCCATCTATGTCCTCGTAAAATTGTATCTTTAATTACCATATCACTGTATTTGTGTCAACAACAAAAATGACACTTGGTGGGGCAATATAGCATCAGAGTGACCGAAAATCATATTCCTTATTTTTGAGAACACCCTACTATATCGTGTGGCTACTTTGGAGGTGAAAAAAAACAAAAAACTTACATAATTTAAAATTATGAAATTTCCTACCAAATCCATTGTGTATTATCTTTATAGATATTAATTACCTTTATCAACAAGCAAATCCTCAAACATTATTTTAACACTTAATACTCTCTCCCCCAATCTTTAATATCATGATATAGTAAAAAAATACACACACTGCCCCACAAACACTGTCCCCCATACACACACTGTCCCCATACACACACTGTCCCCATACACACACACTGCCCCCAAACACTGTCCCCATACACACACTGCGTCCCCATACACACACTGCCCCCATACACACACTGCCCCACAAACACTGTCCCAATACACACACATCACTGCCCCACAAACACTGTCCCCATACACACACTGCCCCACAAACACACACTGCCCCCATGTCGCCCCCACACACACCTGCCCCAAAAACACTGTCCCCATACATACACTGCCCCCTACAAACACTCCCCTGACATACACTGCCGCACTCACACACTTCACCCTTAACACACACCACTGCTCCTATACCCTATATCCCAGCAGACCCCAGGTAAGTTGTCAAACTGTTCTTAAACAGTATGACTACTTACTCTGGGGTGGAATCCTGGCACTACTGACACCATAACTACTACACTGAGCTGTAGTGGTTATTGTGCCTGGATTATTTATTTAAATAATCTACAAGTGCCCCTCCCGAGATCAGGCTCTGGATCCGCCACTGGCTCTTAGAATAGATAGTTCTTGGCTAAAACGTTTCCGCCATGTTCTTGTATAAAAAGATAAATCTGCAAAAATCTTCAGATTCTTAAATCTCTCTTCCAAGACCGGATTGTTTCTTAATGAGCTCATTATTTGGTTTTTAATATGGAAGGATTGAAATTGAACAATTACGTCTCTTGGTAATGATTCTGCTACATTTCTGGGTCTGGGTAGCCTATGGAATCTTTCTAATTCAGAGTCAGAGACTTGAGATAATACCGACTCGAAATATTCCATTAGAAATTTTTTTCAATGTTGAGTCGTTAACTTGTTCAGGGATATTACGAATTCTTATATTGGTTCTCCTGGAACGATCTTCCAAGTCATTTAATTTATCCTCTAATTGTTCTACCTTAGATTGCAAATCTGTCGTTAATGACTCTATATATACATATTTTAAGTCAGTTTGCATCATCTTGGACTTTATGGATTCCAATTGGACTTTCATACTTCTTAATTCTTGTTTTAGATCCAATGATCCTTTTTGAATATCTTCTTTAATGTTCTCCTGAAATTTATCCAAGTAATTAACTAGAGTCTCTTCAGTAAGGGGTTTTCCTGCTTGTGGAACATGAGAGGGATTAGAGTTGAATTTGGGGGGAGGGGAATTATCCTGATTTTCAGAAGTCAATTGAAATTTATTTTGGGGAGAGGAGAAATATCCTGATAACCTTTTCTCAGTGATGGTGCCTTTTTTTTCTCTTTTTCTCTTTTCTTCCTGTGGTTTTCTGGTTGCCATCTTGTTTTATTTAAGTTTTTTTTTTTTTTTCTTCTCCCTCTTTTTTTTTATTTTTTCTTCTTCCCTTCCCTTCCTTCTTCTTTCCTTTCCCCTCTCTTTCTCTTCCCTTCTGCTTTCTCTCCTCTCTTTTCTCCCTGTTCCTTTCAACTTTTCAGGGAGCAAGTCTCTGTATCTTATTCTCAGTATTTATAATATATCAATTTTATAGGATCTTATAGTTTTTTCTCCCCTCCACTTTCTCCTTTCTCCTATTACTCTGTAATAATTCTCTGCTTTATACTTTCTTCCCTCCTCACCACCCTTCTCTCTTTCACCCTCTCACTTCCATTATTACAATCGTGGTTTTAAGGATCAGACTTATCTTTTCAGCTGCTTGCAGTCTCTTCACTCCTCACCAGCTCCCCAATACACCTCCGTCCAGGAGCTCCGGATACCAACTCAATTTTCAGCGTTCCGGATTGAAGCTGACAGTAACTGAAGAGAAAAACCCAGCGGTTGCCGCAAATATCATCCTCTCGTCCTCTCGA
Source organism: Pelobates cultripes (assembly GCA_933207985.1). Classification (NCBI taxonomy): domain Eukaryota; kingdom Metazoa; phylum Chordata; class Amphibia; order Anura; family Pelobatidae; genus Pelobates; species Pelobates cultripes. The sequence goes on from OW240917.1 coordinate 158,693,002, forward strand.
GCATTCCCTCGAGCCGCCAGAATCCCTGCCGGCCACCCTTCCACCATATCGCCCCTCCTCTCACGTAGACGCTCACACGCGCCTACGTCGTAGCGCCGGCCGAGCTGCCCTAATCTTATTGAAATTGGCTTTTTTAAAATTATACGTTTTAGTATACCCCACGTGCTTTTGCTTTTTAGCGTTTATTTAAAAAATTACCATATTGTGATCACTATTTCCCAAATGCTTCCCTATTTGAATGTTGGTCAAAAGATCGACATTGTTTGTTATAACGAGATCCAGACAAGCATCCTTTCTAGTTGGTGCTTGTACCACTTGTGACATGAAGGTGTCATTTAACACATTCAAAAACTTGATTCTCCTTGCGGAAGTACTAGTCACTCTATCCCAATTTATGTCTGGGTAAATAAAATCTCCAATAATTAACGTGTTACCCCAATTTGCAGCTTTCCCAATTTGCTCTAGCAGTTGTTCTTCCTCATTAATATTTACTTTAGGTGGTTTATAACATATCCTAACCAATAATTGATTTCCCTATGTTTGCCCCAAGCAGATACCTACCCCTAAAGCTTCAACATTTTCCTTGTCACACTCCACATGCCTAAGATTTGACTTTACAAACATATTCCCACCATCCTTCTTTTTCTATCCTTCCTAAATAATGTATACCTATTTAAGTTAATTGCCCAGTCATGTGTCTCACCCCACCATATTTCTGTTATGCCTATTATATCATATTGTTTAGTGTATACTATTGCCTCTAGTTCCCCCATTTTGTTATATAGGCTCCTTGCATTAGTAAGCATACATTTAATATTATCATGAGTCATTTGTACTTTTTGTAAATTTTTTATCAATATTACATGCCTCCTCTGTTCTGAGCTTGCCCCTACCCCATCTCAAACCCCCTTATAGTGAGCTAAAGCCAATCTCCTTCATATCCTATCTCCATTTTCTAGATTGCCATGACCCTCCCCCCTACTACTAGTTTAAAAACTCCTCCAACCTTCTAGCCATCCATCCCCAATCACAGCAGACCCTCTTCCGTTTTAGGTGCAATCCATCACGGCTATACAATATTGACATTACGCAGCCCAGAACTCTAGTTGACACTCCAATGACACTACTGGAGGTGAAGTTAAAGCTCCTGCGGCAGAGGGGTTAAATTCAAAGCAAAATGCAGGACATGCAGACTTCAGGCACCATGACCACTTCAAATCACTGAATGTAGTGGATGGCACTGGGCTGTCCTGAGAATTGCATAGGTTTTAACTGCATTCGTCTAAATGGCAAGTTATATGTGTATAAATGTATTGTATTTGTCTGATTGTTCGGTAGAATCATTCTAACAAATAAGGGAATGAAACTACCGAACAGTCAGACCTCCCCGGTGTGAAGTGTGCCTTCAATTACCCGTTGCAACACTCGACTAGGCGAACACCGCTGAAACCTCCACAAGCCCGGTCCGTTCGGTTCCAAACTACCGAACGGCCCCTCGTTCGGTAGACAGAAACAACCGTACGAGGGGATTCAGGCGGATCCTCCCTAGTCTCTGTAACTGGAGGTAATTTATTCCCTTGTTCCAGGACCGACCGTAGGGCCCCATGGCTACTGTACTAATGAATGGAAATCCCTCCCTTGCATGGGAGCATGCTTTATAAGGCCACTGTATGAATAAATCTTCAGTTCTGCTCCTGATACTGTGTGTCGTCCAGTTATTGGGAGAGCTGTTGGGATACTGCTGTATTATTTTGCCGGCTGGATACTTTGCCCTATGGATTTATAATTGCTTGTTCCTGAGCCTCACTGGGATCTAAAGTGGAGATAGGCTGTGTAATACCAGCTCTCCGCTACACTGAAGTTGTCATGGTGCTTGGAGTAACACTTAAAGTGTGACAGTTCACATAGAAAAAGGTTCTCACTAAAAGTCAGTATTTAAGGGTAAAGTGTATTGTGTCAAATGATGTCAGATATCAGACTGATAGAAGTTTAGAAAAAAAAATTATTGATATTTTAAAATATAGCCAGTATTTTATTCAGCTTTACAACAATCTGTAAAAAAATCTGTACTCTGTAAAAAAAAAAAATGCCCCTATTTTTCATGAGCTGAACTCAAAGATCTAACACTTTTTCTATGTACACAAAAGGCCTATTTCTCTCAAATATTGTTCACAAATCTGTCTAAATCTGTGTTAGTGAGCACTTTGAGATAAATTCATCCACCTCACAGGTGTGGCATATCAAGATGCTGATTAGACAGCATGATTATTGCACAGGTGTGCCTTATGCTGGCCACAATAAAAGGTCACTCTAAAATGTGCAGTTTTACTGTATTGGAAGGTTCCGAGGGGTGAGCCGAAAACCAGTCAGTATCTGGTGTGACCACCATTTGCCTCATGCAGTGCAACACATGTCCTTCGCATAGAGTTGATCAGGTTGTTGATTGTGGCCTGTGGAATGTTGGTCCACTCCTCTTCAATGACTGTGCGAAGTTGCTGGATCTTGGCAGGACCTGGAACACACTGTCGTATACGCCGATCCAGAGAATCCCAAACATTCTCTGTGGGTGACATGTCCGGTGAGTATGCTGGACATGCAAGAACTGGGATGTTTTTGGCTTCCAAGAATTGTGTACAGATCCTTGCAACATGGGGCCATGCATTATCATGCTGCAACATAAGGTGATGGTCGTGGATGAATGGCACAACAATGGGCCTCAGGATCTCATCACGGTATCTCTGTGCATTCAAAATGCCATCAATAAAATGCACCTGTGTTCATTGTCCATAACATACGTCTGCCCATACCATAACCCCACCGCCACCATGGGCCACTTGATCCACAACATTGACATCAGCAAACCGCTCACCCACACAACGCCATACACACTGTCTGCCATCTGCCCTGTACAGTGAAAACCAGGATTCATCCGTGAAGAGAACATCTCTCCAAAGTGCCAGACGTCATCGAATGAGAGCACTTGCCCACTCAAGTCAGTTACAATGACGAACTGCAGTCAGGTTGGGACCCCGATGAGGACGATAAGCATGCAGTTGAGCTTTCCTGAGACTGTTTCTGACAGTTTGTGCAGAAATTCTTTGGCTATGCAAATCGATTGTTGCAGCAGCTGTCCTGGTGCCTGGCCTCAGACAATCTTGGAGGTGAAGATGCTGGATGTGGAGGTCCTGGGCTGGTGTGATTACATTTTGTCTGCGGTTGTGAGGCCAGTTGGATGTACTGTACCCATTGTACAGCACTATGGAATTTGATGGCACTATATAAATAAAATAATAATAAATTAATAATAATAATAATGTACTGCCAAATTCTCTGAAACACCTCCAGAGACAGCTTATGGTAGAGAAATTAACATTCAATTCACAGGCAACAGCTCTGGTGGACATTCCTGCAGTCAGTATGTCAATTGCACGCTCCCTCAAAACTTACGACATCTGTGGCATTGTGCTGTGTGATAAAACTGCACATTTTAGAGTGGCCTTTTATTGTGACCAGCCTAAGGCACACCTGTGCAATAATCATGCTGTCTAATCAGCATCTTGATATGCCACCCATAGGCGTGCACCTGGGGTGTGCCGGGTATGCCTGGGCACACCCTAATTCCCGCGGCCTGCACATGGATCGAGGCCGGCAGGGGAGATCACAGGTCAATGCAGAGCCAGCGCTATCCAAGCGCTGGCCCTGCTGTGTGCCTCCATGGGCCGGTGAGGAGATCAAAGAGATCACCCTCACCGGCCCAGAGGCAGAAGAGGACCCAGGGAGCTCTAGCCAGCAGCTCCGCCGGGTTCCTCTCGCAAGGTCGGAGCGTTTCCCCGGCAATGCTCAAATCTCACGAGAGTGAACTCTAGCCCTGCAGGCTAAAGTTCACTCTCGCCACTAAGACCACCAGGGATCAGGCATTGCAGCAAGGAACCCCCTCCCAGGAAAAAGGTTAGAAGGGAGGGGGGTTATTTCCTAATCTGTTCCCCCCACACACACATCACTCCAAACAAATTCACACGCACAGCACCCTCACACACACACAGCACACTAACAGCACCCTCACACACACAGCACCCTCACACACACACAGCACACTACCAGCACTATCACGCACCCTCACACACAGCACCCTCACACACAGCACCCTCACACACACATATACAGCACCCTTACAGCTCACTACCAGCACTATCACACACACAGCACCCTCACACACACACAGCACACTAATAAATACACATACGGCGTGTGTGTTTGTGCTTTAGGGTGCACACCATAATGCAATAGGCTGCGCATGCCTATGATGCCACATCTGTGAGGTGGATGGACTATCTCGACAAAGGAGAAGTGCTCATTAACACAGGTTTAGACAGATTTGTGAAACATAGAAAAAGTCTTAGATCTTTAAATTCAGCTCATGAAAAAGTGTTGCGTTTATAATTTTGTTAAGTGTATATATATACATATATATATATACACATATACACACACACATACACATACATATATACACACACAGTTATATATATATAGTATCTTGTGGTTATTGAAACAATGCTGGAGGTCCTCACGCTATGCATGAGAACCTCCAGTGTCGCCGGAATCCCCAAAGGAAAGCATTGAATAATACTTTCTATGGGGAGGGCAGGCACGTTGCTATTGCCGCGCATGTGCATTAGGCGACGACGGAGGGGGAGGAGCGTGGGCGGAGCCTGACCCAGCGCCGAGGGACATCGGCGCTGGATGGAGGTAAGTGACTTCGGATAGGGAGCGGGAGGGGGGCACTCTACAGTGCCAGGAAAATGGGTTTGTTTTCCTGGCACTAGAGACTCCCTTTAAATGGGGAGGAAGAGCTTACAAGCTGAGAATCCTGAAACAAAATAAATTTCCCTAGATTAGAGAGTTAAAATGCAGAGAATTGTTAGTTATGAAGAGAGATTATGATTGATAATTCTTTGACTATTTACTTACCTTTGTTCTTATATTTGTTTTTCTAATTGCTCTCTTTTTATCAGTCTGGTACTTACGAAATATTAACCTCAGGAAGTCAGTAGTGACTTTATTGTCTATTGTTTATAATTAATTTTTTAATCCCCTGCATTAAGCCATACAGGCCACTGATTGCAAACGTGCTCTGGAATGTGGATTAGATATGACACCTATCACCAGAAAAGGGAAAGGCACAATGATGGTGACAGCCATTGCCAGACAGTAACTGCTAGAAAATTGATGTGTGTAAGGATTCCTTCCAATCTGTGTGACTGTATGTGTACAAAAATATATTGGTCTTGTCGTATGCATGTGTCTGTTTGCATGCAGTGCTCACCACTAATATTAACATATTGGTGAACTTGAGCAAAGAGGGCTGTGAAAAATTGTCTTTGTTTATTTTTTTTAATCTTTTGTTCAAAAAAATACACAAAAATACTCTGCTCTTATGGATATCAAACAATTGCAAACACAGCACAGATTTATCCAAAAAAATAAAATGTGTTAAATATATATGTGGCAGGGTTGTTGCCACCCCTATGAATTCATGTGAGAAAAATATATTTGAAGCATATACACCTGGATGACAAGGAACAGGAAATTGTCCAACCATGATTTCCTGTTTCACAGGAGTATAAATATGAGACAACACATAGGCCAAATTCCCTTAGTTATTTATCACATTGGGTAAGACTAAAGAATATAGCTGTGATGTGTTGCAAAAGATTAAGCTTCACAACATGGGAGGTGGCTATAAGAAAATAGCAAAAGCATTGGAAATTCCCATTTCCCCCAGGGAAATCAGGGCATCAGGGCAATAATCAACCAGGAAAAGGACATGTGTTTATTTTGTCACAATGCACTGTGAAGAGGAAGGTTCAAGTGGCCAAAAAATTAGCAAGGATCACAGCTGGAGAATTGCGTTTTGAGGTCAATCTCTAAAACTACAATCCGACATCTACATCATCAGAAACAATTTGGAAGGGTTTCAAGAAAAAAAAAACCCTATTCTTCTCCAAAAACGAACTCAATCATCTTCAGTTTGCCAGACACTATTTGATTAAACCAAACTAAAGATTTTATAACAAGACAGGAGGCTCGTATTACTCATTAACTTTCTTTACCTAACTCCTGCAGCAAAGACATTTTTTCAACAAAGTTTAGTGAATAAAAAAAGATAAAAATAACAGAGTAACTGAAATGGAACGTTGGCAGCCAATCAGCATCCAGCATAGTCTATATAGTGAATGATCCCCAATATTCTCCCTCTTTCGAGCTGCGAATCTAGAAGAAGTGTCTAGTAGAGTAACTCCAAGGATAGAATGACGAAACTCCAAACCGGATTAAGCTGAAATATAAATAACAGGGTGGGTTAATGGGAGGGATAATACTCGCCTCCTGTCTTTAATAAAATATATATTTTCTGACGTCAAGACTAGGAGAATTTTGAATTTTATAACAAGACGGGAGGCTCGTATTATGCATGTTCAAAGCTAAATAGTCATAATATAAAAATACATCAGAAGTTATTACAATATTATTTTTGAAACATGCAGGCTAGGTCTAAAATAAAAGTGCTGCTGGAGTTAAGTAAAGAAAGTTAATGCATAATACTCGCCTCCTGTCTTTAATAAAATCTATATTTTCTCATGTCAAGACTAGGAAAATCTTGAATTTTTGGCAATAAACACCGGTGGTAGGTTTGGCCCACACAGAGAGGTAGCCATATGGAAAAGTAGCTCATGCCCACAGATAAATATTGTGGTGGCTCTTTAATATTTTAAGGGCTATTTTTCTGCCAGAGGACCTGGACAATTTGTTAGGATACATGGCATCATGGACTCTATCAAATATCAACAGAAATTAAATGTATACCATCTGCCAGAAAGCTAAAAATCGACCCTGGTTGGATCTTCCAACAGACAATTATCCAGAACATTCATTAAAATCAACACAAAAGGGGTTTACTAACAATCAAGGTCCTACCATGGCCACCCCAGTCCCCTGAATTGAACCCCATATGAAACCTGGGGTTAACTGAAATGGAAAGTCCACCAACGTGGACCTCAAATTTTAAAGTATCTGGAGAGATTCTGTACTGAGGAATGGTCTCAAATGCCTTGTCATGTATTCTCCAACTTCATCATGCATTATAGGAGAAGACTCAGAGCTATTATGAGCTTTGAAACACAACTCAGGAACAGATGCAAAGGTTCACTGGCTTTGCATCTCTTCCTGAGTTGTGTTTCAAAGCTGTTGCATACAACAAACAAACCCCAAGGAACAATACATTTTGACGCCCCTCATGAATGCAACTACATTCCCTCAGAGGTTTATTCACTAAACTCTGAATTACAGTGAAGAGACATTTAGGCAAAGAAATGCACTGAGTAGGCATTAAAGGGAAACTATAGTGCCAGGAAACCAAACGTGTTATCCTGGCACTATAGCTTCCCCCTCTGTCAATTGCATAATTCCTTTGTGGTGCAGAAGGGGTTAAAACCCTTTTTGTCACTTACTTGGGTCCAGCACCAATGTCTTTCATGCTGGCTTGGGTCAATCTTCACTCCTCAATGGCCGCGCTCGCAGTGGTATTTCCGTGATGTTAGGTTTTGTGTGATGCTGGACGTCCCCAGCCACTAGAGGAGTTAACCCTGAACGGTAATTATTGTGGTTTCTTAAAAATTGCAATAAGTACCTTTGCAGTGTCACTTACACAATCCCACTAATACACACTCTTTCTCACTGGCATACACACATATATTCTAACTCTAATTTACACACTCTAACACATACACATTCCCCCTGACCTGCACATTGTCACTTGCACACTCTCACTAACACACACACACTCCCACTAACATACACACAATGTCACCTACACACTCTCACTAATACACACACTCTCTCACTGACATACAGTGTCACTTACACACTCTAACTTACACACTCATACAAATTGTCAGTTACAAACTCTTACTAACACCCCACACAGTGTCACTTTCACACTCACTCACACCCAGTGTCACTTACACATACTCACTAACAGTGTCACTTGCACACTCTCTGTAAAACACACACACAGTTACTTGCACACTCTCACTAACACATACCCAGAGTCACTTGCACACCCTCACTAACACGCATTGTCACTTACACATTCATTAACACACCCACACTGTTACTCACCAACACCAACACACACCTATTTACATAAAGTCACACTTTATTTACACACACACACACACACACCAACACACCAATTTACAAACATGCACACGATAAGCAGTTATCCCATGCATGGGTGCTGTGAAGATGAGAAGAGGTCCAGACTGCAGGATGTTGCTCTTCTTTCTGCTGGGGGAGCAGGAGAGCCATGCACTGTGAGCACATGCTGCTTTCTGCTCCCTTCACTGTGCTTCCAGTGTTCACAGGCAGGGGGCAGCTGGGATACCAGGTCATATCCCAGCTTCCCCTGCCTGCAGGAAGCACAGTGCTCTGCTCTGCTTGGGTTTCAGTCAACCCCACTGCCCGAGCAGGTAATTGGCTGCAGAGGGAGCCCAGCAGCTCAATGGCTACACTGGGGGAGGATAAGGAGCCTCTTGTCCAGCACCAGCACCAGCCACAGACAGCTATACAGGGCAGCCCACCAGGAAACCTCTCAGTGGGTACACCCCAGAGGCTGGCGCCCCAGGCGAATGCCTTATTCGCCTAATGGTAGTGCCGGCCCTGCTCCCTAGTGTGCATAGACAAACAGTTTGCTAATGGGTTGACTTACCTGTAGACCACCTGCTTCACCTCTTCCACCTCTTTAGCTCCCCTAAGCAAAGCCTAGCTGGACTTAGCTCAGGCAGTGAGTTTCTAACTCTCAGAGTCAGGGAGTAGTACCCGCTGGTAAAGAGTCATACCGTTAGCAAGCAGTTTGACAACTTACATTGGGGGAAACACTAGAGCATGCCATAGTGGTTATGGTGCTTTGAGTGTTACTTTAATGAATGGGAAGTTTCAATATGTTGCTAGCTTATTTATGAAACAATCAACTCAAATTGGTTAAATATTTGTTTTGGTTAACCTATTCTGACCAATATGATGTATTTTGTTCTATCCACATCTCAACACCACATGTCACATCATTCAATTAGCTAATAAACCCAGAAAGGTTCATATCAGTGGTATATAAGACACACCTTTTCAAACCATATTTTAAGTTTTGTAGAACTTTATGGTATATTTATTTGTGTTATGAGCATTGCAGGCAAAATGGATTGCGTATTTCCATAATGGCTGTTCTAGAAAAAAACCTTTCATATCACATTATAGCATGATGGCAAGTGTGAGACAAACTCCTGACATACACATTAGCACTGTCATGCCACGTTTATTGATTCTATGTATCTTTTCTCACTTCCATAAAACTGTGACTATTATTCAGTCTAATGGTGAAATTATTTCTTGATGAGATGTATAGAAGTATAAAAATGCATCCGAGGAGCTGACCTGGCTGTTCTACTCTGTTAAAATAAATATAAACATTAATGTAACTTGACATTAGAGTCTACAGTAAGTAGCTCATTTGTTATAGCATCCCAAGTCTTTGGACCCCGAGGGAAACAAGAAGGGGGTTGCATTGGGGAATCTCATGATCTGTTATAATCCATCAATGCTTTCACTGAATTAGTCTTTACAGCAACTGCTTTTGACATTGTATTCCATCTTCACTGCTTGCTGTGTACTCCAGTGTCTGTACTCAGACAGAGAGTTGCTGTACTATTTCCATATACTGTATTTAGAACAAAAAACAAAAGGCATCTATGCTATTACAGCAAAGGTAATAGCAGCAATATATAGTATTTCCTGCTCTCTTACGACATGGGATGAATATAAATGCTGCGAATGGCCCAGGAGAATATACTTCATGAATAGGATGAAAGCTGCGATATGAGCTCTTTACCTCTGTTGATTCACCTTAGTGTGTTGCATTTGTTTGAGTTGTTTGTAACACCATTACACAGGCAAGTTTTCGCTAACAGGCTTTTTCATGCAGGGTAAATCAATAAACCAGGAACTGATGAGAATTGATCAGAGAATTTTACATTTTACACCAGACATCTCAAACACAGGCCGTCCAGATGTTGCTGAACTGCAAATCCCATGATTTTATTTCCATCCCCTGGCTTCAAAGAATTCTGGAAGTTGTAGACCATCAACTCCTGGGGGTCCATAGCGCAGGTCCCTCTTTTAAACCAATATAGCAGAGGTGGAAAAATATCTGAATTTAAATGGACACTATAGTCACCAAAACAACTTTAGCTTAATGAAGCAGTTTTGATGTATAGTAATGCCCCTGCATTATCACTGCTCAATTCTCTGGCATTTAGGAGTTAAATCACTTTGTTTATGAACCCTAGTCACACCTCCCTCCATGTGACTTGCATAGCCTTCCTAAACACTTTCTGTAAAGAATCATCTACAGTTTATCCTTCTTTTATTTTAAGTTCTGTTTAATTTAGATTTTCTAATCCCCTGCTATGTAAATAGCTTGTGAGACCCTGCAAGAGCCTCTTGTATGTGATTAAAGTTCAATTTACAGAGAAAGAGATACAATTGTTTAAGGTAAATTACATCTGATTGAAAGTGAAACCAGTTTTTTTCATGCAGGCTGTGTCAGTCAGAGCTAGAGGAGGTGTGACAAGGGCTGCATAAACAGAAACAAAGTAATTTAACACCTAAATGGCAGAGAATTGAAACTTGAGAGACATGACCTACACACAAAAACTGCTTCATTAAGCTAAAGTTGTTTAGGTGACTATAGTGTTGCTTTAAGAATGTTTTGATTCAGCTATATTAGTTTAAAATGAGAAATTCCCTGGTCAGTTCCCAACAGCTCCCATTTAGTGAAGAACCCCTCAATGCAAATATATACTGGCATATATTCTGTTAATTAAGTTTTAGTTTTCCTTGCAGGGTTTAAATGCCTGAAGTTGCTGTCACTCGGACACCAACTAAAGGCACTTCCCTCGAAAAAAGCAAAGTAAAACTAGGCTATTTCTATCACGTGGACTCATAGAGACCACCTGATTGCTAAAGCACACTGCTTTGCCACATATTTGCACTAGCCTCCCAATGCTTTTATGTAGGTAAGCAGTGGATTGACTGAGATCATCAATTTTGATGATCACGGCCAAGGAGGCCAGACAGCAGCGAGAAGACCGCAACAAGAAGTGATCCATGGGAAAAATTTAAGTGAAACGCCTTTTTTTACTTCTGATAGGTAGAGGTTTGGGACCTAAATGACTACCAGGACACTATAGTATTACATTTGTATACCTAACACTATAGTGTTCCTTTAAGTATTTCATTGTAATTATGTGTTTTTATTTTTTTCTTCTTTTGGGCACCCACTTCCATGTGAGTTAATTTTACTTTGTCATACATTTTCTTGTATGTCGGTTCCCTTTGGCAGGTATTTGCAGTTTGGTCTGTTAGCCCTAGTGGCATCAGACAATGTTTTATATCAGGTCTATATTACCATTTGTATTTTCTTTAATAATTGCATTAATTTATCCTCTGTCCAGTAGAGGGTACTATTGTTTTTTACGTGCAGTGTTTTTGCATTTTTTTTTATTATAGGGGGCGCTATACCACCATGGGGCTATATAGCTCATGTAAATAATATAAGTGTATTTTTATTTAATTAACTTCTGTGCAATTTGTATGCTTAACTCTTTGTTTTGTATGTAATAAAATGATTCCTTCATTATACAGAGTTAAACTTCCTTGAGCGAGTGAACAGGGATAGTGGCCAGCTATTTGTAGTTGCATGACATCCCGGTGAAGTAATCTTTTCTTGCAGAGGTCCACACGAAGCAGCATTGGAGTTAATTTAGCTGGAGAAAGAGCGTTTCAAGCCTCCCTGGACTCTGTTTGATTTGGTGATTTTCTTTCAAATTCTCTTATATATTGGGATAAGTGCAAATTTGTCATTTGCATTAACAAAGATTATTCTACCTGAAACATTTATCTCAATCATTAAATCTAAATCTTCATTAAATCTAAGTAGCACTATGGTGCACCAATATTTTTGTTGCGCTTTGTTTTTTCATTTTATTGCTCATATGTTTTCTTTTAGACATGGACAGAAATTGATTTCAGAATAACAGTAAAAATATATATTTTGTATCACTTTACAAAGAATTGACAAGTGTTAAGCAACCTCTCGGCACACATACTAGCACTGTCAACCTTTGACTATTGATTCTATGCATCTGTCAACACCTCAATTCAGCTGTGATTATCAGTTTTGCACAGATGCCAAAGGATAAGTTTTAGTTGAGTGAGTTATCAACTTCTTTATTACAGTTGAGATTGCTTAATTTTAAAAATATATAGGTGTATATTAAAGTTTTCTGAAAGATAATTATAAAGTACACTGTTTTTGACATATTCCAATTTGTCAACCGACAAAAGGAAAATTTCCCAAGTCTAAACAAGTGTGGGGAGAATATTTTATGGTGTGTCGTGTGTGTATATAGGCTTTGCCTGGAGTTATGGAAGAGGCTTGTGTGACCTATAAAAGGGACTCCCCCTTTCCTATCCTGCCGTCAATGGTCTGGCAATCTGCATGCTGCTACTTCCGGGCCATCTTACAAACTTACCTGTCCACGTAGAACTACTGCTGTCTCCTGCTCTGCTGTTGGCCTCGGTTTTCTGCTAGGTGGTTTGTTCATCCCAGGATCACCCATTGCAGGTTCCGCTGCTGCAGTCTGCTCCTGCTTCAATATTCTGTGCGTCCTGTGGACAGGCACTCGCTCCAGTGCCCTCCCATGGCTTCATCACAGTTTGATTTAATTAACTTTTTGTTCATTCATTTATTTTGATTGTTCGTTTTAATTTGTGGGTTTCTAACCATTTGAACGCTAGCCTCAGGTCCCTTTTGTGGAAAGCTTTCAGGCTATATGCCTGCACGGATACCAACCCCATTTGGCTCCCTCCATGCGAAATGGCTTCTTAGGCTTAGACGCACAAAAGCGTTTGCATGATTACGTTTACAATTCCTATTACTACAGTATGTACTCTCCTTGCATGAAATTGTTATTTTCCATTGTTCTACATTCATTAAAGGGCTTATTGCGGGATGGTCAAATGATATTGATGCTATTATACATATATTATCAGATATTATTTATACGTATATTGTCATTGATTTCAGGTCTTCGTCTGACTGTTGGTTCTCCTCTGTTAAAAGATAATCAGGTTATGGTTTCTTCCTTTAAGTGGTTCATTTAATGGCTCTTAAGTGTTTTCTGCATAATAAAACAGTGAATAAAATGGATTCTTTACGCTAATTGTAACATTTTTAAAATATGCTTGCGTGGTTTAATACCCTGTTAGGTCAAGGAATAAATGTGGTAGTGGGTCATTGGCGGATCCAGGGGGGGCAACGGGGCAATTGCCCCCTCCCGAGATTCTCCCCTGCCGGCTAAAGCAGGGCTGGCATTGCCCAAGTGCCAGCCCTGCAATGTGCCTGCGGACCGGGCTGACAGCCGGCGTGCTGACAGCCGGCGGCGGAGGGAGGGAGAGAGAGGACCCGGAGCTTAGCCTGCAGCTCCTCTTGGTCCTCCTCTCTCGAGATTTGGAGCGTTGCAGCGGTTACCACGGCAACGCTCCAAATCTCGCGAGAGTGAACTCTAGCCCGGGAGCGCGGTCTAGAGCTCACTGTAACCACTGGGACCACCAATGAATCCCCCACCGGACCACCAGGGAAATGTCCCCCCTCCTCCTAAATAAAGGTAAGAAGGGAGGGGGGACATAGAATATTTATTTTATAAAATAAAAAAAAATTATTATTTAAAAGCCTCCTCCCCCCCCCATATTACACACACTGCCCCCCCATATTACACACACTGCCCCCCATACACACACTGCCCCCATTACACACACTGCCCCCCATACACACACGCACCTCCTATTACACACACACTGCCCCACAAACACTGTCCTATACACACACACTGCCCCCATATACACACACACACTGCCCCTCTCACACACACTGCCCCACAAACACTGTCCCCATACACACACTGCCCCCCATACACACACTGCCCCACAAACACCAATCCCCATACACACACATCTGCCCCACAAACACTGTCCCCATACACACACACTGCCCCACAAACACTGTCCCTATACACACACTGCGCCCCCACACACACACACTGCGCCCCACACACACACTGCATCCCCATACACACACTGCCCCACAAACACTGCCCCCCCATACACACTGCCCCACAAACACTGTCCCCATACACACACTGCCCCACAAACACTGTCCCCATACACACACTGCTCCACAAACACTGTCCCCATACACACGCCAAGCCCCCATATACACACACACACTGCCCTTACAAACACACTGCCCCACAAACACTGTCCCATACACACACACACTGCCCCCCAAACACTGTCCCTCTATACACACACACACTGCCCCCCATACACACTGCCCCACAAACACACTGCCTCTATATACACACATCATGCCCCCATACACACACTGCCCCACAAACACTGTCCCCATACACACACTGCCCCCCCATACACACACTGTCCCCACAAACACACACTGTCCCCACAAACACACACTGTCCCCATACACACACTGTCCCCATACACACACTGTCCCCATACACACACTGCCCCACAAACACTATCCCCATACACACACTGCCCCACAAACACTATCCCCATACACACACTGCCCCCCATACACTGTCCCAATACACACACTGCCCCCCATACACTGTCCCAATACACACACTGCCCCCATACACACACAATGCCCCACAAACACTGTCCCCATACACACACTGCCCCACAAACACTGTCCCTGACATACACTGCCGCACTCACACACTTCACCCTTAACACACACCACTGCTCCTATACCCTATATCCCAGCAGACCCCAGGTAAGTTGTCAAACTGTTCTTAAACGGTATGACTACTTACTCTGGGGTGGAATCCTGGCACTACTGACACCATAACTACTACACTGAGCTGTAGTGGTTATTGTGCCTGGATTATTTATTTAAATAATCTACAAGTGCCCCTCCCGACATCAGGCTCTGGATCCGCCACTGCATTGGGTAAACACTATCCGTACATATGCGTATTTCTGCACAGTCTGCGGGGCAGCTCATAAACCGTACTTTATAAGTCTTATCAAATAACATTCTATTACAGGTTACGGAGTTGTCAATTTTCAGAGCAACATTTGCGCGTTTTTGGTATGTAGGGGAAATACGTTTTAGGAGTTCCTTAGTTTAAACATGCTTAGTAATATGTATACACGTCCTTGTCATTATTAGTTATAGGCCTCTCATTCACCTCTCAGCTTCCTTTAGTGGGAATCATGGATTTTTGTTGTGGGTAAGTATATAAAAAAAAACAAACACAGTTCCTCGTATCCTCCCTAAAACTTTTCTCATTCCTTCTATTAGGTTACAACCTTACTATACAGAACCTACACAAGTACAAAATTCGACTCCATTGGCTTCCCCACATTACATACCATTAGTTAGAAAGTTTTACTGGCTTATAGGGATCTAGGTGGCCAATAGTAGTTATATTTCTGGCGTTTCTGCCTTAGAGTTAGTGGTAACGCGAGGCCAACACCCATCCTCCACTCATGCGGTAATACAGCCCTCTGACCAATACATAGTTACACAGTTGCATAGAGAGGGCCTCATTTGTCACGCCCAATCTGTCTTATGCTCTAAAAGTCACTGAGAGGCCAACACTCCGCCACAACGTTCGGTGGCCACAAATCCCCTCGCGCCAATGCATAGATAGAGCCTCTCAAGCTGCTTGGCAACTAGCAGGGCTTTACCTATCATCAACTTAGTGAATTGCTTCGCCACTTGGCACTTGCTAGCCAGCCAGTAAAACGGTTTTAATACAAGCTAATTATTGCTATATTTTCAGTATATCTCAGATCCCCGAAGAAGGTGATGACATGTTAATCCCCAGTACTCCAGCCAGGTCCACTACATCTACACGTAAAGATGAAAGCAATAACCCTGATTCTATCAGGTCATGGACCATTCCTCGTATAACTGCTGAACTATGCAGACGCAACATTCCTTTCCCAGCAACAGCCAGGAAAGTGGAGCTGTTCAGGCTCATGCCTACTAACATGGATAATGTTGGCCAGAGAAGGTACGGAGTATAGAAGCGTTCTCTCGCAACTCAGCATTATTTGAAATATACCCAATAGTAGCTGCTGCAGTAGCTTGGGGCTATTTATGGGCCAGTTGTTCGGTACAATGTTTTTCTGATAATCTAGCAATTTGTCACATCATAAATAAAGGATGTTCATTTTCTGGAGAGGGCACGAGTAGCTCAAACAACACCGATCTCTACGCACTCGTGTCTTCTATGGGAAAGATAATTGACAGACTGGAACAGGGCCAGACTGGGGATACAAAGCAGCCCTGGAAAAAAAATTTGTGCCAGCCCCATAAGTCACTGCGCCATATATTGTCGCGTGTAATATGTAAGGCTATGTCTTGCCAGGACAGATGATTGAGTAATATATATATATATATATATATATATATATATATATATATATTGCTTTTTCTTATATAAAATATTGGTCCTTTCAGGGTAAAACGTTTAATTATACAGTAAGCATACGCACATGCAGACACAGGCAATTTCACTGACATTTCAGTGACACACACAAGCTCATTGATACACAGCCCCATAGACAAACAATCTTACTGATATACATCAGCTCATTGACATAAAAACACAAGCTCACTCACTAGCAGGCACACGCATGCAAGCAAGCTCACTCACTAGCAGACGCACACACACAGCTTAATGTGGTGGTACTGGTGTCTATAGCATGTCCCTACAGGTTTTTCAACGTAAACACTGACTTTTCAGACAAAAGGCAGTGTTTACATTGCTTCAAAGTGACACTGCTAGTGACAGTCACTCAGACGGTCACTAGAGGTGCTTCCTGTGTTAGTGCCCTCCCGCCCTCGCGCGCTGCTGAATGAGACTGGCGCCGGAATATGACGTCATATTCCGGCGCCGGTCCCATTCAGCTGCGTGCTGGTGAGCAGAGCCAGCGCAGCTCCCTCAGCGGCCGCCAAAAGACCTCCCCAGCGGCCAGGGGAGGGCTGGCAGCCTTAGGCCTGGGGGGCAAAACCAGTCAAGTAGACTGGTGCACCTGCCCAGGATCAGAGCCGGTGCAAGGATTTTTGCCGCCCTAGACAAAATAAAATTTGCTGCCCCCACATGTCACATCACAATGCCCCACCCATATGATCTGCCATATGAACTAACGCCAGTGCTGCACACAGTGTGTGTTTACATTAAAAAGCCTGCAGGGACCAGCTATAGACACCAGAACCACTTCATTAAGCTATAGTGTCCCATTAATGTGAGGTAAATTATACATTAGTGTCACTAATAATATACTAGATTGCCTACTTACAAGCAGATGAGGATGATGATGGGCTGCAGTTTGGCTCCACTGGTCTGGTGTAGAACAGGATCTCTGGAGGCTGTTTGCAACTGTGGTCACAAAATTCAATGTTCTGGGAGAATTGGAAGCAGCTCCATTTTTTGGGGCCCCTTACACAGCTCAAGGCCTGGGCCCCAGGGCCTGATGGTGAGTATGCCCATAAGGCCCACTCATAAATTCCACCCACCCATGAGTTCGCTCACAGGGAGTGGAGTGTGTAGGGGATGTTATGTGTTATTGTAGAGGATCTAATATGTGTGCTTATGGTATGTAGTGTTTAGGGTTACCAGTTTGTGCAGGTGATGCAGTGTGTTTGTGTGTAGTGGAAGAAGTGTGTATTTGTGTATAAGGGATGTATTATGTGTTTCTGGTTGTGTGTAAGGGATGCATTGTGTGAATCTGTGTTTGTATGCATAAGG
>OW240917.1:158711058-158732689 GCA_933207985.1 Pelobates cultripes
CTTCCTATCACTCCGGCCGGCCACGCGGACCGGAGTGCAGCTCGGCCACGCTACAGGGGAGAAGCTGCAGCCACCTGACCGCTCTTCACAGAGCGCTCAGGCGGCTGCAGTATTTAAAGGGCCGGCCCCAGGTGCCGACGGCCCACCGGGAAATTTCCCGGTATCCCGGTGGGCCAGTCCGGCCCTGGACTGGAATGACTAGAAGCACATAGTCTAGCCATATCTACCAGGCCCTTCTCAGACACAATCGGGTAATCGTTTATCAGCAGGGCCGGGTTCACACATTATCTCACACTTACACATACTGAGATGTTGTACTAAAATCCAGGGACCCTAGACCGATCAAGAAACGGTCTATCCCAGATTTCATATTAGCATTTGGGATTTACAGAGATGTTATATGTTTAGTTTACCCACACAGGAGAAAAGAATTGGATCTCTACATGCACAAGGTGGACTTGGGTAATACATATGGTCTTATGGCATTTTATGACTACCACCGGCCCTTTTCAGCGAAGGCGCCTGCAGCTCTTGCCCAGTTTAATGATAGAACAGATTGGAGTCAACTGGACATAGCTATTTTGCAAACACTTTGCTGGACTGAGGACACCAGCTTGTGGAATTTGCGCATCCACTTCACACTCAGCTAACCGATGTCAAATCTCACCAGATATCTCACCTAACCTGGCTACCTCAAGCACCAAAGCAAAGAATGACAAACCAATCAAGGATACGCTAGGACGTCCAATTGTGTACTTGGGTAAATCACAAATATGTAACAACTTCAACGAAGGTACTTGTGAGTATAGTGCTTGCCGATTATTGCATGTTTGTTCCCACTGCTACAGACCACATGCAAAATCTTTGTGCCCCAGTAAAATTCTAAACCTTATTTGACCTCTGTAAATGTTGGTTTTCTAGTTAGCCTTCACGTCACCCACCCTTCCAAACACCTGGTTAATTTTTTAAAAGCAAGTTTCACTCAAGGTTTACATACAGGCATCATTCACGTGCCAACAGGAACCATAGAATGCAACAACCTACAATCTGCTATGGCAAATGCCGAGGCAGTAGATTTACTTATACAGCACAAATTGGATCAAGGGTTCTTATTGGGGAACCTCCATTTTCTAGCTGGAGGACAAACCCAATTGGGTTAGTTACTAGTAAAAACTCTTCAAAGCAAAGACTAATTATAGACCTCTCTGCGCCACATGCCTCAGTAGTCCCTAGTCTAAACTCCTTGATTCCCTCCGAGGAAGTTTCGCTACAGTACACAATGATAGACAATGCCATAGATGCAATCATTACAGCAGGGGTAGGGCCATGGCTCAGTAAAACTGACATAGTTAATGCCATCAAATTACTACCCATTCACCCATATCCACGGCATCTGCATGGTATTAAATGGAAAGGCCTGTATTATTTTTTCACAAGACTTACTTTCAGATCAAAAAGCAGCCCAAAAATATTCAACACATTTGCAGAGACCTTGTTCTGGCTTTCACTTAGTGGATTACTATGTGGCAGCGGCATATACTATCTGGATGGTTTCCTGTTTATCGAGAACAATACTTCCACCCCTCCCCCAAAGTAATTTAAATAAAGCAATACAATTATTCCACACATTAGGGGTACCAGTCTCTCCCAAAAAAACAAAAAGGTCCTGACACTATTATTATTTTCCTGGGCTTTCACCTTGACTCTGTGGCTTTGGAAGCCAGCATCCCATGAGAGAAAGTCAATAACATCCTCAAGAGTATCGACCAATATATACAAATCAGTTCCTGTAACCATATGGAGTTACACTCTAGGCTCCCTTAATTTTGTGATGAGAATCATCCCGCAAGGTAGAGCCTTCATATCGAGACTCCTTAGCTTACTCCCCGAATTTCCCAATGGCATCCGTCATATCTCACTAAACACACATACTACAGCTGTGGCGCAAATTTCTTTTAAATTGGAACGGAAATAGTATGTTTCTTCCACGATTATCTGTACATTCCCCAGTCATTTGGACAGATGCAGCAGCCACCACCAGGTTCGCAGCCCTATTTGGTAATAATTGGCTCTGGGGTGGTTGGCCAGAGAAGGTACAGAGTATAGAAGCGTTCTCTCGCAACTCAGCGTTATTTGAAATATACCCAATAGTAGCTGCTGCAGTAGCTTGGGGCCATTTATGGGCCAGTTGTTCGGTACAATGTTTTTCTGATAATCTAGCAATTTGTCACATCATAAATAAAGGATGTTCATCTTCTTTAACTATAATGAGATTTCTTAGAAGACTGACTTGGTTAGCAGCCTGGAAACAATTTCTTAGTTTGTTGTCATATTAAAGGAATTCACAATACAGCAGCTGACCAGTAATCTCGTTTTCAATTCCAGGCATTCCAGGAAACCCTTCCTACTGCCTCACAAATAGCTACAGCTGCCCCACAATTCCAAGACCTAATAATGGATTAAATGAGTTGTTGAACCATAGCCAAGTGTCGATTAAAAACCTTGTACGGATGAAATGAATGCATATAGAAAGATTAATTTTCACAATTTCTGTATTTATAGAAACATAGAATGTGACGGAAGATAAGAACCATTCGGTGCATCTAGTCTGCCCAATTCAAGCATATAACATCTTAACCTAAACTACCCAAACAACTAGCTTTCAGGATTTTTTGATATTTAGTAGAATAAATTATTTTTTCCTTTTCATTATTTCCTGTGCACTAAGAAGCCACACACCACAAAGCATAATAGATCCATGCATACTTAAAGGGACACTGTAGGCACTCAGACCACTTCAGCCCATTGAAGTGGTCTGGGTGCCAACTCCCATCACCCTTGACCCTGCAAGTGTAATTATTGTAGTTTTTATAAACTGCAATAATTACCTTCCAGGGTTAAGTCCTCCTCTAGTGGCTGTCTACCAGACAGCCACTAGAGGGACTTTCGGCTTTGTCTAAACAACACTGGACATCCTCACGCTATGCATGATGACCTCCAGCATCGCCAGAATCCCCATAGGAATACGTTGGAAGCCATTGCCGCGCATGCGCATTAGGTCTCCCCCACCGGCGAAGTCGGTGGGGGAGGAGTGTGAGTGGCACTAGAGAATCCCTTTAACAGTTGGCAAGCCAATATCTTATTCAAATGCTTTGCTTTTAACTTTTTCTAAAATATATACCTGTGACTGCAGCTAAACATTTTTATTTAATTTATATATAATGAAAACACGACAGGTGGTTCTAAAATGCGTCTTGCATGTCTGTGTAGTTTTACATGCCTGATAAGTTGAGTTTTGTAATGGGATTGCAAAGAAAGATTCCTTCACTGACCCTTCCATTAAAAACGCATGCTTGCGCAAGCCTCAAATTTGGAAGGCCTGGTTTTAACTATAACATTTCCTCCTAATTCCTATTTAATGACAATATGTACAGTGGAGACTGGACGTAGGAAATTATCTTTACTTCCTGGTCCGTGGTCCTCTGCTCAGAAGAGCCAAAGGCTGTCATTTGTATGCACAACACACTGAGATGTTCCAAGAGATTGAGAACTTGCTAAGCTCTGAAATTGTAACCATTAGACTTAGAAAATGCCTAATGACTATTTAAACAATAAGGTTCTGAGGGATGACAAGTGGGTCAACTGGAAAGAAATGACTAGTGGGTCAACTGGAAGTATACCCAACTACATTTGCTGTTATCCTTTAATCAGTTAAATTGAGCAAGCAGATAGTTACAGAGCCCCAAAAATAGGCAGACATATGCATTCCACTTAAGAGGTAATGTTAAGGGGGGCGTGTCCGACTTCCGGCCTGAACGGACGCATGGAGTAAGAGCTCTGCTCCACACCGAGCTACAAAGCACCCTAAACCGCACTAAATATAAATAAAACAGCGAAATTCCTGCTCGGCAGGCAAGCACAGGGGACTATACCTACCACGGAGATGTCTCCTTCGAAGCAAACAAAGCTCACTGACCCGTCCAGACAAACAAAGAAGGACCGTCACAAACTACTCCAAGATGGCGCTGGAACGGAGTTTCCCGCCCAGGCCTCAGAAGGAATGACAGACTCCAACCAGGTCTCAGACCCAGAACTAGAGGGGAACATCACAAAATTATATATCAAGACTATGCTCCAAGACTTAAGATCAACGATCAGAGAAGATTTTACTACAATTGTCTCTGGTATACACCAGGAAATAGCGGAGCTGGGAGACCGCACCGACCACCTAGAGCAAAAAACGGAGGAACTGTGCTCAGCTCACAACGCGGCGGCTGACAAACTCCAAGCACTAGAAGCTGATAATGCGAAGCTGTGGCAGAAAATGGCAGACATAGAGGACAGGTCGAGAAGGAACAATGTGAGGTTCCGAGGAATAGCGGAATCTATCCTGCCTGTGTGCAGAGCTGGCCCTACAGTGAGTGGTAACGCATGGGAGATCGATCGAGTGCACCGACTACCGAAACCACCACGTCTCGCTCGAGACATTACACGTGATGTTATTGCCCGCTTTCATTATTTTAAATCTAAAGATACTCTCCTCCAGGCGGCAAGGGCGACGAACAGCTTACCAGCACCATATGAAGGTATAACATTGTACGCTGATCTATCGGCCTTGACGATGGCCCGACGCAGAGACTTCTCTACAATCACGAAAACGCTGCGCAATCACAAGTTGAACTACAGGTGGGGATTCCCCACGAACTTATTGGTATGGCGCAATGGCAAACTGTACGTGCTAGCTGACCCGGATCACGGTCTCACCGTCCTGAAGGACTGGGGCCTCTGGGACCCCCAAGGCACAGCCAATCCTCCAGGGACCTCCCCTCAGCGTATCCGACCAGAATGGAAGATGGTGGGGCACCAGGACGCTAAGCCGACGCAAGGCACCAGCTCATAAAGATTACTCTTAAGGGACTTACACCACTATGTTGAAACCCGAATTTTCGTTTACTGACTTTACAAGACCACGAATGACTGGCGGCCTACAGGACTGGTATTGTTTAATCAACAAAATGTAATGTACATGTTCTGTACACGTTGTGTTCCCATTCCCTCTTTTACTGAGGCACATTACCATACTCAGGTGCACTACTGTGCAGAAGGGGACAGGGTCGCTCGGAAACCAGGCCCCAGTCCCCTCCGCTCCCCACCTCCCTAAAATGACCATAAGGTGCGTGTACTCATACCCTCCACATGATCGCCACGCGGGAGGGCATTAACAAATATATCCCTCACAAACCTGGCTGAATATGCGCTACCTCCTAGGAGTAGCTTGTCAGCCCAAAAATGTATAGGGAACACGTTGGGGATACAGATCCAGAGGGTAGGAAACCAAGACTGCCGCAATATGTCTAACTATAAGGGCCCGTAACCAACCCTCTACCTGTCTAGCAGTCAGCACTGGGTCACTCTATACAACATTCCTCTCTGACCTGAAGAGGTTATAATATAGACCATTATCCCCAAGCTATGGCCTACCCATGACCCCACTCCTTCACTGATGTATGGAGGCATTACCCGAAAAAAAAAAAAAAAAAGACTGCAATACCCCCCCATCACCGTGTCCCCACGCTTGTATGTGCGGAAACGCTACTGGTTTAACATTACTAAGGCTCGGGAGCGAGTCAGCTCCACACGATCCCCCCAACTATGATGTTCTCTGGGAGTGCGCTGGTAAGCCACCCAGTACATCCACGAGTATACTCTCAATGGAGAGTACTTTGTATATACCTTATTTACACTGTTTATAATTATGTTTATTCCTTATGTTTTTTCTCACCCCCCACCCTCCCAAGTTTCTACTCATCCCACAATCAAGGTAACTTGCCACCGAATAGATCCCGGGTACACAACGCTAGTGGTCGCCACACTGATCCCACCTACATTGGATATATTTTTTGGAGCAGGTGTAATAGCAGCTCTTACTCTAAGATTACGCGACCACATACCGCTCTCCTACCCCCTAAAGAATGACACACCAATTCAAGTGTCTCTCCCTAAACGTTAATGGCCTGAATAGCCCGTTCAAGAGACATTCGGCTATTAGAGAGATACATAACTCTAAAGCAGCAATAGTCTGCTTACAGGAAACTCACCTATGCACACACCACCCTCCGACTTTTCAACCAACCTGTTACCCCCAAACTTTCCATGCGCTCTCACCACATAAATCCAAAGGCGTCTCTATATTGTTCCACCAAGACTGGGTTTTTCAACAGACAGGGATATATCAGGACAAATTGGGAAGGTTATTGATATTGGTGGGTATGCTAAATGGCATCACAGTCACAGTGGCCTCATTGTATGCCCCAAACGAAGCCCAGGCCTCCTTCTTAAAATCCGCACTCAACAAAGTGGCAACTCTTAGGCAAGGGCACACTATTATTTGTGGGGACTTCAATTGCACACTGGATCCCAACCTGGACATACAGAGGGCCCAGGGAAAAAGACCACTACACCAAGCCACGTCACTAAGCCGTAAACTTGCCACACTCCTCCACACACACAATCTTTATGATACATGGCGTAGCTTATATCCTAGCGGGAGGGACTATACTTATTTCTCACCAGTTCACCATACGTACTTGCGCATTGATTTATGCTTGGTCGACGCTATAACACTACAAAATGTAGCGGATGTGAGGATTGGGAATAGGACATGGTCAGACCATGCCCCGGTCACCACCACGTTCAAAACTCTATACCCTGTGAGAGGTAGAAGCTTGTGGAGACTAAACGACTCCCTACTAAACGAGGCTGACCTACTTATAAAACTAGTTAATACGATTACACTGTTCTACCAAGACCATACAAATGATGAGACCTCTATCCCTACACAATGGCTAGCCCTCAAAGCGGTGCTTAGAGGCCTTTTTATACAAGCAGGAGCAAACCGTAAAAGGAAGGGCAATCAAAGCAAAGAGCGCCTGCTAGAGGAACTTGCACGGATTGAGGCTAAAAACAAACTTAACCCATCCAACAAACTGATTAAACAAATTAACAAAATAAACTCGGCACTACACGCATTGGCCCTAACCGCTATGGAAAGGCAAATGCGTAAACTCAACTTAATTCATTACATGCAGGGTAATAAGGCAGGCAAATCACTGGCACGTCGCCTGAAAACACGTCACCTGCAGTCTAAACTACCATACATGACCTCAGCTACCAAACATAAACTATACAACCCCCAAGATATCGTGGAGGAACTAGCCTCTTATTATGACACGCTATACAATCTACATAGAACGAACGATACACACCAGCCATCCAAGGACGAAATCCTAGACTTTCTAAGCAGTGTAGACCTACCCCTCCTCACAGACGCTCAAAAAACATACCTTCA
Source organism: Pelobates cultripes (assembly GCA_933207985.1). Lineage (NCBI taxonomy): Eukaryota > Metazoa > Chordata > Amphibia > Anura > Pelobatidae > Pelobates > Pelobates cultripes. The sequence continues at coordinate 158,718,407 of OW240917.1, forward strand.
AACACCATTCACGGAGGAAGAAGTGCATAAGACCATTAGCTTATTGCCCAAACGTAAGGCACCGGGCCCAGACGGATTCCCGAATTCCCTTTACACGACGCTTAACACACAACTAACACCACACCTTACCAAGATGTTTAACCACATCAAAGACACTGGGAATATCCCGTCCGAAATGCTCCTTGCACATATGATAACACTCCCAAAACCGGGGAAGCCCCCAACAGAATGCGCTAATCTGAGACCAATCTCTTTATTAAATGCTGACACCAAATTGTACGCAAAGCTCTTAGCCACCTGCATTAAGCCGTTACTCCTAGATATAATCTCACAAGAACAAGCTGGGTTTGTCCCTACAAGACAACCAGGAGATAACACACGCCATTTCCTAAACCTAATCCAATGGGCACAAAAAACCCAACAACAGGGCATACTACTAGCACTCGATGCTGAAAAGGCATTTGATCGCCTAAATTGGTCTTATATGACAGCAGTGCTGACCAGTGGTTTCCCCCCTCGTTCCAAAAGAGCGTACTAGCCCTGTACTCTAACCCTTCGGCCAAGGTATATAACACCGGCTTTCTCTCCAAGCCCTTCCAAATAACCAATGGCACCAGGCAAGGCTGCCCTCTCTCTCCGCTGATATTCATCCTCTGCCTGGAGCCACTGGTTAAACATATCAAATCACTAGACACGGTTCAGGGACTACACACACCATTAGGAACTATGAAAATTGCTCTATTTGCGCATGACATCCTGCTATTCCTTACCGATCCCTCCAAATCCCTCCCCAATCTCTTGGCACTTTTGGATAGATATGGCAAGGTGTCATATTATAGGAATAATGCGAAAAAATCGCAAGCATTAGCAATCCGCATACCACACCACACACTACAAACCCTCAAATCTAAATACCCATTCGATTGGCGTAAAACTTCGATTTCGTACCTAGGTATTCAATTACCTACCACACCCACATTAGTTACTAAAGTGAATCATATCCCGCTTCTGCAGAAACTAGATCTCCAACTCAAACAATGGGATGATAAAGGAACCTCGTGGCTGGGGCGCATCAATACTGTTAAGATGATGATTATGCCACACATCTTATACCTCTTTCGTACACTGCCGATAGCGATCCCTAACGCGATAGTGAAAAGATTCCAATCAACCATAAACGTACATATCTGGAAGAGAAAACCTCCTCGAGTCTCGCATAAATTGATCTGAAGACCCCTTTCGGAAGGAGGCCTTAGTGTGCCCAACGTTCAGCTATATTACAAAGCATCAATACAGGCACAGAGCCTCACGATCCTGGAAGGTATGGCAACCCCCATCTGGCTGGCATTAGAAAATGCCTGCATGACAAAAGGAACGGTGGAGGATGCCCTTTGGGCATGCTTGGACAGGCAGCTACAGGACGCTAATATCCTACCCCCGACGAAACTGCTGCTCCGTATATGGAGACAGTCGATCCTAAAACTGGAAATAGGTAGAGACCTCCTGCACGCCGCACCCTTGCAATCACTAACGCTCCACACATATGATCTATGCCTTGACACCTGGGTACGACAGGGCATTCTCAATGTGAGCTCCTTGATCGATGATGCGGGAGTGATACCCTTCCCAATACTACAACAGACATTCACTCTCCCGTCTAGGGAACTATTCACATACCTACGCATTAAAAACATCCTACATGATCACAAACTACATAGGGGCAGAAAATTCCCACCACCACGATTTCTCCTTAAGTGCCAAGGAAAACTAAAGGACATTAAAGCATTGTCTTTCTGTTACACCTCTCTCATGAATCTAGCAGACAAGGAAATGCCCTCATATATGAGCTCCTGGGAGAAGGATCTCCATACACAAATTAGCCAAGATACGTGGCGGAAGGCTCTGGGTAGGTTGAAGAAAACCACATACAGCCTGGCCCACAGAGAGGCGTTTTGTAAAATACTAATGAGATGGTATATGGTACCTTCACGCCTAGGGCATATTTACCCTAACACGTCCCCCATGTGCTGGAGATGCCAAAACAACATAGGCACACTACTTCATGTATTCTGGACATGCCCGAAAATAGGCGAATTCTGGGACGCAATAGAACAGTTCCTCTTAGAAGAGATGAAAATAACAATGCCGAAATCCCCAGAATGCTACCTACTTCACATATTCCCCCATTCACCCAGGGAGGACGAACTACACATACTCACTCACTGTCTACTCACGGCCAAAATAGCAATAGCATACAGATGGAAACAACAGCAAAGCCCAAAATTAACAGAAGTCCTAACACGCCTCGACACTACATGCAACTTTGAACGAATGGCCAGCCACCTTCGAAGCAAGGAACATATCTATACCAGGCATTGGCAATGCTGGGCCCAGTTTAGAGACCAACCAGGGAACTAAAGACTAACCCTAGTACCCCTTTAGGACCTCGGTGAAACTACACCATATCGCAGTTACCCACGTTCACCTACACAACCTCACTCAACCGTCTACCCATAAGTGCAGGAGTCAACTTTAAAAAGCAAGCCAGATAAAGAGGTAGCTAGCAATCTAGGTACATAGACGGTAAATAAAATGTCCCATAGAAGTAGTCAGACTGGGAATCTATCATACTATGCTAACGAACCATATTAGATAGGGTTCGGGTATTTGTTTGGCTTTGGCTCTTTAGTCCAGCAAACACACCCCTACCTAACAAATTGACACAGGCAGCACATGTCGATATGGAATAAAGTTTTCCAAATCCTCAACCATCATGACCTAGGCCCCATTCGAAGGGTTCCCCTAACTAACCTACACTGCCCATCCCCTACGCTACTATACATGCAATAATTGTATCTCATGTGTGCATTTGTACTTTGAATTTTGTACTTTGAATGTGTACTTTGAATTTGAACTGTAATATCTGACCTGCGTTGTCAAGTAACCTGTATGGATCTATGTATTACCCGCATCCCCTTCCCTTTTTGTTTTCTGTACCCCCCCCCCCATCCCCCTTGTGTTTTTCTGATCTGATGATTATGATAAGAAAACGAAAAAACAAACTCAATAAAAATTTAAGACATTGAAAAAAAAAAGAGGTAATGTTAAGTTCTCTTCAAAATTAACAAAACAATATTCTTTCACTAGTGCCCAAACATTTACACACAACTCTACAAAAAAAAAAAAAACACACAGTGAAATGACTACAACTGATGATTGAGGTCACAGCCTCATCGCCATAGATACGAAAATAACAAAAACAAACTAAGAAAAAAGAACAATGCGTAAATTAGCAGCACATATTTTTGTCAAAATGCATAAAACGATTCTTTGTAAAAAGTACACAAGATCAAGCACTGATAATTTTTCAAAAATCTGTCAGGCCTTAGACAGGTCACGATTTAAAAAAAAAAAAAATTATTATTTTGTAAAATGCAATTCAGAGATATTTTATTTGAAACATTCACAACAGCCTTGCAGAAAAAAATTAAAAAGTCAGCCATAGAAATAAATAGTTTGGTGAACTGTAAATTATAAAAATAAATCATTTTAATATGCAGCTGAATTAATGCATCTCTATGAGGAAAATTCAGCGTCTCCCTGCAGAACGTGGATATGCTGAATGGCAGTGCTGCCTACTGTGCAGCACTGCCCCAGGAAGCACCTCTAGCAGCCATCTGAGGAGTGGCCACTTGGATCTGCCCCAAAGGGCAATATAAACACTGCCTTTTTTCTGAAAAGAGTGTTTGCATGGAAATGCCTGTATATAATGATTATACTCACCAGAACAACTACATTAAGATGCAGTTGTTCTGGTGACCATAGTGTCCCTATAAATAAAGGGCATAAATATGCAAATGTGTTGCCAAATAGACTGAATAACCTCTAGATTCCCAAAAGCTGCAAAGTTACAAAACGATTTCTCTGGTTCAATTATTGTGAATAAACACAATCATAAAGTGCAAGTGCATTAAACAAACTGGGGTACTGTTACGTTAAGAGATTTCAAATGAACAGCAGATTCTCATAAAGGATAAGACATAAGCAATAGTAAGTAAATATAGTGTAGTAATTTAATAATAACAAATTACAACATAATTGATATTCACTCACTAAAATAAAACACAATACCAAATTGTACAACATGTGCTGTTTCCCAAGGACCAGAAGCCTTCTGATGCCCCCCCAGAACTACCTTCAAGCATGAATTCAGTCCCTTAAAGAGGTTCTTTCACTTAAAGGATCCTTCATAAAACCTCCATATCCACTGCCAGCCGACAAACCATTTTTGGACACTGGGATCAGCTTAATGTAAAGTTTTAGACCCATGTGTCTTCTTTCTAGGCACTGCTAAGCGCCTTCTTTCCAAGGGCCTGTGAGACACCACTTCAGGATGTGACGTGGTGCTGCAGGGAGGTGAGTACACACAGAGAACCAATGACAAAGTTGACAAAGGCTGTGAAGCTTGACTAAAGCTCCACACCATGTCATTTAAAACAAATTGATGTTCTTTACCTAAACAATATATTCAAATTAAGTACCTAAGTATTAGGATAAATACAGAGACATGAGACTAGCACAGGGGTAGGCAACCTATGCCATGCATGGCACTCGAGGTATCTATGCACGGCACTCAAGGCTGCTAGTGCCAAATCGGCTCTGGCCTATCAGGAGTCCCAGTGAAACTTCAGATATCTGCTAATAAAAAACAAAAATGTGGTGAAGGACAATCCTCAATTTATGCATTGCAGCCAGGGCCGGACTGGGGATACGAAGCAGCCCTGGAAAAAAATCTATGCCAGCCCCATAAGTCATTCTGCTATGTAGGGTGTTTTATATATATATATATATATGCAATTGAAATAGTTGGCTGCACTCTCAGATTTCTTGAAAATGTAACTTTTATTGAAATATTTAAGAGAAGATCAATGTTTCAGTCCCTCTTTTGGACTTTCGTCATGATCCTGATGCAAGTCCACAAGAGGGACTGAAACGTTGATCTTCTCAAATATTTCAATAAAAGTAAAATTTTAAGGAAATCCGAGAGTACAGCCAACTATTTCAATTGCCTATATATATTCTTCTTCTAATTCAAAATATTAGTTCTTTTAGGGTAATTAAATTATACAGTAAAGCATACTCACACACAGACAGACAATCTTACTGATGCACACAAATAGGCTCATTGACAGACAATGACACACACAGACAAGGTTACTGGCACACACACAAATTTAGTACAGACAAACTATGATACACACACACAAGCTTACTATAGACAAGCTCACTGTCACACACACACACTCACTACAGACAAGCTCACTGATGCGCACACACTCTCCCTACAGACAAGCCCATTGACACACCCGCTCCCTACAGAAGAGCTCACTAACACACAGATTCACTACAGACAAGCTCACTGACACAGACATGCTCACTACAGACAAGCTCACGATCACACTCATGCTTACTACAGACAAGCTCAATGTACACACATACTCACCACAGACAGGCTCCGACACACCCATGCTCCTTACAGACAAGCTCACTAACACACACACACATATGATCCCTACAGACAAACTCACTGACACACATACAAGCTCACTCACTAGCAGGCACACACACACACACACAAACTCACTAGCAGGCACACACACACACACAGAGGCTCCCTCACTAGCAGATGCGCGCACAGACACACAAAGGCAGACAGTCACTGACACCCAGACAGACAGCCACACACACACAGGCAGACAGTCACTGACACCCAGGCAGACAGACACACACACACACACAGGCAGACAGTCACTGACACCGAGGCAAACACCCACACATACAAAGACAGGCAGACAGCCACACACAGGCAGACAGTCACGCACACACAGGCAGACAGTCACGCACACACAGTCACACAACAGACAGTCACACAGTCTCACACACACACAGTCACACAGTCACACACTCACACAGACAGTCACACACAGACAGTCACACACAGAGAGTCACACACCCATGCAGACAGTCACACACTCACAGTCACACACAGACAGTCACACACTCACACAGACAGTCACACACTCACACACATTCACACACTCACACAGAGAGTCACACACTCACACAGACAGTCAACCCCGCACCCGCCGCACGCTTAGCCCCGCCCCCGCCACACGTAAGCTCCGCCCCCGCTGGAATATTTGTTTTTTCTTATGATCCCGGCCGGCCATGTGTGAGCTGTGCCGGCCGCCTGGCTCCCCCTGCTCCCATGGGGCTCTGTGCGGCCGCACACCTTGTACATAGCCGGCCGGGATCACAGGAGCTGTCAGCCCAATGATTAGGGCTGTCAGACCGGCCCCAGGTGCCGCGGCCCACCGGGAAATTTCCCGGTATCCCGGTGGGCCAGTCCGGCCCTGATTGCAGCACATAGAGGAAGTGATCTCATATCACTTCACTCCAGCACTTGTAAATGGGAATCCACACTAGAGTAGAGCAGCCTGCAGCTGCTGTTGGAGCTTCTGCCCTTGACCTGTACCTAGCCAGCCCGGTCCACACTGGACCCCAGGGAAGCCACCCACACTGCTAGATTTACACTGAAATGCAGAATAAGCCTCTGTAATGGTATTTATTAATTAATGACTTTTTGTCATAAAAAAAGCATAATGAGCTTAATGCTTTAGACGCACCACTAGATGTCAGTAAAGCATATTTAGTGTAATGCTTTGGGGGCACCACTAGGGGGAGTGTGTAGGAAGACCTGTGCTTCTGGCAGTGACATCACAGGCCAGCCTACTTACACTGAATAAAAACCAGATGTTAGGAGAAGCGAGCTCTCTGTTTGCCTGTACCTGACTGATCATGTAGTACCAGCTCTGACTTAGCCCCAGCCATTTGGCTGGGGCCTTGTAAGTAATATGTTTGCATTGTAACAGTTAGCAATTGTAATAGCCTTTTGTATAATATTTAGCAACCAATAGTGTTTTGTGTAGTATTGTATTGTATAATTATTGAAATTGACATTCCGCTAGCATCTGTTTATTTATTATAGTTATATTAAATATACATTTAATATTACAACGTTTTGTGTATTTTCTATCCACATATTCGACCATAATACCATGAATTATAAAAATATTAATGTTGTTCCGTATTGCTTAATTATTATGTATTAAGAGATTAATATTCATATTTAGGTCACGACCACAACATTTGGCGTAGTCGGCAGGATTATGCTTGAATATTGGGGAAAATATAAATGTTATGCATTTTGCTTAAATCATACTGTAAATTGTCTGTCTGTATACAAATGAATAAATGAATGATGATTTGGTTTTAATGGAATGAATGCAGATAGCAGATAGGGATTAGATATTTGTTTTTTAAGGTATCTCTTGTTGTAGAACATAGTGATGAATTATTGTGTTGCTTGTTACGTTTTACCAACCTTTGGTCATTTTTATATATAAAACAAAAAACAATTTTACTTTTTGTCTGACCATGTGGATTTTAATCCACCATTGACCACATGGTGTGAATGAGTTGAGGCCTAGTTTCATTGTTTGCTACCATTTGCATAGGAAAAGACTTTTCACTAAACTAGTTCACCAGGTTTTATTGCTAAATTTGACCCTGTTTGTGTACTAATTTACATTTGTTTGGCATTCATGGATTTGTCTAGTTGAAAAGAGATTTGGACAAAATGTATTAAATTAGTAGTTAAGGAAAAGATACGTTTAGTAAAGCAGATTCAGTGAATAATAGATTTATGTGTGCGTATACACAGAATATTAGTATAAATATATATGATTTTGACTCATGAAGGAGAGACCACCTTTTTAACAGCTGTGTGACCATGCTTTTCAGCTACAGCTGAGGGAGAATTTGTCCTTGTTGGGGGTGGGTAGTCTTGCCTGTATGAGAAAAAATAAACTGCATTGTTTTGTAAATGTAATTGCCTAAGCTAATCAATTTGTGGAGTGTTTTTCAGCTTTATTATCCAGGACTAAGGAATTACTGGACATATGCAGGAACTGGTAACAAATGAACTGAAAAAATGGTAAAATAATTCCTTTGTCCTATTTAGTCTGAATATTTTAACAAGTTAGCATTTTTAACAAAGTAAGTGTAGGGGCTCAGATTAAGATTTATATTATTTTAGAAGCCATCTATAACTGATTTTAATATTTCCATGCTTTGAATTAGGGTGTATCTGCCTAGCGGGTGAACCTCCATAACGTGGGCTGTGATTTTAGTTACAGTAGCGGGTGGGGAACCTGAGCTAGGGGGTATTTAAACGTGTCCGGATAAGGGGGAGCATACCCAATAGTTGTTGTGCAGTTCTATCCTGTATTATTATTTGAAACCCTGTATTACTTATAAGTAGCGTTTTGTAACTTATTTGTAATTGTTTATATATATTGCTCTGGGAAAGGGATAGGCAAAATCTCTGAGAGACCAGGAAATATATTTAAAAAAAAGGGCGTATTACACTAGTGGTAGGGTGGCCTATCATGACCATAGAGACCCTTGGTGACTAGTTTTTGTTGTATATTGCCCTGGGAAGGGGATACGCTATTTAATAGAAATTCCTGAGAGACCAGGAAATATACAATAAGTGATACGTGAGTGTACTGGTTAAATTGCAGACATATTGGCCCAGAACCTTTAATCGAGCCGGAAAAGAGGCTGCTGTATGTTTGCTCCTCTATAATTTTGCGGGGGCGGTCACCCCCATGCAGAAAGCCACTGCCATCACAGGGTGGTTAGTTGTGCAGGCCCTTAGCCGCGAGGTGCAAGCATGTCCGTGGAAAGGCTAGAAATTAATAGGGAGTCACTCATAGCTGTCAGAAGTGTTGAACTTTGAGACATATTGACCTATATCCTTTCAGAGGCGGAAGAGGTGTTGTGGTTCACTCCTCTATAATTTAACCAAAGGGTGGAGAGTTATTAAACATGTTTAGGTTGGCTAGAAATGTGTTTCCTGAATTGCAGAGAAGATGCAGAAAGCAGCTATTAGCTGATTGTTTATTTTAAGAGCCAAGTAGAAAATTAAGAAAGTTACCTTGTTGAACAAATTGTTTATAAAATGAAAAGTTTAGGGAATGTATTTATATGTGTATATATGTATATATGCTAAGTAAAGGATTTGGCAGTATACGCTATAAGTGACAAGGAAAAGTAATCCTGATCTGTTCTCTTACCTTTTTCAGATATAGCAGAAACCAGGGGTGGACATTGGAACACAGATAGAATATCAGATGGAGACCAGTGTTTAAATGTTGACCTTTGATGAGCTATTGAATGTTTTATTTTATTGTCTATTTAACATGTCTATGCTATGATTTTGTGCATATTGTTCTCTTATTTCTATTGATTGTATTGCAATTGAAACCCTTATGTATTATTATTGTTGTATGTATGTATGTATGTATGCTTGCCTGGAAAAGGGGGGAATTGACCGATAGGGACCAGGGGGTATTTTTGTGTAAACCAAACTGGGGTGGGAGGGCTCTAACGAGGGAACCCCATTGTCCAGTAGGTGCTTGATTTGTGTCTGTGTAAAGTGCATGAGTGGTTGCAGTTCAAAAAACAAAACAAAAAAAAATAAGAGGGATAAGAGAAAGTAGGCATTTTGGGTTATCTATACATGTTTAAATAGAAGGGTGGTAAATAGGAATGTAATTGTTTTGGTTAATGTTTAGATTAAATTGGTTAAATACGGCAGTGATAACGAGTGTTTAGATTAAATTGGTAAATGCAGCAGTAATAACGATTGTTTGGGTTAAATTGGTAGATACAGCAGTGATATTGTGTTTATCTGTGAATCAGGAGTGTGCTGGATGTGAAGAGAGGTGTGTAGGTATTTATCCAAACGCCATAGGAAAAAATATGGTTAAGACACCACAATCAAATGGTACTTGTGATGATTGGCACAGTTATTATTTATGTTTGTGTTCGTCATTGCCTGTGTTTTCATTCAAGAACTTTCAAGCAGAAGAAGAAGAAGCACTGGACACTATGCTCAACTGTCGCTGTAAGGAGAAAAAATATTGCAGCTAAGAGGGGTGAGAGTCGGAACAAATGCATCAGGAGCAGGACACTGTTACGTCAAGGTGGTTAATGGTATAAAGAAAGAAAAAACAAAACAATGTGACCACAAACACACAAAAGTCCTTGATCACATGAACTGTTTCATTCATCCCTGTCTCCATGCGTATGTTCTATGAGACTGTCGAAGAATAGAGTATCCAGTTTCCAGGACTAATGTTTGTGAAAATTCCAGGCACACAGACCAGCCAGAGGCTACAGAAATCGTGTCGGTCTGTGCCATGATTCATAGGTGTTATGAGTTTGTGGTGTCTAATACTATATTAAGCTCCAAAACACATCCTCACATGAACACAATATCATTGGTTAATCTAATAAAACATGGTTTGAGTTGTCTATTATTACAAGGGTGGGTATTTGCCTATTTAAGGCCAAGGTTTCCCAACTGCTAATGCATGTGCTCAGTTGTTATTATAAGGGTGGGTATGTGCTTATTTTAGGCCAAGGTTTCCCAACTGGTGATGCATGTGCTCAATGAAAAAAAAAATTAAAAAAATTGAATAAGCAATAAAGTGTCATAACTTTATGGGTAAATGGGTATCATTCTTCAAAAGGTGGGTTTTGTTGTAGGGCAGGTACTGTTAAAATAGGGTAGATTCAAAATGTACAGGTTTATAATGTTTGTTTTATGACATAAGTCAAAGGGTGGTTTGTAATGGTATTTATTAATTAATGACTTTTTGTCATAAAAAAAGCATAATGAGCTTAATGCTTTAGACGCACCACTAGATGTCAGTAAAGCATATTTAGTGTAATGCTTTGGGGGCACCACTAGGGGGAGTGTGTAGGAAGACCTGTGCTTCTGGCAGTGACATCACAGGCCAGCCTACTTACACTGAATAAAAACCAGATGTTAGGAGAAGCAGCTCTCTGTTTGCCTGTACCTGACTGATCATGTAGTACCAGCTCTGACTTAGCCCCAGCCATTTGGCTGGGGCCTTGTAAGTAATATGTTTGTATTGTAACAGTTAGCAATTGTAATAGCCTTTTGTATAATATTTAGCAACCAATAGTGTTTTGTGTAGTATTGTATTGTATAATTATTGAAATTGACATTCCGCTAGCATCTGTTTATTTATTATAGTTATATTAAATATACATTTAATATTACAACGTTTTGTGTATTTTCTATCCACATATTCGACCATAATACCATGAATTATAAAAATATTAATGTTGTTCCGTATTGCTTAATTATTATGTATTAAGAGATTAATATTCATATTTAGGTCACGACCACAACAGCCTCCCCTCATACAAATAATACGAACAGCCCACACACAAACACACGCATAATCCGCACAAACGTAACACCGCTAACAATCCACATACATGCACACAACCCCACTTGCAGTCTCTCACATGCAATACCCCAAACAGCCCTACACATACACACACTATCAAACACACAATGTGACATATATCCATACACACACAATTCGACAAGCAGCCCCCATACACAGCCCACATTCATAGGTATCATACACAATACCACAAACTACTCATGAACATATACAATATAATTGCTCATATACGCACAAATACAACGATACAAAGCAACTGCAGTATAAAAAACACAAGCAGCAGATGGCAAAATACACACCTCAATTTAAAAAAATAGGACCGGCACGGTACGAGACATCACAATCCTATTTCGGCACATTGCTGCTAAAAGGTTGCCTACCTCTGGACTAGCATATGATGTATGCCACTGGAACATGATGTACTATAGTAATACTGTACTGTATACGCCTCATGATACAAGATGCCTTCCCTCTGAAAAATAAATAAATTCCTAGAGTTTACAACAAATAGTAAACTTGCGGGTTTAGAGGAATGCAGAGATATTTCAGTGGCAAAAACTTATCACAAGGGAATCCTATAATATTAGCAGTAAGACTGCTCTAGATGGCAAGAGTAAATTCAGCCAATGCCCTTGTTCAGAAAGCATGTGTGATATATGCATTAATGTGTAGGAAATGCCAAGGCATCCCTCCAACCCCAACCTGCCTATAGGCCTGCATCAGCGAACCACGAACGTCATGTCTCCCAGAGTCCAAGTCCTACCCCAACGGGCTGAGACAGAAGGTCCTGCTGGTTATATTCCACCAGTAGCAGTCGGTCCCCTGTCTGTGTAGCTCCTATGGGCTGAGGCCCAGGTGGGCTAATAATACAGGTGAATTGCACTTGTGGAAGTTGAGTGCCTGAGGGAGTCTCACTAACTGCCTGACTCTCACTTTCTCGATCTCTCTCCAGATGCTGAAGCGATAGAGCTGGATGGCGTGCCTCCAATGAGGCCAAAAAAAGGTCAAAGATCTCATCAAGTCATCTCTCCAAGATCTTGAGTTGTCTTCCCAGATTGCAATGGCTGGAAACCATGAGGTTGAGGCACCAGCATCATTTCGAGAGACGGAGCTGCGGCAGCACTGTATCTAGCGCAGGAGGATCAGAGCTCCCTCGCCGCCTGCCTCCACTCTGCATCTGCCTGCGCAACTATTAAGCTGCAGCCAGTCCCACAGGGAAGAATCCACTCCAGCACTCCCAAATGTAGGGAGGCTGGGTGAATTGAACTTTTTGTAAAATAATTTTTATTGTGAATGTGTGTGTGTCTGTTAGTGTGTATGTGTTTGTGTTTCTGTTAGTGAGTGTGTTAGTGTGTGTGTTTCTGTTAGTGAGAGTGTGTGTGTGTGTCTATTAGTGAGTGTGTGTTTGTCACTGAGATTGTATACGTGTTTGTCAGTGGGTGTGTGTGTATGCGTGTCTTTCAGTATATGTATGCATGTTTCAGCATGTGTCAGTGTGTGTATCCATGTCTGTCAGTCAATGTGTGTGTCTGACACTGAGTGCATATATGTCTGTCAGTGAGAGTGTTGTATATGTGTGTTTGTCAGTGTACATCTGTCAGTGAGTTTGTCCCATTTTGTGTGTCTGACACTAAGTGAGTGTGTATGCATTTCTATCAGTGAGTGTGCATGTGTGTATTGTCAGTGAGTGTGTATGTGTCTGTTGGGGAATGCGTGTCTGTCAGTGCTTGTGAGTGTGTGTGTAACTAAATGAGTGAGTGTGTATGTCTGTGAATGTGTATGTTTCAGTGAAAGTGTGTGTTGGTCAAACAGTATGTTTGACAATAACTGTGTATCTGTAAGTGGGTGTATTTCAGTGAATGTGTCAGTGAGGGCATGTGTCTGTCAGGAAGAGAAATTTGGAGGGTGGGTGCCCGAGTTTTGTCATGACTAAGGCAAGCACAAAACCAGAATACACACATATAATATATATATATATATAAATATATATATATATATATATATATATATATATATATATTTATTACACACACACATACACACACACACACAGTGGGACCCCGGTTCACAAATGTAATGCGTTCTCCGGGACGTTTCTTTTTGCAAAAAATTTGTAAACCGAAACTCTGTTTCCCATAGGAATGCATTGAAAACAAATTAATCCGTTCTGGAGGTCAGAAAAAAAGTCAAAATGAGCTGGCATGGAAACCAACCCACAATGCAGAACACACCATAAAAGGCAGGCAAACAACGAAGCTCAGCTCCCTACCTTTCCACAGCTTGAGAAATGCACCAAAAAGTCCCAAAACAACTGCAAACAATTTCCAGAATGGCTCAAAACTCAATACAAAATCCGCTCCAACACCTCCACACTCGACGCCACGTGGTACTCACAGGCTGCAGCATGCATGGGTCTTGCTTTGTATTGCGCAAAAAATTTGTTAACCAAAGCATTATTTTCAATGGATTTTCATTTGTAAACTGAATTTTAGGTTAACCGAGGTCCCACTGTTATATATATATATATATATATATATATTTCCTGGCCATTCATGGCAGCATCACTAATGGGTTAGCTCCGCCCCTAACAGGAACAGGACAGGAAACAATTAATCAATTATAACCAGACTGTAGGTATAAAAGGTCCCTCCTCCCTCCAACCCACAGTCTTTTTTTCTGTCCTTAGCAGGACAAACAGGAATTATATCCTATACTAAATTTTCTTTTGAGGCCACCCTCCCATGTGTACCATGGGTTCTTACCAGATAAAGTTCAGCCTCTCTTTATCTGAAGAACTTAGTAATCAGCCTGCAAAAAAGCAGGACTAACTGAGTTAAGGTACATTTTAGTATATGTACCTCTTTATGGTAAA
>OW240917.1:158742466-158765604 GCA_933207985.1 Pelobates cultripes
ACAGGAGGAAGACTGCATCTCTTTTATCCTGTCTGGGTCAGAAGTGTGACAGACGCCTGGGTCCTATCAATACTGGCCGAAGGATACAGGCTAGAATTCGAGGCCATTCCAACAAAGGATATGTTTACCCAGTCTCGGGTAGCAAAAGGAGAAAAAGAGGCAGCTATGAGGGAATGCATCTCGAAACTCCTAAAAGAACAGGTAAGAGAATACGTCCCAATAAAAGAACAAAGAAATGGTCACTATTCTACGGTTTTTCTAGCCCCGAAACTACAGAAGTGGAGACTGATCCTGGACTTGAATAAATTGAATCCGAAACTAAAAAGAAAAACATTCAAGATTGAATCCATTTCGACTATTGTACCAAACATCAGTATGGGGGATTGGATGACGTCTATCGATTTAAAAGATGCATATCACCAGATTCCAATCAATATATGGCACAGAACGTTCCTCAGATTTTGTGTATTTGGAAGATACTACCAGTTCAAAGGACTTCCATTTGGATGAAGCCTGGCTCCGAGAACATTCTCAAAGGTACTCATAACATTAGTAGCAGTAATCAGAAAGAAAGGGATAGAGATATACCATTTTCTGATTATAGGTCCATCCAGACAGAAGGTAGCTCTCCACACTCAGTGGGCCATAGAGAGCCTCGTGAACCATGGTTGGAAACTGAACCTGGAAAAGAGTATGAAAGTTCCCTCTCAGAATATTGTATTCCTGGGGGCTGCCATAGATACGGTAATTGGGCGAGTGACCTTATCTACAGAGAGAATGGAGAAGATTCGCATAAAGATAAAGAATCTTCACGACATAGATACATTACAGCAAGGGAATTCATGAGCCTTATAGGGTCTCTTACATCGACTATAGGACTGGTGAAATGGGCCCAGTGGAAGATGCGTCCCATCCAAATACAGTTTCTAAAGGAATTCAAGAAACAAGAGGGCAACTGGGATCAAAAAATTCCTATTTCTCAAAAAAACAATAGACGACCTGTCGTGGTTGGAGAAAAACAAGAACTTATCATTGGGATTTCCTCTGGAGGATCCACCATGGAAAACAGTTAATACAGACGCAAGTCTCCAAGGATGGGGTGCGCATTTAGAAAACGAATGGATACAAAGTACATGGACACAGAGAGAGAGAAAGTTGCACTCGAACCTAAGAAAACTAAAAGCAATATTCTATGCCCTGCAGGGATTTCGACAAGTTATAACAAATTCTTGGGTAAGAATCCAGACAGACAACAGGGCAGTGGCCTCATATGTAAACCGACAAGGTGGGACCAGAAGCAAGGCTCTATTAAGGGAAATATTCCCATTGATGGAATTGGCTCAAAACAGCCTACAGGGCCTGAAAGCAGTATATCTTCCAGGGAAAGAAAATGTTCTGGCAGACTATCTGAGCAGAACGACAATTCAATCAGGAGAATGGCAATTAAATCCAGAGGTATTTCATCAGATATCGTTAAGGTGGGGCACACCCCAGGTCGATTTGATGGCTTCATATCGGAAATGCTCAAGTCCCGAAGTATTTTTCCCTAAAGGCAGAATATCAATCAGCAGGACAAGATGCCTTTTCCCTTCCCTGGGACTTCGATCTGGGGTATGCGTTCCCTCCCCTGCCAATGATTCATAGGTTATTGAGAAAAATTCAGAAGGAACGGAAGACAGTGATTGCCATAATTCCAAGCTGGCCGAGAAGACCGTGGTTCCCACTCCTGAACAAAATGTGCTTAGGTCCTCCATGGCCTCTTCCTCAGAGAGCAGATCTGTTAATACAAGGTCCAGTGATGCATCCCAACCCAAATCAATGGAAACTGGGGGCTTGGCTCTTGAAAAGCAGAGACTTATAGAGCAAGGATTACCAGAACTTGTTGAGAATACACTGTTAAAATCCAGAAAAAATTCCACCTCCGCATGCTACCACAGAATATGGGAATTATTTCAAGTTTGGACAAAAAAGAAATCAAAGAATTTCCTACAACCTTCAAATATAGATATTTTGGAATTTCTACGCGAAGGTCTGGAGAAGGGCCTGAGCTTAAGCACTTTAAAAGTACAGTCATCAGCCTTGTCGGCTCTGTGTAACACCTCCTGGGCATCAGACCCTATCATTGCGAGGTTCTTTAAGGCAGCTATACGCATAAGACCTCCATCTAGAAACTATGCTCCTCCATGGGACCTTCCTTTGGTACTGGATGTTTTGTCAGGTTCCCCCTTTGCTCCGTTGGATGAGTTGGGTATAATTAATCTGACATACAAGACATTGTTCTTGGTGTCAATCACTAAGGCTAAAAGAATGTCCGAAATTCAAGCCTTCTCCAGTGATCCGAATCACGTTCAGGTTTTTCATGATAGAATTATTTTGAGACCTAGAATGGAATTCCTACCTAAGGTGGTTTCTCGTTTTCACTTGGCACAGGAAGTGATTCTCCCTTCTTTTTACCAAAACCCTTCTTCTTTGGAAGAAGTTAAATTCCATCAGTTGGATTTAAGGGAATGTGTAATAAAATATTTAGAGGTCTCTAAGCTATTCAGAAAATCGCAGCACTTATTTCTTATCCTGTCAGGATACAGAAAGGGAGAGGCGGCCTCTACTGCTACTTTAAGACAATGGGTTTCGAACACCATAAAAATGGCATATGAACTTAAGAATCTATCTCCACCGGAAAAGATAAAGACCCATTCTACCAGAGCATTGGCTACATCCTGGGCTAACTGGGCAGAGGTTCTTCCTGACGACATATGCAGGGCAGCCACCTGGTCGTCGCCTATAACCTTCATCAAACATTATAAGCTGGATTTGGCTTCTTCCTCCTCATCCTTCGGTAGAGGGGTTTTGTCATCAGTGAAACTCTCATGAATAAATGTTTTTTGCAGCAAAATTATTGAGGTCTCTTTTTATTCACCCTCCCTTTGTTGCGAAGCTTGGGTATTAACCATTAGTGATGCTGCCATGAATGGCCAGGAATACAGAAAATTTTCTCCATACTTACCGTAATTTTCTTTTCCTGGCAATAATTCATGGCAGCATCAGCAACCCTCCCAAATGTATTAATTTTTTTTTATTTAGCTTTATACTAGACTGTGGGTTGGAGGGAGGAGGGACCTTTTATACCTACAGTCTGGTTATAATTGATTAATTGTTTCCTGTCCTGTTCCTGTTAGGGGCGGAGCTAACCCATTCGTGATGCTGACATGAATTATAGCCAGGAAAAGAAAATTATGGTAAGTATGGAGACAATTTTCTGTATATATATATTGTGAGCGTAAAAGTGGAATTGTGGTTGATGGAAGATACATCAGGCCTGATTTGCTAAACAGCAACCTGAGAATTTTCAGTTAAATGCCCGAGGGAGAGATGTTAGAGGTTGCAATCTACATTGCTGAGGTTCTGCAAAACATGGTATGGGTTCCTGGGGCGGAGTATTTGGAGAGCAGGGTGGGCCAATGCTCCAACAGCACTAGTTGCTGTGTAACAGTCCACAATTTAGATCTAACTTAAGAGTTAACTACCGTATTTTTCGCTCCATAAGACGCACTTTTTTTCCCTTCAAAAGTGTGCACACTTCCTTTCAGACCTCCCCTTGTCCCATAGTGCCCCCCTCCCCTTGTCCCATAGTGTCCCCCCCTCACCTTGTCCCATAGTGTCCCCCCCTCCCCTTGTCCCATAGTGTCCCCCCTCTCCTTGTCCCATAGTGTCCCCCCCTCCACTTGTCCTATAGTGTCCCCCCTCCCCTTGTACCATAGTGTCCCATAATTACTTACCTGTATTGTAGTGTGGGCTGGCTTAACAGCTCGCACCGCAGTACAGGAACTTCAATTTCAGGTTCCGGTTTCCGGCGGAACTGAAAGGAAGTGTGCACACTGAGTGTGCACTTCCTTTCAGTCCCGCCGGAACCTGAAATTGAAGTTCCTGTACCGCGGAGCGCGCTGTGCTGCCGGCCCACGCTACAAGACAGGTAAGTAATTATGTGACAAGGGGAGGGGGGACTCTATGGGACAAGGGGAGGGGGGGACACTGTGGAACAAGGGGAGTGGGGGGACACTATGGGACAAGGGGAGTGGGGGACACTATGGGACAAGGGGAGGGGTGGACACTATGGGAGGGAAAGTGCACTATGGGACAAGGGGGGGACACTATGGGATGAGAGAACACTATTGGACAAGGGGAGGAGGGGTTAAAGAACACTATGGGACAGGGTAGGAGGGGTTAACAATCACTATGGGACAGAGGAAAGGGGGGTTAAAATAACTATGGGACAGGGGAGGGGGGTTTAAAGATAACTATGGGACAGGGGAGGGGGGTTAAAGATCATTATGGGACAGGAGAGGGGAGTGGGTGGTAAGGAACAAAAAATTCCTTAAACAAAAAATATTCTGAACAAACTGTCCCATAGTAAGAAACACTATGGAACAGTTCAGAATATTTTTTTTTCTGGGTTTCCTCCTCTAAAAACTAGGTGCGTCTTATGGTGAGGTGCGTCTTATGGAGCGAAAAATACGGTAATTGGAACTCACCTGTAGCTAGTCAATTAGTAGACAGGCCTTTAAAAGAAGAGGGCAGCCTGCTGCAGAGTGAGGGAGAAAAAGACAGCTAGGAGAGTGAACGACAATTGTGTATATTGCAAAGCCATTTCTTTTGTTTGGAAAATTGGTAAGTGGGAAAGCCACCCAATTACAGATAGTAATTCCTGTCTAGTAAGAGCTCAAGTAAGAGCAAGGGATTTTGTTTGTTTGTTATTATTTAAAGCACCTGTTTTCTTATTGAATAAAATGGAAAACCGAGCTGAATGTGTCCTGGACTTTGTATACCCTAGAAGGCTGTGATTACTGCAAGATCTGTGACAATCCTACCTGTAAAAGAGGTGGTTTGTTACAATATATATATATATATATATATATATATATGTAGGTTAGGGTGGGGAAAAATTGTGATTAAAAACCCCTTCCACCTGAAGTCTGTGGATAATTAATACAATGTTAAACAAAAATCTGCACACCAGTCAAGCCATAAGACTTGCTTTTCCCACAGAAATTCCATAACTGCAGCGATGTTACAACCGCAAAGGATTCTGGGTGGGCATATGCAAATTAATTTAACAAAGAATCACATTTTTGACTCATTCCATTTTAAACATGGATTCCTTTTAATCTGTGTTTGCTGTATACAACAGCTTGAAACACAATATAGGAAAAGATGCAAAACCAGTGAACCACTCATGGACAGCTGTTTCGTTGTTAATGCAACTCGTCAGCATGAGGATGGTTACTGGTTTGCTTATTGAGGCTTGGTAGTGCTTAAGAAGCAAAATCCAAATAGGTTATGGTGGGGAAAAATTGTGATTAAAAACCCCTTCCACTTGAAATCTGTGGATAATTAATACAATGTTAAACAAAAATCTGCACACCAGTCAAGTCATAAGACTTGCTTTTCCCACAGAAATCCCATAACTGCAGTCTTATGGCTTGACTGGTGTGCAGATTTGTGTTTAACATTGTATTAATTCAATCACGGACAAAATAACAAACAGTAACAATGTTTTACCAAGTCTTAGAATGGCTGGATTTTACGCATAAGAATTACCAGAAATGAGCCGAGGGCAGAAATACAGAAAGGAACAAATACGGTAAGAACAAAGCCAAAGGGTCAGGGAACCAGAAACACGGAAAGTCAATCCAAGCCAAGATCAATAACCAAATAACAGTAAACAGGAATGCACACTCAGATAACCAACACAGGACAGTTATGGAGCTTGGGGTTCACTGATGGGATGCCTGAAGGGGCTTTTGAATAACTGAAATCATAGTTTGACGGCCCTTTCTTTGGACGCGCATGTTAGGGCGGGTAGGACCCTTCTCCAATTACTTCTTCTGGGGGGCTGGGGGTACCTGTTCTTGGTGGGATGCAGTTAGCCTCTGCCCCAGTGGTCCCTGAATCTCCTGCACCCGCAATCACTCCGCCGAGCGTTGAGGTTGCACCGGCTGTACATGGTGTGGCCTATATGTGCTGGTCAGGCCCCCTGGGACTGCATTTGCACCAGGAGATACGGTACAAACTTTGGAAAGAGTTTGTTGAGATTTTCTCCCTGCTCCCTTTGTAGGACTTGCCCCCTCCTAATAAGGAGTCTCAGGACAAGTTCCGGTATCAGAAGATCCTCAAAACATTTGGGAATAGGATCAGGGCCTTTTCGATCCTAGCCAGTGTTACAGGGAAGAAGGCACATAAAAAATGTTTGACCCTGTTTTGTTACCAGGATACAGTACTATGGGAAGGTTGTTTACCGGGGTTGGAACGCACTCATCATTATGTGTGCCTCACTCGACAATTGCACGAGGATCGGGCGGTTTGGTCCGTCTTCTAGGACGGGTTAATTGGTCGTCACATTGGCAGGCACCTGAAGTGTTCCATCTTTTCACCGACACCGCAGGTGCAGTTTCGGGGCCATTAGTGGGGCCCACTGGTGTGCCGAATCTTTGCATTCTGCGGGATTGACTAAGAACTTGGCTTTCTTGGAGCTCTTCCCTGTCATGGTGGCGGTGGAGATCTCCTCAGGGATCGAAGGTTCGCTACAGTTCATTTGGTTCTGGGAAGCCTCGGACTGTTCCTCCGCAGCTGTGTCTGGTAAATTCTCTGGGCTGAGCTTTTGGTTTAAGCTCACCAGGGTGTCGGACATCATGAAGGATGTTTTAGTTTCATTGGTTATGAGGGGATGGCGTAAGGGGCCCAAGCTTTTGGATTCTCGGAAATTGGTTTTAGGCACTCTTATGGTGGGCTTGTTCACTGTTCTGCCGCAGGTTTGTTTCTCCCCATTCGAAGTGGTGTTGTTTCGGTTAGCGTTCTATTTCGCCTTTTCTGGGGTCATCCGGGTAGGCGAGCTTGTGAGCCCACCCAAAACAGTCCCTGGGGGTTTGTTATTTGGGGATGTCTTTGGCAACGTGGATGCCGTGAGGTTTTTGATTCACAAGTCCAAGATGAACATCCTTGGACGGGGTACTTGGGTCACATTATGAAGACTACCTGGCTCTATGGTCTGTCCTTTAGCATGTCTTCATGCTTTCTGTGAAGTTCGTCCAGCGGGCATGGGTCCTTGTTGGTTCACGGGGATGCCAGTTTCTTATCATGGTTCCAATTTATCTGGGTTTTTCGCATGGCTTTGGAGGTTTTGGGGCTGCCTAGTGCAGAGTTTGGGGGGCACTTCTTTCCGATAAGGGCTGCTACTGAGGCATCTCGTCTAGGGAATCTAGGAGGTTCTGATCGTACTGTCGTCCAACTGGACTGATTCCGTTTCCCCTTTTGTCGTTGTAGGTGCCAGAAAGCAAGTATGGGTCATGTGCCATTCTTATGTCCATTAGGCACAACAGCAGGCTGAAGTTCATGCCGGGGGACTACAACTGTGTCTGTCACCGGTAGTGGCAGAAGTCCATTGGTTCGGTACCCAGGGGATGCCTTACGAGCAACTGTTGCCTGAATTGGTCCGTTTGTCTGTCCTACTCGGTGTTCCCGATATAATTCTGATACATGCTGGGGGAAACAATTTTGGCACTATTCCGGTGTGGGATATGGGGGAGATGATCCAGAAGGATTTGGCTGAGCTATGGTTGAGTTTCCCGAAGGTGTGTCTTGTGTGGTCCAAGGGGGGCAAGAGATCCCAGGGCTCTTGAACAGAGCAGGATTAAACTAAATAAGTGGGTTTTGAGGTTTGTAAAGGGAATAGGGGGGCTCATGGTGCGTCACCACATCTTTGAGCGATGGGGAGTGATGGGGTCCACCTGGCGGAGGTAGGACTGGATTTATTTAATTTGGCATTGCAGGATGCATTGGAGGAGGCCATGGCTTTGGTGTTGGGGTGGCCCCGCTGAGTTAGGGGTTAACCAGCGGGTTTTGTGCCGGTATCTGGCCCTTGTCAACCAGGGGTTGGACCAGCGGTCCGTGGAAAGTGGATGGGTAGGGCTGTTCCTCCCCTAACTCAGGTCCAGTTATGGATAACGGACGTTCCCACTGAACCAATAAGCGGCTAGTGGTTAGCATTACAAAATGGAAGGCCCAAGAAAAGGCATTGTGCTGGTTGGAATGAGAGGGGATTGGTAGTTGCCCTAACTTATGTTTGATTGACAAGGTGGTACTGTCATGTGTGGCGGTACAGAGACCGGGACCCCTGTGCCTGATGAAGTCTTCAGCGTGGTAGTGGATAAGTAGGGCCTGGTGCAGGGTAACCGCACGCCCCCTGGTGTTGAGCACCAGCGTTTGTGCGGCCACTTACCAAGACCCTGTTTCAGTTTATACGGATGCAAGGAGCAGATTATATGCTGAGATGTATCCAGTACTAGAAACAAGGTAAGACTAGAATATTCACCAAACAAGACAAAACTAGTAGAGCCCAGAACCAGAGAAGGATAGAAAGCAGAACCCAGAACATGTACACAATACAAAAGGGAAACATTAACAGAACATGGGCAGGACAGGATTGTACATGGACTGGGAATACAAAATAAAACAAGACAAGATATATAAGGCAAAACAAGAGGAGACAAAACTAAGTACTAATTTGTGCAATAAACATTGGAGATTTAGACATACATAAATGGAGAAGATGTATGCAGCCCACCACTGCGCCAAAGTACTCCAATTATGGTGGGTCCTCTCTGTCTAGATATGCATGACTAAATAAACAATAAAACACACACAGTACTTACCTGCAAAGAAAGGGGCAGAGGACATGAAGCAACTGCCTACAGGAACCAACTGAAACAAAAGCATAAATGGAAAAGGAAAGGGTGTGGCAACATTAAACAAACATTTAAAGGAATCCAAGATACTGGGAATTCCAGGAACGGAATACAGGAATGAAGCCAGAAAACCCAGCATATAGAAAACCAGAAAAACCAAGAAAAACTAAGCAAGAATTGTAAAAAGAGTACTGGATACCAGAAGCCAGGGTCAGACCTCTGAACAGGACAACTCAGTGATGTATCTATTTACTGAGCAACTATGTATATAGTGTTGTGTTATAAAGTTGAAGTTTAAAGATTTATATTTTAATATAAAGCTGTGGCCTATTTTAATCCAAAGCAAGTCTGTCGTGGTTCATTTTGGGAAACAAGAGGTTGGGGTGGTTTATCAATGACGAAGGTTTATGCACATACACAGTTGCCCTCTACCTAAAAACATGTCAAGTGACTTTGTAGATTAGCATACATTTATATACACTGTGTTAACCCCCAATGGCTTCAAAGATACTTACCTGTATGAAATTATTTCTATTTTGGACGGATAGTTATTGTATTTCACTAAGTAGACTTTCTATTGTGTATGGTCTAACTATTAATCATGCTCTAATGTATATACTTTGTGTTGTTATGTTTTTCTCCCTTTAATTATGCGACTTGTTAAGTAGTACAAGTGTGCATCTGATGCTCGCATTCAAGATTTCTCTAGGGCTGCACTTTTCCTGTGGAACTCCCTTCCCTTCGCCATTAGACGCTCACCCAATCTCCACTCCCTCAAAAAAAAAATCAGTAAAAAACCTCACTTTTTCACAAAAGCATATCAATTAAACTGTTAATGGCTCCAAAAATAACAGTTTACCAGGAGTTGGAGCCCAGGTGCAGGAGATAGCACACTGAGGCAAAAACCAAAGCACAGTACAGCTGAGAGGTAATCTAAAGGCAGGGTCAGGCAAGAAGCAGAAGTCAGGGCTGGCAGCGGAGTATCGTAGTCGGTAAGGCAGGCAGAGGTCAGAGTCCAGGAAATCAGTCAGCAAGGTAGCATACATCCAGCAGGAAAAACAAACAACCAGATAAAAGTCCTCAGGCAGAGCTGGCCTACTCTTACCTTTTGTGTCAATTTACCCCACTCCCTCAAGGTAAGCTCATTGAGCAGGGCCCTCAACCCCTCTGTTTCTGTGCGTCAAACTTGTCTGGTTACAATTACATGCTTGTTAGTCCGCCCATTGTAAAGCGCTACAGAATTTTTTGACACTATATAAATATATATTTATATATATATATATATATATATATATATATATATATATATATAAAATGTGCTAGCCCTGTGTGGCTTTATATGTGACTAATGCTATGGCTGAAGCATACATTATTTGTGGCCATGCCTTTTCACTTTGCAATCTGGCTCAGATAGTAAGCCTACTATCACTTCCATGTCATGCCATGTCACTTCTACATCAGCATTAAAAATGCAAAATAGGAAGCCTCCTGTCATGTTGTAAAATTGAATATTATGCTAGCTTTAATGTACTTATAATCTTAATTTTAATAATGACAGGAGGCAAGTATTTCCCCACACTTTACCCGCCCTTGGGAAGATGGGGACCTCAGAGATATCATACGGGAAACTTTTCTGTCTTCTCTCCTTATCAAGTATCTATCTCTACCCTTGATTGTCTAATCTACCGATTGGAGTATGATTTATACTGCATTTGTTTTTTCTAACAGTTAGACCAGTATAATTTAGACAGTTCTATCTAGTCTATATATAGGCATCTATTGCAATTAATTGATGGGTTACTGCCATTGCTGCAGCCAGTTTCAAGACTAACCTATTTCACGTTCTCTTTTCGGTTTAAATTTGTGGTGTTAATGTTTGTTTTCAGGCTGCATACGATTAGATTATCACCCGTTCCATGAGGATTACCGTACAGTTGGATTGTCATCCATTGGTGCTTGTTACCGGATGTTATGGTTTTAAACTTTATCTGTCTGTGATGTCGCTTCCGGAAGAGGTGGAGGAGCCTATTCCCTGTGGATACTATACTTCCTATTGCATTTTGATAGGTTCTTGTTTTCACTTTTCTTTGCTGCTGTGGAGTTAGTAAAAAGAGTTTAATGCAAAATACTAGCCTCCAGTCATTATTAAAATTAAGATTATAAATACACTAAAGCTAGCATAATCTTCAATGCTCTAATGAGGTAGAAGAG
The DNA here is from genome assembly GCA_933207985.1 of Pelobates cultripes. Taxonomy (NCBI): domain Eukaryota; kingdom Metazoa; phylum Chordata; class Amphibia; order Anura; family Pelobatidae; genus Pelobates; species Pelobates cultripes. The sequence continues at coordinate 158,753,416 of OW240917.1, forward strand.
GTATTTTTATGAATCTCTACAAACTAACCAATAATTATCGTGTTTACTAACTGTAGCGGAGCAGTAGTATTATCCACGGTATCTCCGCTGGTAGACAGAATCAAGCAGGCACAAAGCAGGTAAAATCCAGGTAGCGTAGTTACAATCCCTTCCTCCCAAGAACTAGACGACACATAGCTTGAAGGTCAACTGAGGTTTATTTTCAGGTCACTGTATTTATGGGATTCCCCATGCAAGGGGTTTCCCTACTGACATTTCAGGGGTTGTACAGCAGGGGACTACATGGGGAACTGACCAACCCACACATTTTTCCCATCATGCACTGCTGGACGAGAGGGATACTCCCACTGGAATATACTGTTAATGGGATTATCCCTCTGTGCAACAGAACTCACATTTTACATTAAAATACATAACTTTAACAATATTCACTAGTTTTACATGAATGGACGTTCGGTAGATAGCTGGAGGCTGAGCGCATCGTTCGTGAGAATACCGTTCAGCTCCCAGTCTAACTAACTGAACGCCGTACAAAATACATATAATTTCTAACATAGGTTTTAAAATACCGATTATCGTAAGGGGAATAAACTACCGAACGGCCACCTTTTTAGTTCCAGGCGCTCGACGACAAAACATAGCTGGGCTAACAAAAGAAACAAGATGGCCGACCGCCGCGTGGTCGGTATTCGAACGACGGCCACCTAGAAACACTCTTAATTACCGATTGCAACATAATGGGTGCCACACGACCCCCTGTGTGTGGTCGTGCGTTCGGTATGTTATTAGTTTCACGAACAGTGTTTAACTCACTGTTCGTGAAACTTCATTAGGAATGCTGGGGTTTTCATACCGCCAGCATACGAATGCCCTCATTCGCCTGAAATACAAATAGCATTGATTTGTATGGCTTAACAACAATACACACATCCTTATACATTGATAGTCTCTGGTGGCTAGTTTTGCCACACTAACTGAAAACTGTTTTTAACAGTTTACCGAGTATCTTTTTGCTGTTTAATTCAATAAGTAAATAATGATTTAGTTACATTGTTGAAAACGCTTCTCCAGAAGGATTGGAAACACTTAAACTTTACTGGTTGACACAAATGAGAGTCTTTTTGGCCGAAAAAGTTAGCGTCAAAAGTGCTGTAGAAAAGTATCAGAACAGTTTTGTGGGGTTGTTATTTTCTTAGTACAAGTTTTAACAGAATAAGATATCACTTAGTGATTAGTTTAAATACAGCATAACACAAATCAAATGGATGGATTGGTTTATATTGCCAAAAGACTTTATAATGTAAATATTATATATATATATATATATATATATATATCATAAAGTTTAAGATCTAAATATTATAAAAATTTACAATAGGGTTCTTTTGTTATATCACCTTGGTCCTGGTACAGACCTGGTACTTGGCTCCTGGTGCAGAGGATAATGATTGGTCAAGCGTACTGAAGGTAAATTGTTAACCAAGGTTAAAGGAGATAATGAAAAACCTCAGATTTCGTTCCATAAAAACTTGGAATGCATGCATTTCTTGGAATAGGTTTGGTGTACTTGTTAAAGTAAAAAGTGTTTCTTATCAGAACTCCTTTATTAAGTACCTATTAATGATAGCAAGCCATACCCAAATTAGCCAACTGCTGGCAGAGAAATATTAAAATCGTTTTATTTTCAATCTTCATGTAATAAAATAATTTAACTATAAGAATAGCAAACAAGAAAAATAAGGAAATAAAAATGTTTGTAACTAGAGAAAAGTGTTATCAACAACATGACTTAACCTTTATATACTTGAATTATATATTGAATTAAACAGTAAAAAGAGACCTGGTAAACTATTAAAAACAGTTTTCAATTAATAAACCCGATAATTAAGGATAAGTTAGTTTGTAGAGATTCATAAAAATACCCTTTCTATCTCATTAGAGATTTTACTTCTAGCCGAGAGCAGCAAAATTAATTGTTAGCGTAGGACTCACCTAATATGTATTTGGTTAAACACAAAAAGAATTCAGCGCTAGTAATCACAAAATTAGTCAAGGTAGGCAGCAACCCAAATGAAGGAAAACCCCTCGGGTCCTTGGTACAATAAAGTAGCCAAAAAACTTTTATTGATCTAAAATACACAGTAAAATACAGAATTAATAACCATAAACGCGTTTCACCAAGAAGCCACTTATGGTGAAACGCGTTTATGGTTATTAATTATGTATTTTACTGTGTATTTTAGATCAATAAAAGTTTTTTGGCTACTTTATTGTACCAATCCTCTTTTTATTGCACTCTTTATGCACTTTAAACAACTTTTGTTTTTACCTATTCCTGGCATTTTAACCTTTCCTGGTTACTTTTACTTCCATTGGCAATTTTAAAGTTCCAGTACTCCAAGAAATCCTAGGTGGGGATCATACCACCGGCGCCTATCCATAGAGCAGTACATCTGCTCTATCTTTGTGAGTATTATTTTATTTTCTCTACTACTCTCTTAACCTACCACAATTGAGAGCACTATTGCTGCTTTTTATTCTTCTATATTGGAGCCTTGGATCACCAGACGGTGCTGACGGACGTATCGCCGCTACATATCCTATAAGCGGGGATTATACCGCTGTACGCTATCCACACCAGAGCTGGCCATAGCTCCCTCAAATGTGAGTTTTTTACCTCTTCTTATCTGCACATTGAACCACATCAAAATTGAGAGCACTATTGTTGCTTTCTGTCTTTCTTTTTCGAGCTCTGGACTACCAGACGGTGCTGACGGAGACCCCTCCCTACATATCCCATAAGCGGGGATTATACCGCTGTACGCAATCCACACCAGAGCTGGCCATAGCTCTCCTGAATGTGAGTTCTTTACTTTTTGTTACCTATCACACCCTGAACTTTCATACTATACCATTAGTCGCCTCTACCTCTCTTGTATTTACATATACGGAACGGTCTACACCAGACGCATCCACAGAGGAACTCTATCAAGTATCCTAGACCATCTATTGGCACCCTAGCAATACTTTACTGGACTATCTACCCTTATTTGGCGCAGCCCTTCCATATCTTTTTGTAATATGTATTTGGACCTGTAAGCTTACACTTTAACCCCTTAGTAACCAGACCATTTTTAAATTTTCTTACCGTTAAGGATGAGGGCTGTTTTTACATTTCTGCGGTGTTTGTGTTTAGCAGTAATTTTCATCTTACTCATTTATTGTACCCACACATATTATACACTGTTTTTCTCGCCATTAAATTGTCTTTCTAAATATACTATTATTTTCATTATATCATATAATTTACTATAAAAAAAATTATAAAGTATGATGAAAAAATAAAAAAAACACACTTTTTCTAACTTTGACCCCCAAAATCTATTACGCATCTACAACCGTTAAATAGTTTCTAAATTTTTTCCTGAGTTTAGAAAAACCCAATGTTAACATGTTCTAAGCTTTTTTTCAAAAGTTATAGGGCAATAAGTACAAGAAGGACATTGCTGTTTCAAAATATATATTTTTCTGTCATAAATATCTGAATCACACCTCACATGTACATATTTTTTTTTAAGTAGACAATAAACTGCAATCTTTAAGTTTGGGTTCCAATAATGCTGAATGGGTAAGGCAGTGGCTGAGTGACAGGCAACAGAGAGTTTTAGTCAATGGAGTATATTTGAAGCATGGGCTTGTCACTAGTGGGGTACCTCAGGGATCTGTACTTGGACCCATTCTCTTTAATATTTTTATTAGTGATTTTGCAGAAGGTCTTGATGGTAATGTATGTCTTTTTGCTGACGAAACTAAGATATGTAACAGGGTTGATGTTTCAGGAGGGATAAGCCAAATGGCAAATGATTTAGGTAAACTAGAAAAATGGTCAGAGATGTGACAACTGACATTTAACGTGGATAAGTGCAAGATCTTGGATGTAAAAACCCAAGGACAATGTACAGAATATTTGATAGAGTCCTAACCTCAACATCTGAGGAAAGGGATTTAGGGGTTATGATTTCAGATGACTTAAATGTAGGCAGACAATGTAATAGAGCAGCAGGAAATGCTAGCAGAATGCTTGGTTGTATAGGGAGAGGTATTAGCAGTAGAAAGAGGGAAGTGCACATGCCATTGTGCAGAACACTGGTGAGACCTCACTTTGAGTATTGTACGCAGTTCTAGAGACCGTATCTCCAGAAGGATATTGATACTTTAGAGAGAGTTCAGAGAAAGGCTACTAAACTGGTTCATGGATTGCAGGATAAAATGTACAAGGAAAGGTCAAAGGAACTATAGCTTGGATGAAAGACGAGACAGGGGGATATGATAGAAACATTTAAATACATAAATGGAATCAAGACAGTAAAGGAGGAGACTATATTTAAAAGAAGAAAAACTACAAGAGGACATAGTCTTAAATTAGAGGGGAAAAGGTTTAAAAATAATATCAGGAAGTATTACTTTACTGAGAGGGTAGTAGATGCATGGAATAGCCTTCCAGCTGAAGTGGTAGAGGTTAACACAGTAAAGGAGTTTAAGCATGCGTGGGATAGGCATAAGGTTATCCTAACTATAAGATAAGGTCAGGGACTAATGAAAGTACTTAGAAAATTGGGCAGATTAGACGGGCCGAATGGTTCTTATCTGCCGTCACATTCTATGTTTCTTTATTTCTATGTTTCAAACCCAGGGTATTCAATATGGGGTATGTCCATTTTTTTTTAGTAACCACTTATCCACAGACACTGGCCAAAGTTAGCATTTATATTTGTTTGTGTGTTACAAATGCAAAAAACAATTACGAAGCAGTGTTTGGCCAGTGTTTGTGACTAAATGGCTACTAAAAAGACTGAACATACCCTATTTGAAATACCTTGGGTTGCCTTCTTTTGCAAATGGTATGCCATCATGGGGGTAATTCTCATTCCTGGGCTACCATATGCTCTCTAAGGCAACATAGTCAATGTGGCAAATTTCAATGTAAAAAAACGGAAAATCAAGCCTTATATTTGACCCTGTAACTTTCAAAAAAGCTATAAAATCTGTACATGGGGGTACTGTTATACTTGGGAGACTTTGCTGAACACAAATGTTAGTGTTTCAAACAGTAAAACATATCACAACAATGATATCATTAGTGAAAATGCCGTTTGTGTGTGAAAAATGCAAAAAAAAATCTCTTTCACTGACAATATCACCGCTGTGATATGTTTTACTGTTTTTAAACACTAATATTTGTGTTCAGTGAAGTCTCCTGAGTAAAACAGTACCCCCTATGTACAGGTTTTAGAATGTCATAGAAAGTTACAGGGTCATATTTAAGGTTTGATTTTCTTTTTTCTTTTTTTTTTTGTTCCGGGGACTGAAACGTTGAGCCACACGTTTTAACTTTTTTCAATAAAGAATGGAACTTTTATCATAAAAACCATGAGTGCAAGCCAGTTCATACATTTGGTATTATATATATATATATATATATATATATGTGTGTGTGTGTGTGTGTAATTTTATTCTAAGTGTATTTTTAAAATAATATAATATACTAAGTGTATTTTAAGAATATACTATATAATATACTATATTAATAATATACCAAGTGTAATTTTATACATTAATATAACAATAAACATAGTATGGCATTATATATATATATATATATATATATATATATACACACATACATATTATATATAGATATAATATATATATATATATATATATATTTATTTAATTTTTTAACATAATTTTTTTTTATTTTGAAGATGCAGGGAGACAGTCAGTCTGTCAGTTCAGGCAGTCTCCCTGCAGGCAGCACTATGGACACCTGTTGCGACCATGTGACCGCTCTTTCAGACTGTCAGACAGTCCCCCCAGACCGGGAGGAACACTGTTCCCCCGCCGGCGATTGGGTAAGAAGGACTGCGAGGACGTACTAGGTACATCCGTGGTCGTTAAGGACCGACACTGACAGACACACACTCTTAGTGACAGATACACTCACTCACTGACAAACAAGTATACACTCAGTTACACACACACACACTCACTAACAAACACTCTCATTAACAGACACACACTAACACTCACAAACACACAAACTAACACAAACTAACACTCACTAACAGACACACTAACACACTCACTAACACACACACTAACACTCACTAACAGACACATACACAAACACTCAAAATTTAAAATAAAAAAAATCAAGTTCAATCCACCCAACCTCCCTACCTTTGGGAGTGCTGGAGTGGATTTTTCCTTGTGGTCCAGTGGGGCAGGCTACACCGCGGCGGGTGGTCGGGCAGGCAGGCGGCCAGGGAGCTTTGATCCTCCTGCTCAGCTCCCTCATGCACCTCTTAGTGATGCCTGGGCCGGAGTAACGTCATATTATGGCTCTGGCATCACTGCGGTGAGCGCGAGGGAGCTGAGCAAGGAAGAACACAGGGGAGAGTGCTCCCTCGCCGCCCACATCAGTGCATGCCAGCCTCGAGTGGGCCCTGAGGTGGCCTGCCAGGGTGATTGGGGGTGGATATTTGCCGCCCCCCTGAAAGTGCCGCCCAAGCAAAGGCCTTGTCAACCTAGATACATCGGTGCCCTGAAGAACAATATCACGGCTTATTTATGTAATGGTTTTAAGAAGGATTGCAATTTGTAATGTTTCTAAGATGGATGTCCTGTTACCACAAGGAGAGAGGAGGGACTGCACTCAATTCCTAGAGGCCATAGGATGGATGTCCTGTGTCAGAAGCTGGTGCTTAAAGGAACACTATAGTCACCTAAATTACTTTAGCTAAATAAAGCGGTTTTAGTGCATAGATCATTCCCCTGCAATTTCACTGCTCAATTCACTGCCATTTAGGAGTTAAATCACTTTGTTTCTGTTTATGCAGCCCTAGCCACACCTCCCCTGGCTATGATTGACAGAGCCTGCATGAAAAAAACAAACTGGTTTCACTTTCAAACAGATGTAATTTACCTTAAATAATTGTATCTCAATCTCTAAATTGAACTTTAATCACATACAGGAGGCTCTTGCAGGGTCTAGCAAGCTATTAACATAGCAGGGGATAAGAAAATCTTAATTAAACAGAACTTGCAATAAAGAAAGCCTTAATAGGGCTCTCTTTACAGGAAGTGTTTATGGAAGGCTGTGCAAGTCACATGCAGGGAGGTGTGACTAGGGTTCATAAACAAAGGGATTTAATTCCTAAATGGCAGAGGATTGAGCAGTGAGGCTGCAGGGGCATGTTCTATACACCAAAACTGCTTCATTTAACTAAAGTTGTTCAGGTGACTATAGTGTCCCTTTAACAAGTACTAAATGGTGCTCAACCTCCTAGTGTGAAATTGTGTAACACTCAAAGTGTACACTCCGAAACACAGTGCTTTAGTGCATAACAAAAACAAAACATTCTATTAAACCAGTGCATAAGAAATAATTTATATACTTATATAAAGTATATTTATATAATGTATGTACCTATAATACAATATTTTATTGTGGCATATGAATCTGGACAGCATCTTATCTCCAAATCCAAGAACAACCATTAAGGCTTTTTTGCAGTTTGGATCATGTGGTATTGTGGAAAGCTGTAGACTTTTATTGTTAATGTTAGCAACAGCTTCCAGTCCTTGCTTGCTTCACAATTGCTGGTTTATGCAGTGTGTGTGTTTTCCTGAGCAGTAATTCTCCAACCCAATCCTCATGGCAAACCAGTAAACCAGGTTTTAGTATTAATAATTAATACATTTTTACTTTTACACAAGTGTTTTTATTATACACTAAAGCACTGTGCTTTTGAGTGGACACTTTGAGTGTTATAGGATTTTACAATAATTTGGAGTTTGCGCACCATTTAGAAGATGATTCTTTTTAACTTTTACCTCACATAATTTTTACATTTAAGAATTCTTACTCTAAGGTGCCTCGCCACATTCAATTTATTATGGTTGTACGCTTTCAGGGCTCAAACCCCTAGTTATAGTGGTGGAGCACATCTATCTACCACAATCTCTTTACTTATAATCAACAGTGGTGGACAAGAAAGGCTTCCATTTATTTCTACATTTTAATCACGTTACATATGGGTGCTCAACAAGCCCTTACTCATGCTGTGTGATTAATGTCATCAATCAGCACCAAAAACACATTGTCATGTTAGGTACATGTCAGGAGTTCATGTATCACTGTATAGTGTAGAATAGTGTAAAAGGGATGAGTTAGCTGCCAGAACAATGGTGTAGTCAGATGCCTGTTTTATGACAAAGACCTCTTGGCAGGTTGAAACGTTGCTTTTCTCTTTTTTGTTGTCTTAAATCTGCCTGCGGTTTGAACACCATGAGTGCCTAGAGATTTTCTTTGTTTGCCTTTTAGATGCCTGTTTTATGACATAAAACATATTTTGGATCAATGCAAAGTTATTTTTTTATCATAATTTTTTGTTGTTTAGGAACTCACACTGTCTAAATGCTCTGGCCCTAGAATACACCAAATAAATTACACTAAAATACAAAAAGGAAATAATGATGAAAAAGTAATAAACTGTGAAAACATTGCACTGGATGAAAAATCATATATACATTTTATTGTAATCTTGTATTTTTATAATTAGTATGTCAACGTTATCTTATAGACTGCAAATGCTAGCAGTAATGGGAAAGTTTAGTGTGGATTTACAGCCCATTAGCTTTGTTAAATGTCTTGCAGGCAATGCATTAAAAGAGCAAAACTAAAATATGAATGTCTAAAAGTCATTTTGTAGTTAAAACCTTGGCTTAGATCCTTATACATTGGCCACAGTGCTAATAGCTGCTAGTTAATGTTCGGAGTAGGACTAAGGTACTGCCTCTTGCTCTTTCAGTCCTGCTGCTGCATCTCTTGTGCACTCTCATCCAGTCTGGCTCTCTTTACCTTCCTTACACATGAGCAGGCAGTCCTGTGGGAACACAGAGCTAAGCTGGTCTCGATCCTCTCACAGGCTTACAAATGGGTCCACGATAGGACACTGGCCAGACATATCTAAACCCTAATCTTGTTGCCAGCATAAAAAATAACAGAAATTACATTAAAGGTAATTTTGCAGAATGCTGGTACAAAAACTGCCAGGTGGCAACTCTACAGCCACCAACCCAATTATATTATATTATATTATATTATGCACATTACTGTCAGGGTTGGATTTCCAAATAGGCAGAGTAGGCACCTGCCTACAGGAGCATGTCCTGTAGAAGATGTCAGTTTTGATTATTTATAATGTTTTGTTTTGTTTTTTTACCTTAAGTTGACTTTTGGGGAGATAAGCACTGGGAGCCTTGGCTTGTGTCCTCTGTAGCTCTCAGGATTATAGTTTATCCAGCATGCAGAATTGTATCATACCTTAACACCAAGGATAACGTCTAACCGGACTTTAGAATGGCCGGACTTAACCTACTCGAGAATAGTCAAAATACTCGCCGAGGTCAGGGACACAGAATGAGACGCAATGATGAGCCAGAAAGCCAGAAGTAAAGGATACCAGAAATCAGGGAAGTCAAAACAAAACAAAGTCAAATAACAGAAAAAACATGATCAGGAACACACTCTTGGATAACCAGCTAGTGGAAACCACAACAGGGCACTGGCAAAAAGGTAATTTGGGTTTAAATAATCCTCTTAAGGCTGTAATTGGCTGTCTCTGACCTCTGACCCCAAAACGTGCATGCACGTCTATGACGTGACGTTGCAAGCATGTTGGCGCCAATTTTTATTGTGGTCGAAGGTAATTTTATCACAAAATCAGCTGCAGCTGCCAGCCGTGACCAAGGTAAGTTTGAAACATTTCTGTCAGCGTGTCTAGTTTATGTGCAGCCACGCCAACAGAAGTGCCGAGAGACTTGACAGTAGCCCAGTCTGCCTCCTATGGTTGATAGCAGAGCTGCAGGAACAGTAGAAGGTGTAATACTCAGTGCTGTACCAGTTCTTCAACAGTCCATGTGTGTATAAAATAGACATGTTTGTGGAGAAGGATAATTTGCCATCTGCTCATTAACAGCTTCACACACAAGAAATACCTTATAGGAGAAGCATTGACAGCACTGTGATGCACACTGTGTAACCGCTAATGCAACGTTTCTATCAATCATAGGAGAGTGACTGGACTACAGAAGAGAGGAGACTGGGCAAATAACCACTGAAACTCCACATGCCCTAAACACTCTTGTAACAGATCTCCCTGTTCCTTAATACTACATTTTGATCGACTGATCGGTATACGAACCTAACCGAACGGATTGCCTCATCTGGTTCGTATACCAAACTAAGTACCGAACACCTAGACCACCCAGAACTGTTGTGTGCCGCTGGTTGACCCACTTGACCTTCACAACACCTTCCTAAACCGCAAACACTTGAACGTACTAAGTGGTCGGCTGGGTGGACGCCGTTCGTATGCATGAACAAGAGGCGGCAGCCATCTTGTTTTGTTGAATGCATCCAGCGGTGTTTGATCGTTGAGTGCATGGAACTATTATCGGACACTCGATGGCATGAACTCCACTGAGACTTCCATTCACCCCTATGTTCGGCTCCATTCGTCTGAGGAAAGCAACGCTCATTGAGAACAAACTCCCGAACAAGAGACACTGGGTGAATGTACTCACAAACAGTTTATTTTATTGGATTTTGTACTCCCGAAAGAGACCGACCGCACAGCTTAATTTCATGAAACAATCTTGGGCTGGCTCCTCACGTGAGGTCGGTCTAAACTATACGCCAGTGACGTTTCAGCTACATTCGTGGCATCTGAGCCATTTTCAGATTTGATGGATGCTCAGATCCAGCCTATACGGGGATATAAGACTTAAGGGGGTATCTTGCTGTTAACTGTATATTTTGGGGTATTTCTGTTATGCATGTCCTGGACATGAGAGTTAATATAATTATGTTGTACATTGTGTGCCTGTCCCTTCTCAGGTCCAGTGGGGAATGCCCCTGGAATATGTCACTGTAGACCTCTTGCATTGGGATCCAGATAAAAGGCGGTGTGTGGTCCCATTAAAATCAGTTCAGCTTTACCCTCAACCATGGGCGTCCGCAGGAATTTTTCCGGGGGGGGGGGCATAATTGTAATTACATCCATGCTTGGCCCCTTTTTGACAGTGTCATGAAAGGGAAGGAGCATAGTCATTTTCACATAAAGCCAGGGTGAATAGCTTTTTTACAACTATGGTGTCAGGAATATATGTTTGTATTCCTGACACTATTGTGTTCCTTTAATCAAATTAAAGGAACATTCTGGTCACCATAACAACTTCAACTAAATGAAAATGCTATGATGCAAGGAGGCCCTGGGCGCTCTCTTTCCTTTAAGGGGTGAAATCACTCTCAAATGGTTTACCCCCAAAGGCTTCCTCCAGCTCCAGATCTCCAGGTCGTTCAGTGGTATTCAGCTTCTTAAACGGAGTGTCAGGAAGTGCAGATTGACGTCAGGCATGGGTGCCGCTGATTGGCTAGAGTGGTCAGCTGACACTCTAAGCCAATCGCTAGTTCCCGATTCATAAAAGTGTTTTACGTTTTCATGAACGGGGAGCTACTGATTGGCTTAGTGTGCCAGCTGACCCTCTAGCCAATCAGCAGCACCCCTACCCAGCGGTCCTCTGTGTTTCCTGATGTAAATTAAAGTGAACACATTAAGACTGATATATTTTTTTTTACCTGGGGAGATTAGAAGGTCCAAAGTTTCCCTGCCAGGCCCAGGTACCAAAGCCTTATGATGTGGTGTCCAGAATGAAGTGCTCCAATCTCATTTTCTTCTCCTTCATTTGACACAGTCTTCTTTTTCTTCTGAGGCTCCTTCTGCAGAGGCGGCTCTAGACTTTGAGGCATTAGGCGAAACTCAAACATGAGGCCCCACTAACAAAATAGTGAAAAAAATAGAGTTGCAATACATGCACAGTTTACCTGTGTATGTGCCTGACAGTGTGTCTGACAGAGAGTATCTGTGTGTGGGTGTGTGTGTGTGTGTGTGGGTGTGTGGGTGTGAATGTATGTCTCTGTGAGCATGTTTGCATTTTTGTCTGGTACCCTATGTGTATGGGGTAGCTGCTTGAAGAGGGGGGTGATGGTAAGAGGGAGAGGCGGGTGATGGTGAGAGGGAGAGGCGGGTGATGGTGAGTGGGAGAGGCAGGTGATGGTGGGGG
>OW240917.1:158765704-158861887 GCA_933207985.1 Pelobates cultripes
ATGCTGAGGGTGGTGAGGGGGTGATAGTGAGGGGGGATGCTGAGGGAGGTGAGGGGGTGATAGTGAGGGGGGATAATGCTGAGGGTGGTGAGGGGGGTAATAGTGAGGGGGGGGTGATGCTGAGGGTGGTGAGGGGGGGGTAATGGTGCCCCCCATCCCTCACTTACCTGATCTGTAGGCTGCCTCTGTGCTGCTCCCCTGTGGTTTCAGTCATGAGTGAGAGGCAGGGATAAACTGTAGCCAAAACCCCTGCTCTCACTGGGTGGCTGTCACAACTCTTTTGCCTTAACTGTAAATGTAACCTCTCCCAAAACCTAAACAATCATTTCCTTAGTCCCAAATTTTAGCCACCAAAACCTACATTTTGATAAACTTTACCTTAATCCTGAGTTTAACTCCTCTTAAAAACTAAACACACAATTTATCCAAATACTAAATTTAAAGGATCACTATAGTGCCAGGAAAACAAACTCGTTTTCTATAGTGCCCTTAGGGTGCCCCCACCCTCTTGATCCCCCTCCCACCAGGCTGAAGTGAGAGGAAGGGGTTAAACACTTACCTTTCTCCAGCGTCGGGCTCCCTCGGCGCTGGGTACTCTCCTCCCTCTTCCGACGTCATCGGCTGAATGAGCATGCGTGGCAAGAGCCGCTCGTGCATTCAGTCAGTCTATAGGAAAGCATTCTCAATGCTTTCCTATGGACGCTGGCGTCTTCTCACTGTATAAATTACAGTGAGAAGTGCGAAAGCCTCAAGCGGCTGTCAATGAGACAGCCACTAGAGGCAGGATTAACCCACATGTAAACATATCAGTTTCTCTAAAAACTGCTATGTTTAGAGCAGGCAGGGTTAACCCTAGAGGGACCTGGCACACAGACCACTTCATTAAGCTGAAGTGGTCTGGGTGCCTATAGTGGTCCTTTAACTAAATTCTAAACCCAAACGCAAAAACCCTAAACATTCCCTATACCTAAATACTAAATGTAACCTCACTCTAACCCTAAACCATACTCCCCAATATTACAAATGAACAAAGATGGACACTTTACTTTTAATGGTGTAGCTAGAGGTGTAACCAGGAGCGGGCTGTTAGGAGAAATTGTAGGTGACTTACTAATAACAATTTATGTAACTAAAATGTATTTTTTAGAAGAGTAAGAGAATGAAAGAAAGAAAAACCTCTTTTTCAATAAAGATTGAATATACAAAAAAGAAGGGAAGAGAAAAGGGAAAGGGAAGGAGGGGAGGGGAGGGGAAAGGGGGAGGGGAGAGGGGAGGGGGAAAAAAAGGAAAGGAAAAGAGAGAGAGGAAAGAAGGAGGAAATGGAGAAAGGAGTTGCATATTTGTGAATGGCCTTGATTGTACTCATTGCTGTGTGCAATGGATTCAAAAGATAAAGGATGGTTTGGGGCTGTGGCTCCTCTATCTACTGTGATGTTGGACTAGCTGGTATCTTTCCTGGACGAGTAATATATATTGAATCACATATTGTGTGTATGTTGTCCTTGTATTGTCTTGTTTGTATATTTAGTTATATAATTGTCGTTGTCAAATATGTTTGTTAAATTGTTTGAAAAATTAAAAAAAAAAAAATTCTCAATAAAAAAGTATATATATAAAAAAAAAAAAAAAAAATGTATTTTAGAACAAGAACAATGTATCTTATTTACACAGATTGGTTTGTAAACACATTTATTGTAGTTTAACCCCTTAAGGACCGGATTGTTTTGGCCATGTTGTACGTTAAGGACCAGTGCTGTTTTAACACTTTTGTGCTGTTTGTGTTTAGCTGTAATTTTCCTCTCTCTCATTTAGTGTTTCCATACAAATTATATACTGTTTTTTCAGGACAAGAAGGGCTTTTTTTTTACATACCATTATTTCTATCATGTTATATAATTTAATTTTAAAAAATAATAAAAATTAGTTTTTTTTACTTTTTCTTGAAAAATCTTTTACTCATCTACAAATAAACAAAACTACTAAATAGATTCAAATTTTGAGTTTAAAAACACCCAGTGTTTATGTGCTTTTTTGCGCAAGTTATATGGCTATAATTACAAGTAGGACATTGCTGTTTCAAAATATATATTTTTTAAATGTATCAATAGTAACATTGTAACACTGTTATCTGTCATAAATCTCTGAAAAACACCCCACATGTACATTTTTTTTTTAACTTTGGCAACCCAGGGTATTCACCTAAGGATATTTTGACACTTTCTATACAGCCATTTTACTAATTTTGCCAAACTTTGCATAGGTAATTTTTTTTTCACATACATTGCAATTCCGGTATAAATTCCTGTTATGTGTTGCTGCCAAAAAAGACACTAATATGTGTTTTAGCAACATCTCCTTAGTACAGTGATATCACCCATGCATAGGCTTGTCAGATTGTTAGGGGGCTAAAAGGCCACATTTGGCAGGTGTGCATATCCGTTTTCCATCTTGGAATTTTGACATGTAGTCAACCTGCGCCCATGTCCTATTTGGAACATTTGTGAAGCGGGCCAATGTATTTTACACCCATCAAACAATATATTTTTGAAAAGTAGACAACCCAGGGTATTTTAAATTATGGTATATTAACACTTTTCATACACTAAGTTTACACACAATGTGTGTGTGTTTTTTTCACACACATTGTACTTTAGGAATAAATTCCGGAACAGGTATTACAAAAAGGTATGTTCTGTGTGGTAGAGCTTAAAACATGTTCCAATACAAAGTCCAGGTTTTGAAGGGCAATCAGGACAGTGAAAGGGGGTGACTGTCCTTTTCCCGTTTTTATAACAGACCAGGCAACGTTTCTGGGGATTTGTTTTTTTTTGCAGTTGGTGGTATCTTAAAAATAAAATGTGTAGCACCAATTCTGGATTCCTCTGGCACCGTTGTTGTAACTTGACCATCTCCATAAATGATTGTGGAATCAGTTTAAGTTGAAATTGAAAAAAGGTGGGTTTTCCAGGATTCATTTTTTAAAAAAAGTTTAAATTAATTGTGGGTTGCTACTTGCATCAGATAGATAGCTATCTTTTTATACCAGGCTTTTGCTTTTCTTAAAATAATTAATGGCTGCATCAGCTGATCAGCCAAATCTACATCCCCATGTGCCTGTTATAAGCCCTGATGCAAACAGGTTTGGTCTGTACTCAGTGACGTCTGATATGCTTTCATCATGGATGGTGGTTATCGTGTTAACATCCTTCCTGTCCCTAAATTTTATTGCAAGCACTTCAGCTTTGTGCAGAGCTTTACATTCACCTTTTTTTTAATTTGGCCTCTATGAGAGGTCCGGGGAAATCTTTGGCATTTTTTCTCACGAGTAACGAGTTTGAAACAAATGGACATTGCTATAAAAATTGTCCACATAAAGGTTGTTACCTTTATTGAACATGGGGATCAGTAGGTCCCAAACACTTTTTCCACTTGTCCCCAGAGAGTCAGGACAGCCAGGAGGATCCAGTTGGCCATCTTTCCCCTCATATAGGCGAAAGGCAAATGTATAGCCACTTTCGATCTCGCACAGTTTGTAGAATTTTACACCATACCTAAAGCGCTTTGAGGGGATGTATTGTTTAAATCCTAATCTCCCTTTATATTTCATTAAGGATTCAGATCAATGGCAACATTTTGTTCAGAAAATATGTGCTTGAGATGGTCTAACAGTGGGCGTATTTTATGAAGCCTATCATATTGGGGGTGATCTCTGAGGTGACAGAGGGTATTGTCATTAAAATGTTAATATCTCAGCAGCAACTCATATCTTGCTCTAGACATGGTTTGGGAGTACACTGGACTAAAACAGATAGGGTTGGTGCTCCAGTAAGAGCGAATCGATGGCTTCTTTATAATCCCCATGAGCATTGCAAGAGCCCAGAATTTTTTAAGTTCAGGGACATCTGTGGGATGCCAAGCATGCTCCCTGAGTGCATAGCTACCTGGATTGGTATCAATAAATTGGGTAGCATATGAATTAGTCTGGGAGGCAATCTCCTCCTAGATGGTATCCTCTAAAAACAGCTCCATATATTGCATAGGGGAGAAGTCATCCACATTGACATTAATGCCTGCATTGGCACTAAAAGGAGGATGTTGGGCTCAGCTAACTGTTGAGGTACCCAGTCCTCCTCCGCATTCGGCATAGCAGGGAAAGCACAGCTTCTTTTTGCAGCTGGCTCACACACAGATGACGTGTCATTAAACGTAAAAAAACTGACCTGGGTCAAAATCGGCGCAGTGTCATTGGCGTCAGAGTCTGACGCCAAGAAGGCATATGCCTCTACCAAACTGTACATATGCTGCATGTTTCACCAACACACTACCTGACACAAAACTAACAAATTACTAACACACAATTTTTTTTTTAAATCTACCTAACCCTATGCTAAAACAGACTAAAACGTCCTTTAGCGGCAATCCTTAAACTAACTCCTGCAAAAAGAATCAAATGGAGATTTGGGGGAAGGAAACTAAAATTTGCCGCTTATAAAAAAAAACAACAGACTAAAACACAACTTTTTGACAAAAAAAACCAACAAAACCTTCAGGGCAAAAAAAAAAAAAGTACAAATGCACTGAAGTAAAAGGATTTGGCAGGGAAGGGGTTAAAAGGGAATTCTTATTAAGTTTTGATAATTTTTCACAGGTTCTGGTAACACTGCTGGCAACAAACTATCACAATATCTGTCTCTCTCCCTCACAAAACACTACAGAAGAAAGAGGGGCAGAGATCACAGCAACCAACTGTGATCGATCGCGTGTTGCTCACACGGCGTAATTGCCCGTTACTATCTGCCTTTTTCCATGATGACGGTTCAAGACCATCACCGGTCCTCAAGGGGATGTTACCGATGACGATCCTGAACCGTCATCGGTCCTTAACGCGTTAAAGACACATTAATACAAGTATATTTTCTGTGAAGCTCTGTTATGCACTCAGACACACACTAACAATATGGCGCTCCTAGAAAGAAGGGACATTAGGATAGGAAAGAGAGACAGAGGGATTTGAGTCCAAAGTAGAGACTGTCCCTACTACATAGTGATAGTTGAAAGATATGCTAAACAGTCTTTATACTACAACTTAACCAACTTAACCATTTTTTGAATCTTCTTAATACTCTTAACACTCTATGCTATCTGTCTCAGATGTTAACCCTTTACTAACCTTAAATCCCCCTTTACACTAACCACTTCTAACATTATCTTCAAACCTGCAGGTACACCCTGCATTTATGCTCACATATTCAAACATAATATATTACAAGCAGAGCAGAAATATGAACATACAAATAATTATGCATATGCAGTTTTTTTAGTTATTTGCAAAATGTTTTTTACTGCAATGTTCAATAAATTTATTATAGTTACTTTATCTGCATTTTTGTGGGTTGGGTAGCAGGGAGCATCTTAGAATTTTTTGCCCATAGACACCTGACATATAACTACAGCCCTGTAAACATCTCTAATCTGGAAAGGGTACAGGGATCTATGGAATGCTGGGATGTAACAAGTTCAAGCCATACAATTCCAGGTTCTGCATGGATGCTGGCAGCACATGATGTCAGGAGCTGTTATATCACTAACACAAAGCTGCTAAAAGGCAACATTGTAATCCAGTAACAAGGTGGTCTCCTCCTTACTGAAATCCGGTAATAACTGCAAACAATAATTACAGCAAAACATACATTTGTGTAATAAAAAAAACAATATTAAGAGGATGGAGATTTTTTTTTTTTTTAAATGACTCATGCAAGGTTCTTAGATCACTAGCAATCTATACAGCATAAAAAACAGTCTAAATGTTGTATTAAAATTATTTTAATGGATCGGCAGTTTTTTTGTTGTTATATTAACATTTTTTTAAAATAAATGATATTTATTTGCAATAAGTGACAAGCGATGCAGTTGTGATCACAGATTAACCCCTTAACGCCGAGTGACGGACGAGGTCCGTCACTCAGGGGAAACCCTTAACGACGAGTGACAGACCTTGCCCGTCACGCGGTAAAATTAACACAGGATCGCCATGACCGCGGCGATCGCGGGGGTTAATAGTGTTCCAGTCTGCCTCTGTATTACAGGCAGACCGGGAGCACCCGATAGTGCTGCCCCAGCACATGTGCTCGCTCTGACAGCATGTCAGAGCGAGCACATGTGCTTAGTATACTTACCTTCTGCCTCCCTGCACTTCCTGGTTCTGTGTGAAGTGCAGGGAGACGGATCAGTGATGATCCTGCCCCCTGTTAAAAATAAAATAAAGTTAATTTAAAATCCCACCCCCCTTTACTCATTTTCATAAAAAAATTTACCACTTCCCTGCCAATTGATCACTGACTACAGTGATCAATTGTCAGGGTTTACATTATACTATGATCTACTCAGGGGTTAAATTTATTTTATTAATTAATTTAAGTATTTTAAAATTACAAATTTAGCTAGCTGGGGTGGGTGGAAGTTAGTGGGGAATTGGGGGATTTGGTGTTAGGCTAACTAGGGGTTAACGTTAAAAAAAGTTTTAAAATAAACTTTAAAAAGTTAAAAATTAAGCAAAAAAAAAAAGGTGTAATAACGTTTAAGTAAAAAAATAAAAAAAACACCCCCCCTTTACCCAGTCCAAATAAAAATTAACCCCTTCCCTGACAGTCGATCACTGCCTACAGTAATCAAAATACAGATCACAGTATTATACTATGATCTAATTTTTTTTAACCCCTGAGGATTCACTTTCATTTATTTTTTAACCCTCAGGGGTTCAATTTATTTAATTAATTTAAATATTTTATAATTATATATTTTGCTAGCTGGGGTGGGTGGGAGTTATGGGAAAATGGGGAATTTACTGTTAGTGCTGCTTACTGCTAGTTAGGGGTTAACGGTAAAAAAAAAAAAAAGCTTAGAAAAATGTTAAATCTGTAAAAAAAAATTAAGAAAGTTTAGAATTTTAAAAAATTAATAAGCAAAACAAAAGTTTAAAAACTAGTTTTTAAAAGTAAAAAAAGTAAAAAAATACATTTAAAAACGCTCATTACCACTACACCTGGAACAAACTAAAGGAAAAATGATCCCACGCTAAGGTTCAAAATATGCCTTTTGAATTACCCCAGGGTGTATTCGTTTTTCAATAACCAACCGTCTAAACTACTCCAAATTGGAACACGGACACAGCATAAAACTTCAAAGTTAGAAAAAAACTGAATGGCTGCGACTCAAATGCGCACCTTCAACATCCACATATACCTGGCAAAGGTACATACGATGGTATTGCTGTACTCAGACGACATAGCTGAGCAACATATGAAGTATTATACAGTCGTAGCACACATAAGGTTTGCAAAATATACTGTGAAAACTCACTTTGTGTGTCAAAAAGGCAGAAAAAACACTTATTACCACTACACTTGGTACAAGCTAACGGAAAAATGATCCCACGCTAAGGTTCAAAATATACCTTTTGAAATACCCTGGGGTGTCTACTTTAAGAAATGGTAGGCCTTTGTGGGGTAGTTTGAATTTAAACCCTGCTAAGATGCTTGGAAATTGCACATAGGCCCAGCGTCAAAGTTGGAGTGTCTACTTTTACAAATGGTAGGCCTTTGTGGGCTTTTTTGAACAGTCAAACTGTTATCATACCCCAAATGGAAGCATAGGCTCATTAAATCCGTCTCTCAAAATTCTACTGTGAATACTGAAAAGGACAGGTCTCCTATATGGCACTGTAGCTTCACGAAATAGTGCCAAAGACATACAATGAGGGTGTCATTTTACTCAGCAGATGTACCTGAACACAAAATAAAACTTTTTCCAGGAATAGCACACACCAACTCTACAAAATACACATGAGAATTTCTTTGTTATAAGTTTGTGTGCCAAAAACCAAAAAAAACACAATTTTACTCCAATATTTAGCAGAGGTTGGCGGCGAAATGGCTACGTAGAAAGTGTCAAAACAACACTAGGTAAATAGCCTGTGATGTCTACTTTATATAAATATATACTTTTGTGTGGCAATTTTGTTTTCTTTTATGGCTATTATGCTTACAAGACAAACATACCAAATTCTAAAATCACTCCACATTATAAGTTTATTTTACTCCTTGTGCTTTGTGACCTGTAACTACCAAAAAAAAAAACGTAAAATCCCAGACACCTTATATATTCTGTAAATCAGAACAACTAAATGAATTTATTTTTAATTACTTTCCTTAACCTGCACTAATTATGCACACAATATTGCAAAAACTGTAATAAAAAAAAACCACAAACATTTTTAAATTTTTTGCATTTTTCTGTATTCTTTTATAATAAATAAGTATTTATATATATATATATATATATATATATATATGTCTTACATCAAATTAAAGCCCTTTCTGTCCTTTAAAAAACGATATATAATATGTGTCGGTGCAATAAATTAGTAAAATGCAAATTGCAGTTGAACGCAAACAGCAAAAAATGAAAAAAATGCTGTTGTCATTAAGTGAAAAACAAGCTTCTGAAGTTCTGTCCTTAAGGGGTTAAGAAAACTAATGTAGATGTAACCCAGCAGTGGACTTGCCTGTTGCTATGGCAACTAGATAGCTGAAACTGTGATTGCTTTCCCTCCAATACAGTACATTTTGCAGCAGTCAGTCAGAGACGGTTTCTTCATTTTCCCACACAAATAGTTGTGGAATCCCTTTGTTTAACACTTTAATCCTGGAAAGTGAATACAGAGCTTGTTCTCTCAGCTCTGTCAGTGTGCACCTTGCAGTCCGTGCACTGGGCTGCATGACAGGAACTCTCTCTGTCAGTGTGCACCTTGCAGTCCGTGCACTGGGCTGCATGACAGGAACTCTCTCTGTCACTCTGAAACAAGGCACTTCATGAATCAGAAAGAAAAGACAGCTGCTGCCTGCATCAAGAAATGCTGTTACAGAAGTAATGCTACTGGAGGAGGAATGGTTTGGTGCAAAATCTATGTATACACCTTGTTATCAATAAAGCAATAAATTGTATCTTGGATTTCTTTATTGTACTATATGATCTCAGTATGGAGAAAATATATGTGGACACCCCTACTAATTATTGACTTCAGAAGTTTCAGCGTCACCCATTACTGACAGATGCAATAAATCCAACACATGACACATTGGTAATACAATGGGTCATATTAAATAGCTCAGTGAAATCTCTGCAGTCCTAGACTTGCCCCAGTCAGCTGTAAGTGCTATTATTGTGTAGTGGGGCAGCAACAGCCCAACCATGCATACTCACAGAACAGTGGAGTAGAAAGCTGAAGCATGTAGTACGTAAACATAAACTATAATACGTTGCATTACTGCATAAGAACTGTAAATTCGCTGCTTCAAGAAATGTGTTTTATATAGTTGGGCATCTATACAGCATCCTCACATCAAAATGTGCAATGTTGCAGCTGGATTGCTGTAAACTACCACCACTGGATTGTGGAGCAGAGGAAGTGTGTTCACAAGAATGTTGAATCACACTTCATTATCTGGCCATCTGATAAAACTACATTGGTGTGGCAGATACCAGAAGAATACTTCCTGGAATATTAAGTGCCTCCTGGAAGTTTGGTGGAGGATGGGTAATTATCCACATATGTTTTTTAGAGTTTGGGTTAAAATCCTTATTTCCAGTGAGAGGTCAATCTTAATGCTGTGATATACAAAACCATTTTACACAATTGAGATTTTCTAACTTTGTGGCAATACTTTTGCGGAAGACCCTTTGTTGTACCAGCACCAGACCCCTGTGCACAAACTGAAGTTCATAAAAACATATTCTGATGAATTTGGTGTGGAGGAACTCAAATTGTCTGCACATAGCTCTGACCTACAACAGAACACCTTTGGAATGATTCGGGATGTAATTTGTAAGCCAGGTCTTCTGATCCAGCATCAATGTCTAATCTCACAAATGTTCTTTAAACTGTACAAATGGAAAATTAACCACACTCAATTCACTTAAGACAGGGTGCATAGCTGAAGCAAAGGCCAGCACAAGCCCAAAAGATAATACATACCAGTATTAGAAAAAGGGTCCAGACACTCCAATGTCTTCAGGCACCTTTATTAGAGCATGAGGAGCACTGCAACGTTTCGACTCCTAATGGAGTCTTTGTCAAGCTTGACAAAGACTCCATTGGGAGTCGAAACATTCCAGCGTTCCAAATGAGTAGAGGGGGGATATATAAGTCATCAAACTAGAATTTGACAGGTGCCACGCCCCTTTCCCATACAGCCACGCCCTCAACAGATGTGTTGCCACGCCCAATGATGGAGCACCCAGTCCCGCCCCTTTACCATGAAGCCACACCCACATTAGTGTCGCCACACCCAATGCTGGAGCGACCACGGCGCATGCGCGAACCTTTGAACCACGACCCCTGATGCGCCACCACACCCACAGCGTGCGCACCCACTGCATATGAGCGCCCCCCTCTGAACCAAGAAAAGCAGTGCATGCGCATTGTAAACCAAGCCCTATGCGTATTTACAGACAATTAGGACATGTTTGGGCATGTTTTAGGGGATAGGCGCGCTTTAAAACAAAAGAATTGTAAACCAAGCCCTATGCGTATTTACAGACAACTAGGACATGTTTGCCCCTCCCCCCCATTTTGACAATATTTTACATAATAGTGTCCATAGGTGTGGAATCTCCTGGTGGTAATAAAAGTGTTAAGTGTTAAAAATGCAAAAGGTTTGGAAGACATGGCTCGTAACACTAATATTTTTATTGCGTGCTTTACCACAGCCTATGCCCGACTTGAACTGTATAATATCTTAGACCGTCTAAAGGAAAGATGTTTGTACCATGACACTGACTCGGTTATTTTTGTTAGCAAAGATGGAGACTGGAACCCACCTCTAGGTGACTATCTAGGTGAACTAACTAGTGAGTTACCGGCTGACAAATACATCACAGAGTTTGTGTCTGCAGGGCCTAAAACTTACGGTTACAAGTTGACGACTGACAAAACAACTCTAAAGGTGAAAGGTATAACACTGAATGCTAGCAATGTGATGCTGATTAACTTTGACAGTTTGAAAGACCTGGTACTGGACTATCCACTACACCCAGGGCCTGATGACCAGAAACGTATTATAATACAACAAACGGGGATCGTCAGAAACAAATTGTGTTGGCAAATAGAAACACGACCACTTTGCAAAACACAACAGTGTGTATACACTAAAAGACTATTGACAGACAACTTTACAACCCATCCATTTGGATACTAATTACACACATTGGACACACGCCTGCAACATCCTTTTTCATGTATCTTAGCGGGAACTTCTAGCTCTGGAAAAAGTTATTTTGTTAAACAACTTTTACATCATGCTAACAATCTTTTGTCGCAGAATCCTGATAACATTGTTTGGTTTTATGCTTGTTGGCAGGGTCTTTATGATGATTTATTGCATACAATCCCTAATATTCATTTTATAGAGGGTTTACCCATGACATTTAATGATGATGATTTGTTTCCTCCTACTACAGTAAATTTGACTATTGTGGATGACCTAATGGAAGCGGCTAGTGAGAGCTGTGAGCTTGAGAAAGCATTCACCAAGTACGTTCATCACAGGAATATCAGTATCATGTACCTGGTCCAAAATGTATTCTGTCAAGGTAAAAAAAGCAGAACAATTACTTTAAACACTAAATATATGGTACCTTTTAAGAACCCTAGAGATAAGCTGCAAATTAACACTCTAGCCCGCCAAATGTGTCCTGGAAAATCACAATTCTGTTTAGAATCTTTTGAAGATGCCACTAGTAGATCATATGGCTACTTACTTGTAGATTTGAAACCAACAACCCCTGAAGAGTATCATTTAAGAACAGGTCTTTTCCCACCAGCCCTACCAGCGGTATATATATTTAAAAAAAACAGCTAAAAAGAGCTAGAATTTATGCGTGTTTCATTTTCTACAGTATCTCATCGACTGTAAACATGTCGCAGAGAATAAAGCGCCATTGGGATGTATTAAAAACTTTAATCAAAGCATCTCCGGCGCAGAGGAAAGCCATTTTATGCTCAGCGTCCCATGAGTTAGTCACAGCCATATGTGAAATCGTGCTCAACACCCTCAAAGGAAGAATACCTTTATCACCTCATCAAATTAAAAAACTTAGAATGTGGCGAAAAAATATAATATCATTGTGTGATAAGAAAATATCTATTGTTAAGAAGAAACAGATGGTTAAACAGTCTGGTGGATTTATTGGTTCTCTGCTGGGTTTTGCTATACCGCTTCTTACCGGTCTTCTCTCTAATAATGGAATATGCTGAAAAAATGTGAAGGTTCCAAAAAAAAGAGTTAGATCTAATACAAAAGAACACTCAGCAATCTGCCACTGCTCATGAGTCTGTAACACGAAGGCTTGATTCGGATACTATGTCTCTACTTCAAAGTAAAAATATGCCAACAGCTGAGAAGATATCAAGGTACACCACAATACTGCAAAAATATTTACTATATGCAAAGCAGAGTGACAGGGAAAAGCTGAACTTAACACTTTTATTAGCACCGGGAGATTCCACACCTATGGACACTCATCAGCCACCAGTTACTGACCCCGCTCATGTTTCGGATAATGTAATTAGTGATGTACTCCATAATGTTCATGACCGCTATAAAAAGAACACTGAACTGTTGCTTACTAGAATGACGCATGCCAAACACGTTGCAAATTGGAATGATAAGGGAGAGTTTGTTTACAAAAATAATGTTGTACCTGGTTCTAATATACTGGATCTAGTTTGGAGTGTTACACAAAGTCATTACAGTACGCAAGAGACCTCAGGGCTGGGACAATTTTTTTCAGGCCATGGCTGACCTCAACATCCCTTCTACAGTTGTAGGTAACTCTTCGAATAGAGACTATCTGGAAAATTCATAACCATGCGACTATAATTTCATCTGTAACACAACAGTCACCGCTACAAAATTGGGGTTCACTAACACATATGCCATTAACAGCATCAGGGCTAACTATACCTCATGGCTATTTACTACCTAGAAAGCGTTCATATACACGGCATACTCCTGAGTGGCTAAAGTTTTAATTGTATATATACATAGTTATATAATCACCCCTGTTTTCTGTACTTTAATGGATTGAAACGTATTATGTTTTTTATTCATGCGTTGTACTTTTTATTGTTTTACAGATATAATACTGCCTAATAAATAAAATATTTTAAAAACATATCGCTTATTGTCCTGGTCATTTTTATTCCTTCTTATTTTCTATACAAAATGTTTCCTCTATTATGTAAAATATTGTCAAAATACAGGGGGGAGGGGGGCGGCAAACATGCCCTTGTTGTCTGTAAATACGCATAGGGCTTGGTTTACAATTCTTTTGTTTTAAAGCGCGCCTATCCCCTAAAACATGCCCAAACATATCCTAATTGTCTGTAAATAAGCATAGGGCTTGGTTTACAATGTGCATGCACTGCGTTTCTTGGTTCAGAGGGGGGCGCTCATACTGTGGGTGTGGTGGCACATCAGTGGTCGTGGTTCAAAGGTTCGCGCATGCGCCGTGGTTGCTCCAGCATTGGGCGTGCGACACATATGTTGTGGATGTGGATTTATTGTAAAGGGGCGGGGCTGGGCTCTCCATCATTGGGCGTGGCAACACATCTGTTGAGGGCGTGGCTTTATGGGAAAAGTTTGATGACATATATACCACCTCTACTCAAATGTTATAATAAAGGTGCCTAAAGACATTGGAGTGACTGGACCTTTTTTTAATATTGGTACTTTAAACTGTACAGGCACACAATCCCTCAGACACAATCCAAAATGTGGAAAGCCTAACCAGAAGTCTGGTAGGTGTTATAGCCTTAAAGGAGGAGTCAACTCCACAGAAAATCCCAATATTTTTGAAATAGGATAGCCAATAAGGTGCCAAACAGTACATATCCTAGAACCCTTTTCAGCAGTAAGTAGAAGCAATGCACACTATAGCTACAGGATTTCCCATTTCTCTGTTATGTAGTGAACATTGCTTGTAAATGGATTTGGACAAAGAAGGATTAGCGCTTCACACCTTTCAGTTCAAAAGGGTTAATACTTAAATACTGAAGTCTATTATACCAATATTCCAGTTGGGGCAGAAAACTTTAATACTTCTCATCCCATATTCTCTCATTTTATTTAATTGCTTCTTGCGGATTTACTTGACAATATTTTAATAATGACTATGCATTGAAATTATCAGAGCATCACTTTCAACCTCAATAAAGTGCACTTGTCTTGAAAAATATCTTCTATATATTATACCAGCAAATGTTTAATTTAAATATTCCTAAAAAATTTATTTATTTAATATTTAAAGCCTAAGCAGAGACAGAACAGCCAGCTCCCCCTGCGGCTACCAAAAGAGCTCCCTCTTACACACTAAATGGTAGTGAATTAGGGATAACCACACACGGGAAGGATTTGGGAATTGTTATAGACAACAAATTAGGCAGCAATATGCAATGTCAATCTTCACTTGCTAAGGCCAGTAAGATTTTGTCATGTATAAATAGGGGCATAAATTCTCAGGATGAAAATATAATTTTGCCTCTTTATAAATCGCTGGTAAGACCACACCTTGAATATGCTGTGCAATTTTGGGTGCCTGTTCTAAAGAAGGATATCATGGCTTTGGAGAGGGTCCAGAGACGAGCTACAAAATTGATAAAAGGAATGGAGCATTTTAGTTATGAAGAAAGGTTAAAAAAATTAAATCTGTTTAGTTTGGAAAAACTGCGCTTGAGAGGGGATATGATAACTTTATACAAATATATTCGGGGCCAGTACAAACCTTTATCTGGAAATCTATTCATAAACAGGGTTATACATAGGACACAAGGTCACACATTTAGGCTGGAAGAAAGGCAAAGAAAAGGTTTTTTTACAGTAAGAACAATAAGGATATGGAATTCTCTGCCTGAAGAGGTGGTTTTGTCAGAGTCCATACAGATGTTTAAACTGAAATTGGATAAATACTTACAAAAAACATAACATACAGGGATATAATTTCTAATTAGTGGGGTAATAGCTGCTTGATCCAAGGAGACATCTGACTGCTATTTTGGGGTCAAGAAGGAATTTTTTCCTAGTTTGTGGCAAAATTGGAAGTGCTTCAGACCAGGTTTTTTGCCTCCTTTTGGATCAACAGCAACAACATTTGTGAGGAAGGCTGAACTTGATGGACGCAAGTCTCTTTTCAGCTATGTAACTATGTGTATCAATCAACTTGTGTATCAGTGAGATTGTCTGTGTCTGCATGTGAGTATGCTTACTGTATAATTAAAAATTTTACTCTGAAAGGACCAATATTTTATATTGGAAAAAGCAATAAATATATCAATCATCTAGGGTGGCAAGACATAGCCTTACATATTGCATGTGACAATATATGGCGCAATGACTTATGGGGCTGGCATAGATTTTTTTTCCAGGGCTGCTTTGGTATCCCCAGTCCGGCTATGAGTGTAAGGACAAAACTTCTGGAATAAAAGGGAATCATGACATATCACACATGTCATGTGTCCTTAAGGGGTTAAACATGATATTTTGGAGGCTTTAAGTGTTCCTGGGTAATTCTATATTTGAATGTAAATTTATTTGCTGGCAATTTTGCAGACACGATATGATAATTTTGTGAATGTCTGCCTTAAGGTGAACTTGTCATTCACATGTTTTGTTTCAAATTCCATTTGAGCTGGTTGAGCCGCTGATAAAGTTAATTTAAATAGCTTATAATAGTATACACAGCAAATATTTTGCATGCACGATTTTCTTTTAAACCTCCTGCAATTATAATGCATACACAATTACCCTTAAATCCCTCGCCGACTACATTGTATGCACAGTTGTGCTTTGATGTTATGTCCTTATCTTCTTAACCATGCCATACGTAGCATATCCTTTGAGAATTTGGTAATACATACCCGTATTAAATTGTGGTAATTTTTCCGCACCTCAAATATGTTTTTACGCCGCTATAGTAGATGTTAGTGCATCCAAGTATTTACTAAAAACACTGAAGACTTTGATTTCTCTTAAACTCACATTAAGATGAATTGTACTGTGGGTGAGAAATACAATAACAAAAAAGGAAATTGTTATGACAGATTTTGTGCTTAATTTCAAACGATAAAATATTCTTCAAAGATAAGATAAAATAACCTTGAAAAGCAGTGGTAAACTTTGAAGTATTTTTCAAAGAACGCAGCTTGGCTTCAAAGTTAACCATCAATTTCTGGAAGTTTCAATTGAGCTACCTATCTTAATGACCTTTGTTATTGATGTGAAGCTGATCTTTACACAGTACTAAACTATAATAACCATTGAAATGACTCACAATTAGTCAAGGACAGTTTTTTGGTAGTGCACTATTGTTAAAGTAAATTTTCTAATCATTTGGCTGGAATTGTTAGCTTCCATGAATACCTTGTAAATTGTGAGCCTAAAGCTAAACTAATGACCTCTACCTTAACCCCTTAAGGACCAAACTTAAATAATAAAAGGGAATCATGACATGTCACACATGTCATGTGTCCTTAAGGGGTTAAAGCCCAACCCTTGATAGCACTTCAACTCTAACACCTTAACTCACGCAGACTCCACTTTTTAACTGCTCAGACTCTACACCAATTGCCCTGACTGAGAGTCAATTATTGCCCACCCTTTTGTAATCACTTACAGGGTTATTCACTAAAGTGAGAATACAATTGAAATTTCAAATTTAAGGCCAGCATTGCTCAACTGCCTTAAATTCAAAATTCACATTGATGTCTCCCTTTAGTGAATAATCATATTAATCTCTCTCTACAATAGGGGTAGATTTAAATAAAAAGTGCCTACAGAAATAGAATATAAAAGCAAAATGTACAGATACACACAAATAGATCAGCGCTAATATATTAATGGATATGAAGTAACCACAACAAAGGGGTTCAATCTTGCCCTTTGAAAAAAACAGGAGTGTATAAAATTCAGTATGGGCTGCGCCACAGGAGATAATAGGATATAAAAATTGGAAATACCGTATATACTCGAGTAAAAGCCGACCCGAATATAAGCCGAGGCCCCTAATTTTACCTCAAAAAACTGGGAAAACTTATTGACTCGAGTATAAGACTAGGGTGGGAAATGCAGCAGCTACTGGTAAATTTCTAAATAAAATTAGATCCTAAAAAAATTATATTAATTGAATATTTATTTACAGTGTGTGTATATGATGAATGCAGTGTGTGTGTATAAATGCAGTGTGTATATGAGTGCAGTGTGTGTGTATGAGTGCAGTGTGTGTATATGAATGCAGTGTGTGTGTATGAGTGCGCAGTGTGTGTATAAATGCAGTGTGTATATGAGTGCAGTGTGTGTGTATGAATGCAGTGTGTGTATATGAATGCAGTGTGTGTGTATGAGTGTGCAGTGTGTGTATGATTGTGCAGTGTGTGTGTATGAGTGCAGTGTGTGTATGAATTCAGTGTGTGTATATGAGTGCAGTGTGTGTGTGTATGAGTGCAGTGTGTGTGTATGAGTGCAGTGTGTGTGTATATGAGTGCAGTGTGTGTATATGAATGCAGTGTGTGTGTGTGTGTGTGATGCAGTGTGTGTGTGTGTTGCAGAGCCTTGGTGGGGGGTGGGCATTTTTATAAAAAAAAAAAAAAAATTAATATTATTATTTATTATTTTAATTTTTTTGGTTATATTATTTTTTTATTATTATTTATATTTATATATTATTAATTAATATTATTTACATTTTTTTGTTATATTATTATTTTTTATTATTATTTTTATTTATATATTATTATATTTATTTATTTTTTCGTCCCCCCTCCCTGCTTGATACATGGCAGGGAGGGGGGCTCTCCTTCCCTGGTGGTCCAGTGGCATTGGCAGTTCAGTGGGGGGAGGAGGGGGACTGGCAGAGCTGTTACTTACCTCTCCTGCAGCTCCTGTCAGCTTTCTCCTCCTCCGCGCCGGTCCGTGCAGCTCCTCTCTCAGCTCACACTGTAAGTCTTGCGAGAGCCGCACTATGACCCCGCGGCTCTCGCGAGACTTACACTGGGAGCTGACTGAGGTGCTGACCGGACCAGCGCGGAGGAGGAGGAAGCTGCAGGAGAGGTAAGCGCTCGCTGCCAGCCCCCAGTCTGTATTATGGCAATGTAAGTTGCCATAATACAGACAGTGACTCGAGTATAAGCCGAGTTGGGGTTTTTCAGCACAAAAAATGTGCTGAAAAACTCGGCTTATACTCGAGTATATACGGTATGTAAATATAAAAAGAAAGTCCAGAACTATATATAGAAAAAAACCTTTGTATTCACACCAATGGTGTCTTTGGGATATGTTCAGGGTAGACTATGGGTTCTTAGGGTCTGGAAACAGTGTCCGTGATCAGTCTCCGGTATCCAGTCATATATATATATGAGAGAAAAAGCGGAAAGGACCCAATAGTGAAGTAGAATAGCGATAACATACTCACAATTTACCAAGCTATAGCTAGCTCTAGCATCAAGTGCTTGTAGTGGTACAATCCCCACTTAGGGATATAATGTGAGTATCCGCAGTCTTGGGAGCTCAGCAACAACTGGGGCTCAAATGACAATAAGGGGTAGGGAGGCAGCAATAGTGCTCTCAGTAGATAAAAACAGTGTGATAAGAATATAATAAAATATACTCACAAAGTAGAGAGCAGGCCAACTGCTCTATGGTATCGGCTTATGATCCCCACCTTGGATTTCTTTGGAGTGATGATAAAAAAACAGGAAAAAAGAAAAAAATAATAAGAAAATAAAAATGTAAAATAGTTTAAAGGAATTTGGCACAGACCTTGGTATATTGTCCAAAAAAGGTTCCCTTATTGTACATACAAAGTAAATAAAACATCCAATAACACGTTTCGCCACTAAGGCTTCATCAGAATGGGTTAAGAACAAACATCCTGGCTTACGGAGTATATATAGGTGAAAGCTAATGAAAATTGGCGCCAAAAATAGCATCATAGGTAGGCAGCCAATCAGAAAAATAGCTTAATACAAACTTGAAATAATGTTTAAAATATGAATGAAACAGAAATTAAACTTTATAAAATAAGGATTGTTATTAAATGAAAATATTAAAACGACTTTTATGGGATTTATAGAGTTTTATTTTATGGCTGTTCGTGATCAGCCACAATGCTAAATGGGAAATGTAGTGGCGAACTTTAGTCGCGAGTGCGCATGCATGCGAACTGCGCTCTCGCGGCATTCAGCTAGTTCTGTGAGCTTTCGACAGTTTCAGTCGTTCGGTAGTCCAGTCGGCTAAATCCATGGTTCGGTAATTTAGTTTGAACTTCTAAACTGCCGAAAGGGGGATAGAAGTCGCATTTGTGCAGCTATTAAATGAATAGGAAATACAAATAGGTGTTCATTTGGTGTAAAAATTGCACAAATTGGGTAATACATAGGTAATACAAATAAATTTTAGCCATAATAAAAATACACACTTTTAAATAAAAACAAGCCATCATTGGGTATATAAAAATAAAAACAAGCAATAAACTTGTATATAATTTATAATGAAGAATCTAGTATGGACATAATGACTTTAAAGTGCCAAGTGGTGCCTATATGGTTACAAATATTATTGATATATAAATATAAGAGTAACCTGGTCTAATAATAAAAATTATTTGTACATAAACATATAAGAAGAGAGTGACCATAGTTAAAAATAGAGAATATTAAATTTTTTTTATAATTTATTGATTACAAAAAAAACAAAAAAAAAACTTTTTATAAAAAATTAAAAATTTCAAAATCTACATTCTCTACAAGACCATGGGGTGTCACAGTTGTTCAATTGTACACCCACTCCATTTCTAATCTTCCAAGGATATTCTTTATATTACCACCTCTCCATGGGATGGTGAATTTTTTATTCCTATACACTTTAAATATTTGGGGTCCTTATTATGAATAATAAAATGTTTAGATATACAATGATTTGGATATCCTTTGACGATATTCCTGCAGTGTTCGCCTAGTCTAAGGCTCCTTGTGGTCATCTCAACATATTGTAGACCACAAGGGCATTGAAGTAGATAAATTACATTTTTCGTGTTGCAAGTGATAAAATCTTTTATATTATATGTTTTATTAGTTATCTTTGATGTAAAATTTGTGGTTTTAGATGATACAGAGGGGTCTGTGTTTTTACATGCAATGCAATGTTTGCATTTATAAAATCCCTTTGCCCCGGCTAAAAAAGAACATGTAGATTTCTTGTTTAATGTATTGTCTCTAGTGTAATTCATAGTTAATATGGATTTTAGATTCAGGGCCCCTCCAAAAACGATATTCGAGCGAGAAGGTATAACATCCTTAAGGTTATCGTCTTGTTTCAATAGATACCAATGTTTATTAACTATTCTTTTTATTTGACCACATTTATTATTGAAATTGAAAATAATAGGAAGAGCTGGGGAATCTGATTTCTTATATGGTTTATTGTTTCTTAATAGAAACATAGAAACATAGAATGTGACGGCAGATAAGAACCATTTGGCCCATCAAGTCTGCCCAATTTTCTAAATACTTTAATTAGTCCCTAGCCTTATCTTATAGTTAGGATAGCCTTATGCTTATCCCACGCATGCTTAAACTCCTTTACTGTGTTAACCTCTACCACTTCAGCTGGAAGGCTATTCCATGCATCCACTACCCTCTCAGTAAAGTAATACTTCCTGATATTATTTTTAAACCTTTGTCCCTCTAATTTAAGACTATGTCCTCTTGTTGTGGTAGTTTTTCTTCTTTTAAATATAATCTCCTCCTTTACTGTGTTGATTCCCTTTATATATTTAAATGTTCCTATCATATACCCCCTGTCTCGTCTTTCCTCCAAGCTATACATGTTAAGATCCTTTAACCTTTCCTGGTAAGCTTTATCCCGCAATCCATGAACAAGTTTAGTGGCCCTTCTCTGAGCCCTCTCTAAGGTATCAATATCCTTCTGAAGATACGGTCTCCAGTACTGTGTACAATACTCCAAGTGAGGTCTCACCAGTGTTCTGTACAATGGCATGAGCACTTCCCTCTTTCTACTGCTAATGCCTCTCCCTATACAGCCAAGCATTCTGCTAGCATTTCCTGCTGCTCTATTACATTGTCTGCCTACCTTTAAGTCATCAGAAATAATCACCCCTAAATCCCTTTCCTCAGATGTTGAGGTTAGGACTCTATTGAGGTTAATGGCCTCAATTGTGTTGTCTAAGTTAGCTGGTGGGTAATTTTTCTCAACAAATAAGGTTTTTAGGAGATTAACTTGTTCATTAAAATCTTCTATGCCAGTACAATTTCTGCGTAATCGTAGGAATTTACTTTTCGGGGCAATTTCTATCCATTGTAGTGGCAGCTAGACTGGTCGATAGCAGTATTTGTGCAGACTTTTCAAAAGAATGTTTTTGTGTTGATTTTCCCATCTTTTCTAAAAATATTCAGATCTAAAAAATGAATGGACTCTCGACCATATTCACAAGTTAAAAAGATACCTCTGTTGTTGACATTAAGATAGTTAATAAAAGCATTAAGAGAATCTTCGGAACCTTCCCATATAAAAAATAAATTGTCAATATATCTAAAATAGAACACCAGGTTTGCCTGCCAGGCATGCCCTCCTAATATGGCTTGTGATTCCCAATCTGCCTTGAAGAGGTTAGCATAGCTGGATGCAAACTTGGTGCCCATAGGAGTTCCCCTCTTTTGAAGATAAAAAGAATCCAAAAACCAGAAATAATTATTGGTTAAAATAATATTGATACCTTCTATGATAAAGTCTATCTGGGCATTTGGAATTTTTTTTCCTTAGACAGAATAAATTTTACAGCTTAACAGCCTATATTGTGAAGGATAATAGTATATAAAGACAATACATCACAAATCACTAGGATAACATTTGACTGCCATGTAAAATTATTTAAAAACCTTAAAAGTGACATGGAGTTTTAAAAAAAGATCTAATCTCCTTAACAAATGGTTGTTGGAGTATATCTATGTATTGGGATTGGTTACACAACAAGGAACCAATCCCTGACACGATTGGTCTGTCCGGAGGTTTTGTTTAATCTTTATGCATCTTGGTTAAAAAATAAATAACAGGAATTTAGGTGAATTTTATGTTAAGATAGGTAAATACTTGTTTGGTAAAATATTAGATTCTAGGCCATTTTTTTAAAAGGAAGATAAAATGCTCTGTATTTTTTGTGTGGGGTATGAGGGGAGTTTTTCATACACTTCAGTATCATTAAGTTGCCAAGTTGCTTCTTCTATATACATCTCGCTTGATAGTATGACTACCCCTCCACCCTTATCTGCTGGTTTGATGACTGTACTATTATTGTCTTTTAGTTGTTTTATTGCCATTCTCTCAGCTTGTGATAAATTGTGAGAATCATATTTAGTATGATGGACATTTTCAAGGTCTTTTAAAACTAATTGCTCAAACATTAAGAGGGGGGCTTATTTGGGCGTGTCCTGGATCTGAACGAGGGTGGTCGCATTTGTGCTCTTAGCTTTGCGGAAAATCGTCCCTCCCACAGATTTGAGACCCACTAACATGCAGAAATCATACCCCCAGTATGTCCCACCATAAAGGCAAAAGAGTGACCGATAAACAGGACAAGCTGCATTACTTCAGTGCAAAACAGGGGCACGCAAAAGGCCTCCCTCAGTTTGAGGACTTTCAAGATGGTGCCAAAATGGACTAAGACCAAGCCTCAAGCCCTGAATCCTCAAGCCTCGCACTTACCACAGAGCGGCTGCAGACGATGTTTGATGGTATGGCATCAAAGCTGCAAGCGACACTGCAGCAGTCCTTAACAGAACTTTGGTCTGACGTACAGGCGGTGGGGTCCCGCACCTCAGTACTGGAAAATAAGTTGGAGGAGCAGGCGGAGGCCCACAACAATCTCACTACCAAAGTGGAGGAATTGCTGGAACAGATGGCCAGGTATGAAGCAAAATTGGGCGACATGGAGGATCGTGCACACCGCAGTAATCTGCGCTTGAGAAACGTGCAAGAATCAATTGGCCCTCAAGACTTACAGGCCTATGTTAGCAGCCTATTCCAACTGTTGGCATTGGATCTACCCCACGATATGTTACTAGTGGACAGAATCCACAGGGTGGCCAAATCGCAGGACCTAGCCAATGAATTACCTAGGGACATTATACTTAAAATGCACTATTACCACGCCAAGGAGCTGATCCTCAAATCTAGCAAGGCGATGAAGGAGCTGCCTTCCACTTATCAAAAGAATAAGATTTTTGCAGACATTTCTGCCACCACACTTAAAAAGAGGAAAACCTTCACCGCAATTACTGAACTTCTTCGAGACAACAATCTGGCATATCGATGGGGATACCCGTCCAAACTTTTGGTCCACCGAAACTGAGCAATCAACACTCTCAATAAACCTAAGGATGGCCTGCACGTGCTGAAAGGATGGGGGATCGCAACGCCGGATCGAAAAACAGAGACTCACCTTAATGTCCGTATGCCGCAATAATGGAAGAAGGAGCGCAAATGAAATAGTCATCCTTTGGAGCATCGCTGTATACCACCTCACCGTATAGCAAGTATACGTAGCAAGTTTAATGGTAATGCACATGTTTAGTAATTATTGCCCGTAGGAACCCACTCCCGACATTATAAATTGAGATTAAGGTACATGACATACCGTACAGCCCCATCAGGTGCTTTATAGAGCACCACAGTCTCATCTCATGCCTACCATGGGAGTACTTAGTGCTCAGGGTGGTGGGAGAGGAATTGTATGCTTTTGGTTTTGCTTCTTAGTACCATTTGCTAGGTACGGAATGAGGAGTGGTGATGCCCGGCGGGGGCGATGGTGGCCTATATTTTCAGCTTTCATCTCCGCCATGGGGCCGCAGTGCCGCCTCCTATTGATTCCAGCTACTAATAATTCAGCTCCCAATTATTTTTAAGGACAAAAAAAACCCTACACTTTTTCTGTACACTCGGTCTGCAGTTGTATAGGACTGCTATGTATAGGACTGCTAAATTTTCAGACACTCCACCTCCCTTTCAATCAGCTTGTATGCTGGTGCATCACACTAAGGCCCCAATGCTAGGTATAACAGATCAGTTTAAATATGAATACAGAACATCACAAAGCGGATTATCCTTCCATTTTGGAAACCATCATATTGCTTAATATTTGTCTGCTCAAAACGGAGGAACTTTCTTCGACAGAAGAACTATATGTTGGGGCCACAAATAACATGTAAATGTCAATCTGGTCTCACTTGTTACTAACTACCTCTACGAACAATTTTCAGAGACTGCTAAGTTAATGCCTTTTCGCATGTCATATTGATCGTGATAACACAGCCCTGAACGATTGCAAATTTCACGTTAAAGGACCACTATTTGTTTTCCTGGCACTATAGGGTCTTTGGGTCCCCTCCACCTTCAGGGTCCCATTCTCGCCAGGCTGAAGGGGGAGGAAGGGGTTACATACTTACCTTTTCCCTCTTCCGACGTCAGCAGTGGATGGGGGCCCTAAATAAAAAAAAAAAACTCTCCCCCGGTGACTAGGGGTCCCCAAATCCCCCCTCCCCTACCTACCCCCATCACCCTAAAAATAATGAGGGGGAACCATTTAACTAAGTACCTGAAATTTTTTTTTTTTTTTAAACTTACCATTTGATGTTTTCTTTCTTCTAAAGTCTTATTTTTTCAGCCCCAAAAAAGGCCACATAAAAAGCCATAATAAACGATGCACTTAAAAAAATTAAAAAAATTAAAATAAAAAAATAAAAAGAGCGCAAAAAAAAAATCCATCTTCACCAGGCGAGGGCACCGCGCAGACTGAGCTCTGCAGGGTGGGGGAAGGCTTATTAATCCTTGCCCCACCCTGCAATTAGGCTCAGAGCACTCTGATTGGTGGGTTTAAGCCATCCAATCAGAGTGCTCTGACAGGTAAATGAAGAGACAGGTAAGTCTCTACATTTACCTGTCACAGCACTCTGTGTCATTCCCCCCCCCAATTAGATTTTAGGGCCCCCACCCACCACTCAGGGGTGGGTGCCAGGGGGGAGGACATTAGGTCCCCCCATTCTAATTTAGGGCCCCCACCCACCGCTTTAGGGCCCCCACCCACCGCTTAGGTCCCCCCATTATTTTACTTTAGGGCCCCCACCTGCCGCTCAGAGATGGGGTCCGGGGGTGGGCTTTAGGCCCCCCTTTAGTTTAAAAGCCCCCACTCGCGCGTCGCGTTGCTGCTCATTGTTTAATAGACATGCCCATACTCGCGGTATAGCGAGTAGGGGCACAATTTACTAATACTAAGTGGAAGGATGTATTTCCCAAGTAAGTGGATTAATCTCATAGGAGCAAGCATTAGGCTGCTAGGATAGGACCTGCCAACAATGGCGTACATTGACGGTGTGGCAGGCTTATGCAGTATATGATCATATAATTTAACTAGGCCCCCATTGTTTTTTGCCTAGGTGAGGTGTTTTTAAATAGGGCTACTGCAGTCTCTGAGATTTGAAGTTGTTGTTTAGTGAATAAGCGAGTGCGCTGGATTCTGTATTTTGTATATTTCAGCCCCAGCAGCACCCTATAATGTATGCATGTTCAGGTGAGTGCAGCCCTTTTGGATTTGTTTATAAAACATAAAATACCCCAAAATACATAACTGTCACGTATTCATCCGCACATAAAAATGTGGTTAATGGCATTTACTGCCCTGACAGGAAAAGTTGTGACCCGCAACATTACCGTCCTGACAGGAAAAGTTGTGCCGAGCACTTATCATGCACATGGAAACCTGGTAATTATGTTTGGGGTCAAAGGCCGGTCATGGCCAATCAAATCCACAGGAGGGTTTGTGTTGAGCAGCAATCATGCACATGGAAACCTGGTAATTGCCTTTGGGGTCAAAGGCCTGTTACAACCAATCGGATCCACAGGAGGGGTATTTAAACCTAACTCTCCTTTTGCTCATTGCCCTGTCGTGGTTTCATGCCTATGGTTATCTGAAAGTGTGTTCCTGATCTTGATTTTCTGGTATTTGACTTTGACTTTGTTTTGACTTCCCTGGTATCCTTGACTTTTGGCTTTCCCTCATCTTTGTGTCTGATTCTGTGTCCCTGACCTCGGCACGTATTTTGACTATTCTGCGGTACGTTAAGTCCAGCCATTCTAAGGTCCAGTTATACGTTATCATTAGTCCTAAGTGTGACACAGTACGGTGTGCTGGATCAACTTGTAATCCTGACAATAACAGATATAGGAACCCCCACAAATATTATATCCCCGGAAAGTCTGGATCTGAGCGCCATACAGCAAGAGCACTTAAGTTTGTGGTTTCTTTGAAGTTAACCTCTTAAGGACCGGACTGTTTTGGCCATGTTGTACGTTAAGGATCAGGGCTGTTTTAATTCTTTATTTCTTTTTATTCCTGAAATCCAGACAGGTACAGGACACAATGGACAGTACAATCGAACAGTGTATCGGCACTGTTTTGTTACAGTGGTTGCATACATTCGTTTAATTAACATTACGTTATTATACGGTTATGCAGTTGTATGTACATATTCGCTGCCTTCTGTGGGCCGCTAACCAGTTCAGCCCCTACATTGTTAGAGTACAAGTATGTTGGTTGCTGGCCCCCTAGCCCATATGTCGCTCCATACATGCAAGGTCTCTAAAGACCGCGGTAGCGTCTCGTATGAGTGCCTTTAGTCCCCCGTGGTATGCCCGGCTGTGTGGACCCCGGGTTGTTTCAAGAAAATTCCAGCTTAGGGCTGGGTACGAGGACTCCTATAGAGAGGAGAGAGAGAGAGAGAGGAAACTAGAGAGGAGTAGCGAGAGGAGGGTTTATTTAAGGCACTTGTGTCGTCGTCGGTCTTCTAGGTGGGGGGGGGGGCTGAGGGGGAGTAGGCGATGGTGGCGGTTGTCTCTATGGGTTCTGCTATTTCAATTGGTGTTATTGAAAAGGTTCCTAGTGTGGTTACATTTCCCCTTTGTCACCTGGTCGTTGCGTCCTGAGCCCCAGCACTTAGGTTCGTCTTCCCTTTCACCCATTCATTCCATATGTCCCATGCATCTAGGCTATTGTTATGTCTATCAGAGCTCTCATGGGCCATCTTTTCGTACCGACCATTGAGAGATACCTGTTGTATCACTTCACCTATGGGAGGGGCAGTGGTGGATTTCCACCTCCTAGCTCTAAGCAAGTTCGCTGCTATCAATATGTGGAATGCCAGGGTCCCTTGTTGTTTTGAGAGGAGGTTGGGGAACATGAACAGTAGGAAGAATTACGCTCATTCCCGTATCGGTTTGTGTATTACTTCCCCAATTAGCTTGGCAATTCCCGCCCAGAAGGGTTTGATTATCGAGCATTCCCACCAGATATGTAACATTGTTCCTTTGTCAGTGGTGCAACTCCAACATTTGTCAGAGGTGTTTGGGAACATGTGTGCTAGCCTCGCTGGTGTTACGTACCATCTGGTGGCTATTTTCCTTATTAGTTCTACATGGGAGTTGCACCTTGTATATTTTTTGTATATCTTAAAGGCCCAAGACCAGCCAGCATCAGATATCACATGTCCTAGGTCTTTCTCCCAGTCTTTGGTGTATTTAGGCATAGGGCGTCTGTCATCCCTCAAAACTACATCGTAACAAGTTATTACCTTTTTCTTTAGTGTTAGTCCTGCGCACATTTTTTCTATGTTGATTATGTTTTGTATCGTGGGTGGGTGGAGGGATCTTGTTTGGTTAGTGGTTTTCAGTAGGGATCGTAGCTGTAGGTATGACAGGCCGCTTATTTGGGGTATGCTCAGCGGCAGGTTGAGTTGGGGGAAAGGGATCAAATTCTCTCCGCTCCATGTGTGGTGTAGAAAGTGTATTTCCCTGCTTTCCCATCCCCTGCTGTCAAAGGTGGGAATGTAATATTTGAAGCATTTAATTGGAGTAGCTAGCGACATTGGACTCCAGGAGGAGAACCTATCTTTTTTGTTATCCCATGTCCTTAACATCAGGGCATGTTGTGCATTTGTGGTCTTAGGGGCTTAGGTATCCAAAATAGACAAGAGACCCCCTCTGCTAGGGATCAATGGGACTCAATCTCCACCCACGGTGATTGGTGTTTTGTGTCTTGGGCTGTAATGGTGTGGCTGAGTATTGTGGCTGTGTAGTATGTTAGAATATCTGGTCTGCCCAGTCCCCCTTCTCCTAGTTTTCTAGTGGCTGTGGCCTTTGGGATGCGGGATTTACGGCGGTCATTGATAAACCTGTCTATGTGTCTTTGCAATTTGGTAAAGTATGTCTTTGGGACTTCCACTGGTATGGAGCGGAACAGGAACTGCAGCTTCGGGAGCAGCATCATTAAAAGGACGCTATTCGGCCCAGCCAGAACAGGAATTTACCTTTCCATTTGTCCATTTTTGTGCGGATGTCGGAGGCTACCTTGAGGTAGTTGGCTTTGATTAGGTCTAGTGGGCTTTTTGTTAGCTTTATGCCCAGGTATACTAAGTGGTCATTTCTCCAGTCGAAGTTGTAGTGCATCCTGGGGTCGTGTGTCGTCTTGTGGTCTAGGTTAATTGGCATGGCTTGTGTTTTGGCCTCATTTAATTTGTAGTATGAGAGCCTACTATATTCTTTCAGAACA
Organism: Pelobates cultripes; assembly: GCA_933207985.1. Classification (NCBI taxonomy): domain Eukaryota; kingdom Metazoa; phylum Chordata; class Amphibia; order Anura; family Pelobatidae; genus Pelobates; species Pelobates cultripes. Next base: position 158,794,427 of record OW240917.1, read on the forward strand.
TCTGTGAGTGCCTTGAGGGAGATGTCAGGTTGTGTGATGGTGAGGAGGACATCGTCTGTGAATAAACTGAGTTTGTGTTCTGTTTGTCCTATGTGTACTCCCTGTATGTCAGGGTGGGCCCTAATTCGGGTCGCCAGCGGCTCAAGGGCCAGGACGTACAGCAGGGGGCACCCCTGCCGCATCCCATTGGTGACGGTGAAGGGGTCAGAGAGGAAGCCTCCATATAGTACCCTAGCCATGGGTACGTTGTACAGCGCCCGAACCACGGACAGAAACTCGTCCGGGAAGCCATATCTTTTCAGCACTGCCTCGAGGAAGTTCCAGCTAAGGCGGTCAAATGCCTTTTCGGCATCAAGGGGTACCAGTATCCCTTTTGTTCGTTGTTTATGCATGGAGTGCATGATGTCTAGCACCCTCCTAGTGTTGTCCGTTCCTTGTCTACCCTTTACGAAGCCAGATTGGTCTGAATGGATTAGCGTCGTAAGAGCGTCTGACATTCTGTTGGCTATTATTTTGGCGAATATTTTGGCATCTGAGTTAAGTAGAGATATGGGCCTGAAGTTTTTGCAGTGCGTGGGGGGTTTGCCCAGTTTGGCAGGGTGATTACCATCGCCACAAGCATGTCCTGGGGTAGTTTAGATCGGAGAACTGCGTCGTTGAATAATTTGAGTAAGTGGGGGGTCAGATTTTTATGGAATTTTTTATAGTAAATGTTAGACAGTCCATCTGGCCCCGGTGTTTTGTTGGCTGGGAGATTCTTTATGACATGCTCAATTTCTTCTGTGGTTATTGGTTTGGTCAGTGATTCCCTTTGGTCTGCTGACAACGTGGTAGTGTTAATGTGGTCTAGGTAGGTAGTGGATTCTCCAATAGTGGCGTGGTGTTGGTCCTGATTGTTCTGGATGTTGTAGAGTTGTGTGTAGAAGGAGGCAAACTTGTTACTAATGTCCCCTGGGGAGAGTATCTTTACATTTGTGTCTGAGTGTATATATGGGATTCGGGAACGAGTTTGCAGTTCTTTTAGTGTGGAGGCTAGTTGTTTTCCGGCTCTATTGCCTTAAGTGTAGTGGGAAAGTTTTAGTTTTTTCAGCATAAAGCTGGTGCGGTGCAGGTGTACCTCTTGGATGTTGGATTGGATCTGCATTATTTGTTTTCTAAGGTGTTTGGAGGGTTTTGTTTGATTTTGTTTGTTTAATTGTCTGAGTTTTTCCCTCCATTCTAGGAGTTTGGACTGGGTGGTTCTTTTTGTGTGGGCAGCCTGTTTTATAAAGAGGCCTCGTACTACTGGTTTGTGGGCTTGCCACAGTGTTTCTGTGGACATCGTGGGTGTCGCATTGTCAGTGAAGTATTGGTCTATTTCTTCCTGCATGTTTTTGGCAAAGTGGGGAGTCTGGAGGAGCGATTCGTTGAGTCGCCATGGGGGTTTGTTTTTTAAGGCAAATTTATCTGCTATCATGAGGATGACCGGAGCGTGGTCTGACCACTCGATGTTTCCAGTCTCGCATTCCGAGACCTGTGTTATTTGTGTGCCTTTTACATAGTACCGATCTATTCTTGTGTAGCAGTTGTGTACAGATGAGTAGTATGTGTATGCTCTACCCGATGGGTTTTTGGTCCTCCATACATTGTAAAGATTGTAGGAGTGAAAAAGCGTGGTTAGTTGCTTGGCTAACTTTGACAGTGCTTTGAGTCGTATGGGTGTTTTGTCAGTCCAGTATTGGGTCCTGGATGCAGTTGAAATCTCCCCCTAGGATAAGGAAACCTTGTTGTATTTTATCGATTTTGGCTAGGATTTTAACTAAGAAGTCTCTTTGGTGGTCATTTGGGGCGTATATGTTGCCTATTGTGTATTTAACATCGTTGATCAGGGCTATTATTATTAAGAAGCGTCCCTTAGCGTCTGCTACTTTTTTGATTAAGGAGAAAGATACTTGGCCACTGATAAGGGTGGACACCCCTTTGGATTTAGTATCTGAAGTAGCATGGAATTGGTATGGGAATTGTTTTATACCTAAGCGGCATGGGTCTGATTTGAGGAAGTGTGTCTCCTGCAAACATATAATGTCGCCCTGTAGCTGTCTTATTTCCTTGTAAAGAGCATGTCGTTTTGACGGGGTGTTCAACCCTTTAACATTATGTGATACTATACGCATAGTGTGTGTTCGGTGTGGTGTGGTAACATACCCATATATCTGCGTGTTCCCCACCTCCCCTCGCCTGTCGTACCTCCTGTGGAGAAAAAGGAAAAGAGAAAAGAAGATGAAAAGCTAGAAAAGAAAAAGTATCCTTCCGAGTGTTGCATAGGTGAGCACTCAGGAATAACTCGGGGCTGTCCCCCATTGAGTTAAGATAAGTCGCCCTCCGGTGAACAGTGTTGGATTCGACTGTACTGAGTTTGTCACCCAGGTCCCTTCGGGGGTCAAGGTTAACTTTGCGGGTTCGGGTAACCACGCTCCGTACAGGTGGATGTATGCACATCTAGATATTGTGGTATGAACCCCAACTTGACATATAATACATTAACACATGTAATAGGTACATAGTATAACACATTGGTATCCTCTAACATGAGGATAGAAACATAAACAATCCGAACAAAATCTGCAAGGGTTTGCTGCCCATTAGGACAAAGTCTCCCTCAGCTTCCTCCCCCTGTCTCAACCTAGGTGGCAGGCTGTGAATTTTACCTTCTCCCTTTCCCTTGTCGTGGGTCCCCCAGTGTAAGACCGTCCCCTTATGGGGGTCATTGTGTCTTAGTTGCGTTCGCGCTGTTTTGTCGTGGTAATCGGGGGGGTAATGCTGTCTGAGGGGGATTTTTCAGGGTTCATTCCCTGGCTTTAAGTGGTCGGCTGTGAAGCCCCTTGGTGGTGGGAAGAGACCTCTCGCCTCTGGGTGTTGGGAGATCGGTGGCAGGGTTGGAGTGGGAGAGCTATGTTTGGGGCTTGTGTGTGGCCTGCCCTTTGCCCCCCCCCCCTGCCCCCAGCCATCGCAAAACTCCCGTGGCCTCGCGTTACAATATCACTCTAGTCCCTGAAATGGTTTGAAAAACCTGAGAGTGCGCCAGTCAGGTGTCTCGGGTAGTGCCTCTCTCTGCTGGTAGTCCCGGGCAGAGTCTATGGTTTCTTGTGGGGGTTTATGCCATTTTGGGACCATTGCTACCAGGAGGTGATCTTAGCATGAGACAGTGTCGGGTGGTGAATAGTCCTTGCTTGATGTCACTTGGTTTGGTGTAATGCAGTTCATCATGGCATCTGGAACTGCTTCAGCAGACTTGAGGAAGTTGATTGTAGCTGCCTGCGGTGTCCGCGAGGTCTGTGGCAAGGGGTGCCTAGCCATATGGAGAGACATTTGGGGGAGAAAACAAAGTCTGTGAAGATCTGTGAAGCATGAGAGGTAAAGTCAGCAATAGCTTGCGGTGAGATGTTGTGAGTGACGGTTAACGTTTCGCCCGTTTCCACTCAGGAGGTAGGGTGTTGATTGTTTGGGGTGCATCCGCCAGTTGTATATTCCATTTACTCAGGAGTTGTATGCCGTCATCTGGGCTGAGCACCGCAGTGGCCTGCCCGTTTCGTATGACTATCAGCTTGGTGGGGAAACCCCATCTGTATTGAATTTGGTGTTTTCTCAGGGCGGTTGTCACTGGGGTGAAGAGTCGCCATGTGGCTAATGTTGCTGGGGATATATCAGCAAATATTTGGATGTCTTTGTAGGCTTCAGCCAGAGATTTGGTGGTTCTACTGGCCCTGAGTATCTCCTCCTTGATGTGGTGGTAGTGTGCGCGGAGTAGCACGTCTCTGGAAGCAGATAGTGGTGCTGCTCTTGCTTTGGCCACCCTGTGTATGCGGTCTAGGAGGAGCATTTGGGCAGGCAAGTCAGGACAGAGGTTCTGGAACAGGTTTGTGGCGAATGCTTGCAGGTCTCCCACCGCCACAGATTCTGGTATGCCGCTGAGCCTCAGATTGTTACGGCGAGACCTGTCTTCAAGGTCTGCCAGTTTGTTATCGTGGGAGGATATGTGTGCTTCTAGTTGTTGAATTTTAGTGAGCAGGGTGTTGTGTGCAGTCGCATGGGTTTTCATTTTGTTTTCTAGGTGTTCTGTCCTGTCTCCAATAGCCTGGATTTCTTTTTTCAGGTCAGATATGGATGTGTGGAAGTGTGCCATGAGCTTATGTGATTGGGCATCCAGCATATTTTGTAGGATTGCTGGGGTGACTTTTCCCTCTCCCTCTTGTGTGGTGGGTAAGGGGGGTCTGGAATCCTGACTTTCCGGAGTCATTTTCGCCATCTTGGAGGCCTACCTGGTCGTCCGATGGCTTTTGCTGGTTTCTTGTGGCAAAAAATGATGAGCGGTCGCCTTTCCCCTTTCCTTTGTGCCCGGTTATGTGAGGTGGGTGGTCAAGTTGGGCCGGTTGTTATTGCCGCCATGCACGGAGCTCCGGACTCACACGGCCATCTTGGTTGGCGTTCGGCTCTGCCCCCCCAAGGATCAAGGCTGTTTTAACTCTTTTGTGGTGTTTATGTTTAGCTGTAATTTTCCTCTCTCTCATTTACTGTTCCCATACAAATTATATATTGTTTTTTTTCAGGACAAGAAGGACTTTCTTTACATACCATTATTATTTACGTGTCATATATTTTACTTTAAAAAAATAAAATATGGTGAAAAATTTAAAGTTTTTGGACTTTTACTTATCTACAAAAATCAAATGAAAAAAACTGCTAAATAGATTAAAAATGTTGTCCTGAGTTTAAAAACACCCAGCGTTTACATGCTTTTTTTAGGGCTATAAGTACAAGTAGGAAATTGCTGTTTCAAAACATATATTTTTTAAATTTATCAATAGTGACATTGTAACTCCGTTATCTGTCATAAATCTCTGAATCACACCTCACATGTACATATTTTTTTAAAGTAGACAACCCAGGGTATTCAATATGGGGTATGTCCAGTCTTATTTAGTAGCCACGTAGTCACAAACACTGGCATTTATATTTGTTTGTGTGTTACAAAATGCAGAAAACAATTATGAACGCTAACTTTGACCAGTGTTTGTGACTAAGTGGCTACTAAAAAAGACTGAACATACCCCATTTGCAATACCTTGGGTTGTCTTCTTTTGCAAATGGTATGCCATGATGGGGGTATGATACGCTCTCAAAGACAACATAACCAATCTGCCAAATTTCAGTGTTAAAAAAAAAGGAAAAGCAAGCCTTATATTTGACCCTGGAACTTTCAAAAACAATATAAAATCTGTACATGGGGGGTACTGTTATACTCAGGAGACTTCGCTGAACATAAATATTAGTGTTTCAAAACAGTAAAACGTATCACAATAATAATATCATCAGTGAAAGTGCTGTTTGTGAGTGAAAAATGCAAAAACCGTTACTTTCAATGACAATATCAATGACAATATCATCGCTGTGATATGTTTTACTGTTTTGAAACACTAATATTTGTGTTCAGCGATGTTTCCTGAGTAAAACAGTACCCCCGCCCCCTATGTACAGGTTTTAGGGTGTCATAGAAAGTTACAGGGTTAAACACAGTGCTAGCAAATTAAATTCTCTGGACTTTCGGTCTGGGTTGTCAGGCAGGTCCCTCAAATCGCAAACAATAAAATTACAGAATTATGTAAAAATATTACATAAATATGCTGGTAGAATTTAAATATAAACACATATTTATATATTTGAAGTCTACGTGTATATTTATGAAATTATTTATGTAATTTTGTATATGGATATATATATTTCATATTTTTTATTTATTTATTTATACACGGATATATTTATAATTTCATTCTAAGTGGATTTTGATATATATTTATTAATATCAAAATACTGGTAGAATAAAATTACATATATATATATATATATATATATTTTTTTTTTTAATTTATTTTTTTTTTTTTTACTTCTTTTCTATTTTATAATATATATATATATATATATATATATATATATACACACACACACACACACACACACACACACACAATATATATAATTATATATATATATATATATATATATACACACACACGTGTGTAATTTAATTATAAGTGTATTTTTATATTAATATATAAATATAAAAATACACTTAGTTTGACTTTATTTATATAAGATATATATATATATATACATATATTATATATAGATATGTGTGTGTGTGTGTGTGTATATATATATATATATATATATATATATATATATAATACCTTGTTGGAAGTGCACTCACAGGACTCGATACTGTTGCCCAAAATTTGCCATTTATTCAAGCATAGTGTCAACGTTTCAGTCCACTAGAGACTTTTTTCAAGACAATCTAGCAATGTGACTCATTGCATTTAAATATACACTGTGAACTGTTGATTGGAGGGTAAAGGAAAACTAACGAGGTTCAATTACATCACGTGCATCGGGAGTATAACATATGGTACCAATTACTAAAGTGTTTAATAATTATATATACAGTATGCAATAAAACCATTGAACATACCTAAAGTGAAAAAACTCAACTATTTACATATATACAAAACATGACAAAATGTTTTCCCAAGCAGAGAATACATACTGGACCGGAGCAATCGGTATACAATCAAAGTGGTATTACATACTGACCAAGATACAGAGTTTCACTCTTAGAGACAGCTGTTAACTCCTACTACCCCAGGTCCAAGCATGTATCAACATGGGGGAAATCTATACATAAAAGCAGTATAAACTCTGATATTTAACCACAAAATGCATTAAGTACATTCTTACTGTAGGATAACAACAAGGTTCAGTCTCGAACAAAATAAAGTATTTGCAGGAAATCCTATCAGACATAACTAGTCAATTATAGAAATAAGTTTGATTTAACTCGATTATACAACTCATTCGTAAAAAGTCAAATGATAAGAGCAGTATAAGGTACACTAAATTATCAACAAAATCTTACTGCAAAATAGCAACGAAATAAAGTATTTAGAAATGCTCATATCAGACATTACTAGTCGATTATGGAACTGGATTTGGATCTTAACTTAATCATATAGCTCATTCATAACCAGCCAAATAATATTAACAAATCCATAATCTAGTCGGCATAATGCCTATACTCATTAATATAACGGATCCTAGAAAACGGGTAGATCAACTAAATATCACTAAACATATAGAATACATGTTTTGCCGTGGAACACATATCACAGACTATCTTCTTGGTAGAAAGCATTGAAGTGAATTCATTTCATTTAGTCCATTGGGAGACATAGTGTCCAATGTAAAAATCCAAAATGCCTCCTTTTGTAGCAATCGCATCTCACGGTTGCCACCCCTAGACAGTTCTGAGACATGATCTATCCCCATAAATCTCAATGAGGGCAAAGAGTGTGCCATTATATATATATATATATATATATGTGTAATTATATTGAAGAAAGATGCACTCTCCAGTCTTTTTAAGAATATTAACGGTCTTTAATCCATCAAAGGTTTACAGGTTGCTTGATCAACGTTTCGACCCGTTCGGGTCTTCTTCAGGATCAGCTTATAACCATAAAATCAAGATATATATATAGAAAAGTATATAGTATATAGACAGTACTCACCAATTGTGATGTGATTCCTATTGTTTAGGGAACGATGTCCAAATGTTGATATTTCTAAGCTCCTCTGTTTATTAGAGAGCTATTATGGGGTATACATTGTGACCTTTCAAATTGCTCCTGCCTATGCCTTTAAGTAACAGATAATCTATATTATACACAAAAAACATATACTTTAGTTTATGTCCATGGCTGACATATATGTTTTAATTTGGTATTTGTATATATGTTCAACTACACAAATCTATTTTCACCTTGGTTGCAGACACCTTGGTGTAAGATCGTTTTTTACACATGACACTTTATGACACTGTATTTCTATCACTTGCTGACACATATATTTAATGAATGTGTGTAGATTATATACACTGCTTTCACCTATGGAATTTAATAACTACCGACATATATTTCATAATCACAGACCGATATGAGACCATTCCTATAATATTTTCATTGGTCTCCTAGCAACTCCACTCACTGGCATCACTCTCACATGATCCTGTATGTCACGTGACTTCTGGTTTTCACTTCCGGTTGTGGACTGAATGGATGAGGGAATCACATCACAATTGGTGAGTACTGTCTATCTTTTTCTATATATATCTTGATTTTATGGTTATAAGTTGATCCTGAGGAAGACCCGAATGGGTCAAAACGTTGATCAAACAACCTGAAAACTTTGATGGATTAAAGACCGTTAATATTCTTTAAAAGACCGGAGAGTGCATCTTTCTTCAATATAATTATTTATCAGCATAAGATTGCACCAGGGCACTTTACTATTCATTACATCAGGAAGGGTGAGTGCCATTATTTGTGCTTTATATATACATATATGTATATATATGATAAAGTAATACCGGCACTCAAGGGTTTCACCACAAACAAATCTTCATTTATTGCGAAGTATAGATCGACGTTTCAGCTCCTCACAGGAGCTTTCATCAGGGGTCTTCTGGATTTTTATATGTATATATATATATATATATATATATATTTATTTATTTATTTATTTAATTTTTATTATTTTTTTTCCTTTTACACTGATTGCATTTTTAAAACTTTATTTTATCTTTTTTTTTCACCAGCAAGGGGACTGTCTGACTGTCTGATGTCAGCACAGGCAGTCCCACTACAGGCAGATTCACTGACGCCTATTGGGCCATGTGACCGCTCTTTCAGAGCGATCACATGGCCGCGGGGGCCTAATTTGCTGAGTGGGGGGGCTGTCTGGGCTGCCCCCCAGACCGGGATTCTGTTTGCCTGGCCTGTACTGCATGATAAAATTGTAGGGTTGAAGGGCCAGGTTCCAGCGCAGAAGACAAGGGTTACAAGTGTTACCCCTGTTCAGCCAAATGAGGGGATTGTGATCAGTCATTAAAGTGAAGGGATGGCCATAGAGATAGGGCTGTAATTTCTTTGATGCCCATATGAGAGCCAAGTATTCTTCTTCCACGGTGGCATAACTGACTTCCCTTCCGGTTGAGATGTGCCACCGGGTGCTCAATTCGGTCATCCCCCACTTGGCTTAACACGGCTCCCAGCCCAAGCATGGAGGCATCTATGTGAAATTTTTTAGTATGGTTCGGGGCGGCCAGCACAGGTGCCTCTCTTAGCGCTGACTTCAGACTCTGGAAGGCGACCTTGCACTCCGGGGACCACACTACTTGTCTGGGGAGGGACTTTTTGATGAGGTCATACTCAGGGACAAAGTTGCGGTTGAAGTCCGCAGTCCCTGGAAAAGCTAGCACCTGCATCTTAGTATGGGGTTGGGGCCAGTTGGCAATAGCTTCTACTTTGGCAGGTTCAGGCCGTGGCTGCTCAGAACCTACTCTATGGCTGAAATACTGTACTTAGGCCATCCCGACATGGCACTTGTCTGGCTTCAGTGTGAGCCCTACTGCCTGAATTCACTCAAGTACCATAGATACGTGTCTAAGGTGGTCCTCCCATGTGGGGCTGTAGATGGCGATGTCATGCAAAGTCCTGAAATCCTTCCAAGAGCCTGACAGCCATTCGCTGAAAGGTAGCCGGGGCAGTCTTCATTCTAAAAGGCATAACCTTAAACTGGTATAGCCCAAACAGTGTGACAAATGACGACTTAGAGATGGCCGTTGGCTCCAGGGATTTGCCAATAAACCCTTACACAGATCTATGGTATTTCAGTAATTCCCCCTGGCCATACGATCTAGCAACTCGTCTATCCGGGGCATGGGCTAAGCACCCATGACTGTCCTGTCAATAAGTTTCCGGTAGTCGATACAGAAACGAGTCATACCATCTCGCTTAGGTACCAACACTACCGGTGAAGCTCAAGGGCTCCTCCACGCAGGGAGCAGTGAATTGTGACATCAGGCAGCCCAGGTCATTCCCCAACAGTACTTCAGCAGGGGAGGTCTCGCATAATGCCGACCTCCAGCTGCTTGGCCCCTGAGCCCCAGATGAGGTGAACTTTTGCGGTTGGGAGTTTGTGGACGGAGCCTCCTTCCACCCTCAATGCTACTTTCTTGTTGGTCCGGACTTGTAGACTGACATTGAGTGGTTGCACCTTGCTTCTTTTCTACGGTTACCCACTGCCGATGATGCTCCCGGTTGTTGCCAGCAGCTTGAACAGGAGGACTGTCCACTGTTCCTCTGGGTTGCTTTGCTGTGTGTAAAACTCCTGCTGGTAGCAGTAGGCTGTGGCTCGAGCTGGTGAGGTGGTGCGCGTTCCCAACTCCCTCTGTTTCGGTTTGGGAAATTATTTTTAAAATGCCCGAGTTGGTTGCAGCCATGACACAAGAGCCTTGTGCGTTGGAAGAGTGTTGGTGTGGGTGAAGGCATGAATGGAGCAGCTCTGGGTGGGTCACTTTGCACCAGATAAGAGAGTCTGAAGGGGTGTCGTCCTCCGCTGGGTTCTACCTTTCTGCAATCCTGGTATTCATCAGCCAATTTTCCTGCTTCCTCCACGGTTCCAGGCTTATGGTCTCTTACTCAGTGCCGGATCTATGTAGGGGTATGGTCATAGAACTGTTCTAGTAATAGCAAGATCTGTAACAATCCTACCTATAAAAGAGGTGGTTTGTTACATATGGTGGAGAATGCGGGCAGCCACTTAAGCCTGAGGGTAGAAGTAATTTAAAGCTCAACATGGAGGATGTTATCAAGGCTCTGATCCAATCCAATTCTGTGCAACAGGAGGCTAACAGGAGAGCTGCAGAAAATAGTGCAGCCCTGCAGCAACTGGTGCTGGCCCAGGCAGAGTGTGCTAAAGTCCTGGCCAAAACACAAATGGAGTGCACTGAGTCCTTGGTGAAACAGCTTGTTGTGACACAAGCGGAGATGTTTAAAGTAGCCCGTGAGGAGCAGCAAAAAGTCACCCAGGGACTACAACAGGAAATCCAAGCTATCTCTGGAAAATTGAATGGAGACCCTGATGGAAGTTACTAGGGTCAGCCAAAGGTGATTAGGGCAAGCCACTATCTTCAGAAAATGACCGCATCAGATGATGTTGAGGCGTACCTTCTGGCATTTGAGCGCACTGCTGAGAGGGAGGGATGGCCGGCTGGTGAGTGGGCAAGCATACTGGCACCGTTCCTAAGTGGAGAGCCACAGAAGGCATATTATGACCTAGAACCAGCCGATGCAAGTAACTACAGCAAATTGAAAGCTGAAATCTTGGCACGACTGGGTGTAACCTCTGCAGTACGTGCCCAAAGGTTCCACTGATGGTCATATTCTTCAGACAAAGCCGCACGTTCCCAAATGTTTGACCTAATACACCTTGCACGGAAATGGCTACAACCTGAAATCCATTCAGCTAGCCACATTGTGGAAACCTTAGTAATGGACCAGTTTTTGCGTGGTTTACCAGCTGCCCTGCGTCGCTGGGTCAGCCAAAGTGACCCCCATACAGCTGACCAACTGATTGCCTTGGTGGAAAGATATGTGGCTGCAGGAGAACTGCTACATCCTATTTCACAGGAAAACCCCCACAAACCTAAGCCCCAAGATTCTGCAAGACCTGGTAAGACTGTTCAAGGTTTAAGGGGAGCTGAAGAGCTGCAGCTCTATACACAAAACACCAGGGGGGCATCCAGGTCTAATAGGCCTGGGAAAGGAACTAATTGGTGGTCAGATTTTACTGTCAAATGTTTCAAGTGCAAAGAGGATGGTCATATGGCCAAAGACTGTCCATTGAAGGATGAACCTATGGAATGCAATATGGGCAAAGATGAGGGAACACATTCGTTTTTGCTCAATTGTTATGGTACTGTTAACAATGACTATGATAATAATGCTCATAAATGCTGTGTAACTGTGAATGGAAAAATGTCTAAAGCATTACTTGATTCAGGTAGTATGGTTACGTTGGTAGCAGAGTCTATAATACCTTGTGTAAAACCTGATCGTGTACAGAAAATAGGCATTATCTGTGTTCATGGTGATAAAAAGGAATACCCCACTGCGGAAGTAAATATTGGAACCCAGTATGGGGCTTTAAAGTACCGAGTGGGTGTAGTACCTAGATTAGCCCATGAGGTAGTGATCGGTAGAGACGTTCCTCATTTTCTAAAATTATGGGCAGCTTTACAAAAGACAGACCAAAATTTATCAGAAATTAGTCAGTCTGTCGAGGATAATGTGTTCCCTTTTTCCGATATTGACTTGGGTTTTGACCATTGTGGCGGAAAAATAAGAAAAAGGAAAAAATACTGCCCTAAACCAGTATTAATAGGAGATAACCCAGCTCAAACTAGTGAGGAGCTTACTAATACTGCAGACAAGGATAAGGACTTAATTGATATTGGAATTAGTCCAGGTAATTTTAAAAGTGCTCAGTGGGAAGATCCCACTTTAGTGACAGCTAGAAATGATATTAAAGTTGTAAACGGGGTTGCTAATCAGCCAGGAGAAGCACTGCCGTTCCCCTATTTTGAAGTACAAAATGACCTAATTTACCGTGTAGAAAAAAAGGATTCAGACATCATTAAGCAGCTGTTGGTTCCTCAGACTTACCAGAATATAGTGCTAAAGTTGGCTCACAGCCACATGTTAGGGGGACACTTGGGAGTCGAAAAAACTAGAGAGAGAGTCCCTAGAAGGTTTTACTGGCCTGGAGTGTTTGCTGCTATTACAAACTATTGCTCCTCATGTCCTGAGTGCCAGTACAGGGCTCCTTTCAAGACTTTTCGTAGTCCACTTGTACCCTTACCCATAATTGATGTGCCTTTTGAAAGGATCGCTATGGACTTAGTGGGGCCACTGGTAAAGTCTGCTAGGGGACACAAATATATATTAGTCATCTTGGACTATGCAACTCGCAAAGTTAATAGCTAAGGAACTTATGTTGATGTTCAGTAGGGTGGGTATCCCTAAAGAAATCCTGACAGACCAGGGGACCCCGTTCATGTCCAGAGTCACAAAAGAGTTGTGCAGGCTCTTGCGGGTTAAACATCTTAAGACCTCAGTATATCACCCACAGACTGATGGTTTAGTAGAGAGGTTCAACAAAACCCTTAAGAGTATGCTACGTAAGGTTATTGATGCAGATGGAAGAAATTGGGATTTTTTATTGCCATATCTACTGTTTTCCATTAGGGAAGTTCCACAGGCTTCCACGGGCTTCTCTCCTTTTGAATTGTTATATGGAAGACATCCTAGGGGAATATTGGATATTGCTAAGGAGACCTGGGAACAGGAGACTAATCCTCACAGGAGTGTTATTGAGCATATAGCTCAAATGCAGGATAGAATGGCCACCATCATGCCTATTGTCAGGGAACACATGCTGGAAGCCCAGCAGGCTCAGAAAAACAGCTATAACCGTAATGCTAGAGTCAGAGTGTTCCAACCTGGAGACAGGGTCTTGGTTCTGGTCCCTACTGTGGAGAACAAGTTCCTTGCGACTTGGCATGGACCCTATGAAATAATAGAAAAAGTGAGTGATGTCAATTATAAAGTCAGACAACCAGGAAGAAGAAAGCCTGAACAGTTGTATCATATAAATCTGTTAAAGCCTTGGAAGGACAGTGAGGTCCTGGTTGCTTTAAAACCTTCAGAACCTCCTATAGTAGAGCCGGAGGTGAACGTATCCGAGACTCTGTCTGTACATCAAAAGCAAGAGGTCAGAGATTTTATCAGAAGAAATAGGGATGTTTTCTCTGTAGTTACAGGAAAGACTAAGGTGATTAAACATGACATAATAACCGAACCAGGGAAAAGAGTTAACCTCAAACCGTATAGAATTCCTGAGGCCCGGAGGAAGGTTGTAAACTTAGAGGTTGAGAGCATGTTAAAACTTGGAGTCATTGAAGAATCCCAGAGTAACTGGAGTAGTCCTATTGTATTGGTGCCAAAACTTGATGGCACATGGAGGTTCTGTAATGACTACCGCAAGTTAAATGCCATCTCAAAATTTGATGCTTACCCAATGCCCAGAGTTGATGAGTTAATAGAAAGACTGGGTAAAGCTCGTTATCTTACAACCTTGGATTTAACAAAGGGTTACTGGCAGGTACCTCTCACTGAAAGAGCCAAAGAAAAGACAGCCTTTTCAACACCCAGTGGCCTGTTTCAGTACACTGTATTGCCATTTGGGTTACATGGGGCACCTGCCACATTCCAACGAATGATGGACAGAATTCTTAAACCTCGTGTTCGTTATGCGGCAGCATACTTGGATGATGTCGTCATCCACAGTGCAGACTGGGAATCCCACCTCCCTAAAGTACAAGCGGTACTTGATGATATCCACTCAGCCGGCTTAACTGCCATTCCTTCCAAGTGTACGATTGGTTTAGAGGAAGCAAAGTACTTAGGTTATTCTATTGGGAGGGGTTTGGTTAAACCACAGGAAGCCAAAGTAGAAGCCATACAAAAGTGGCCACAGCCCCTTACAAAGAAACAAGTAAAGGCATTTTTGGGTTTAATTGGATATTATAGACGGTTTATCCCAGATTTTGCTACCATTGATGTACCTCTAACAGACCTTATTAAAGCAAAATCCCCAGTTGTAGTTAAATGGTGCCCTGAGGCAGAAAAGGCTTTTAAGAGTCTGAAGGAAGCTATCTGTAGCCATCCTGTCTTGGTGACCCCAGATTTTTCCAGGGACTTTATAGTTCAGACAGATGCTTCTGATGTGGGCTTGGGGGCTGTTCTTTCACAGGAATACCAGGGTGAAGAACACCCTGTTTTCTTTTTGAGCAGGAAGTTAAACCCACATGAGAAGAACTACTCTATTGTTGAAAAAGAGTGTCTTGCTATTAAGTGGGCATTAGACTCTCTTAAATACTACCTATTAGGCAGAAAGTTCCGATTGATAACGGACCATGCACCTCTGACATGGATGTATCAGAACAGGGAAAGTAACTCCAGAGTAACCAGATGGTTTTTGAGTTTACAATCTTTTAATTTCACTGTGGAACACAGGGCTGGTCTGCAACAAGGTAATGCTGATGGCCTTTCCAGGGTACACTCTCTGTTATCCATGGTCGCTCAAACCCATGGGTATGAGCTGGGGGGAGGATATGTGAGCGTAAAAGTGGAATAGTGGTTGATGGAAGATACATCAGGCCTGATTTGCTAAACAGCAACCAGAGGATTTTCAGTTAAATGCCCCAGGGAGAGATGTTAAAGTTTGCAATATGCATAGCTGATGCTCTGCAAAACATGGTATGGGTCCCTGGGGCGGAGTATTTGGAGAGCAGGGTGGGCCAATGCTCCAACAGCATTAGTTGCTGTGTAACAGACCACTATTTGGATCTGACTTACGAGTTAATTAATTGGCACTCACCTGTGGCTAGTCAATTAGCAGACAGGCCTTTAAAAGAAGAGGGCAGCCTGCTGCAGAGTGAGGGAGGAAAAGACAGCTAGGAGAGTGAACGGCAATTGTGTTTATTGCAAAGACATTTCTTTTGTTTGGAAAATTGGTAAGTGGGAAAGCCACCCAATTGCAGATAGCAATTCCTGTCTAGTAAGAGCTCAAGTAAGCAAGGGATTTTGTTTGTTTTGTTATTATTTAAAGCACCTGTTTTCTTATTGAATAAAAAGGAAACCGAGCTGAATGTGTCCTGGACTTTGTATACCCTAGAAGGCTGTGGTTACTGCAAGATCTGTGACAATCCTACCTATAAAAGAGGTGGTTTGTTACAATATATATATATACATATATATATATATAAATTAAAGTGCACATTTGTCCATATCCATAAAATGTGTAAAACCATGCATAAAATAATACATTTGTGGTTGAGGTATATAAAGGAGATAATAAAAATGTAATCAGTTAGAAAGGAAACTATTCATATGTCATATAAAAGAAGCCTTATAGATGCAAATATTATAAAAAGAATATACTTTAAAAATACTTAAAAATATAATAATCAAAATCTGAACTGAGGTCATAAGGAATCAAAGTGTTCAATTTAAAAATCCACTGCATTTCTTCTTTACTTAACTTTAAATCAAAATTTCCTCCTTTCCAATCTCTTTTCACTTTTTTAATTCCCAAAAAGATAGTGACCATTGCTGATTGGTTGTGATGATATTTATAGTGTAGGGCAGGGGTCCTCAAACTACGGCCCGGTCAGCGCTGCGGCCGTGCAATAGCGCGACCGGGCCCCTTTAAAAATGTGCAGCCGCAAAGTACTGCAGGGAGGAAGTGGCCGTCACTTCCTCCCAGCTCCCTCAGCGCAGGAGGGAAGAAAGACATGCCGCGAGGAGGGAAGAGCCACGCCAACTCCCATCAGCCAAACCCATTCCTCCTGGAAAAAAAGTAATAAAAATTAGCTGTGTGTATGTATGTCTGTCTCTGTCTATGTATTTAAGTATGTCTGTGTGTGTATGTATGCCTGTCATTATGTGTTTGTATGCATGTATGTGTATGTATGTATTTATTTCAGTGTTTGTGTGTGTGTATGTCAGTATGTCTGTATGTATGCATGTCAGTATGTGTATGTATGTATGTCTGTGTTTATGTATGTCAGTGTGTGTATGTATGTATTTCAGTATGTATGTGTGTGTGTGTATCTGTCTGTGTGTATGTATGTCAGTATGTGTCTATCTGTATGTATGTGTATGTATGTCAGTATGTGTTTGTATGCATGTATGTGTATGTCAGTATGTATCTGTCTGTGTCTGTGTGTATGAGTGTATGTATGTCAGTATGTGTTTGTATGTGTCTGTATGTGTATGTATGTTTGTATGTATGTCTGTGTTTATGTATGTCAGTATGTGTCTATCTGTATGTCTGTGTGTATGTATTTTAGTATGTGTGTGTGTCAGTGTGTTTGTATGTATATATATTTCAGTATGTGTCTGTCTATCTATTTGTATGTATGTCAGTGTGCGTATGTATGGCTGTGTGTATGTATGTCAGTATGTAGGTGTTTGTATGTATGTGTATGTCAATATGTATTTCTGTATGTATGTGTATGTCAGTATGTATGTATGTGTGTGTATGTCAGTATGTATATGTCTGTCTGTCTATGTCAGTATGTGTGTGTATGTCAGTATGTATATGTCTGTTTGTCTATGTCAGTATGTATGTCTGTCAGTATGTGTGCATGTCAGTATGTATATGTCTGTCTGTCTGTCAGTATGTATGTATGTGTGTGTGTATGTATGTTAGTATGTGTATGTGTGTCTGTATATGTCTATGTGTCTGTTTCACTATATATAATAATTAGTAAAAAAAATAAAATAAAACTATAGTTCGGCCCCCAGCAGTGTCTGAGGGATTGTGAACTGGCCCCCTGTTTAAAAAGTTTGAGGACCCCTGGTGTAGGGGAACACTGTGGGTTTCCAATCCGCTTCCATCCTAATGTGGAGGGCTCTAGTAGTAGATTTCCCAATATAATATAAGCCACAAGGACATTCCATAACATAAATTACATTATTAGAGTGGCACGTAATAAGCTCTTTTATCCGGTGATCTGTCCCATCCTTAGAAAATGTAGTTTCTCTTCTTTTTTTATTGCCTGTTTGTTTGCATGCTAAACATTGGCCGCATCCGAAAAAACCTTTTTACCTGTTGAGGAAAGTATCTGGTGTATTTCTTTCTTTAGTGTAACTCGTTGTAAGCATATTGCGTACATTTTTAACTCCTCTGTAAATAAAACAGGGTTGCTCTGGTAGAATTTTTCCTAAAATGGGATCTTGGAGGAGAATAGGCCAATACTGTTTAACAATCTTTCTGATATTATGTTTTTCTGAACTATAATTACATATAAAGGGTACTCCTATATTTCTTTTAGTTCTATCTTTATATGTGAGGAGGTCTTTTCGGTCTACTTTCTTTACTTGTAGACGTGCTTCTTCTAATTTTCTTTCTTCATATCCTTTATCTATAAAATCATTTTTTATTTTAGTAGATTGATTATAACTAGGACAAAGAAATATGGTATTTTGTCACAATAGTCAATAAAAACAATAAAGTGTCTTACTTCCTTCCCCACCTCTCTGCGCTGTCTGTGAATGTGTACATGACAACATGTACCTGTAATCTATGTATATGATTGTGTGGGTAACATGTATGTGATAGTGGATGATTGCATGGTGGGTTAATATTGGTAGGTTACTGGTATGTGCCTGGGTTGAACATGTAAACCAGTGGGAGTGAGCTGGTTAGTGTCTGGTAGAATGTGTATATAGGACTAAGTCACTAAACCAGAAATGAATACATTTCCAAATGTTAAATCTAAATAGCTACGCTGAAAAAACAGAGAATTCTTTTGGATTCAGCTATTTTGTCCTACGATTTTACATTTAAGATTGTTAAATTGAGACATATAATTGCCATATAATTGGGTGGTTAAGAGTAAGTGACTGAGTGGTTGTATGTGAACTGATGTGACCCTGTGATTAATTTAGTGAAAGCAACCAATTTGGAGTTTGTGATTGGATGGTTAACCTAACTTGATGGCTATCCGCATTTGATATGATGAGGGTATGTAGCTGGATGGGTGACATGTGAAAAAATGGGGGCAAGTGTTGTGGCATGTGGGTATCTTTGGGACGTGAAGTGGAGGGCTGTAAAAAGAGAGCATGAGTGTAAATGACTAGTAGGTGAGGTGGGGGTGTATGAAACAGGATGTAAAGGTGTAAATGTCTGCTAGGTGAGTTGGGGGATATATGACAAGAAATACCAATCTGTAAATGCAAATAGGATGAGAGAGTATTGTGAACAGAACCTCGCCACGGGCTCCTGGAGGAGCCTGCTTGGCAGCTTTCTGCCTCAGGACTATGGGCCATGCAATATACCTTGCCCAATGCACTTTAAAAGGCTACGTTCATGTGATTTTTATACTTTTGTACTCCAGAAAGAGAAAATTTTGACTTCCATGAAAATCCCAAACCCCTGAACCGATCTGGGTGATTTTTAGATATGTTGGTCACTCACATCGGGGCTATCAAGGGATGTAACTTTTGTGGAGTTTCCATGTGTTTTGGATTCCATGTTACTCTCTGGATGTTGTTAAAATTTATGTTTTCTGTGCCTGGAGATAATTGAGTTTAGTACAGTTCCTGACTCAATTATCCCTCAGGTACAGGGGAGGGATTACCCTGTTTTGTGTGGGAGTGTCCTGGGCATGTTTGCTGTAACTAGTCTCCTCTCAGGTCCAGTGGGGAATGCTCCTGGAATATGTCACGGTAAACCTCTTGCATGGGGATTCACGTAAAAGGCCATGTATGGCTCCCATTAAATCAGTTCCTCTTCACCCTCAACATAGCGCCTAGTCTCATGTGTGGAGGGAACAGCTATATTCACTCTGGGGATTGCTATACTCATTATACTCCCTTGGATTATAATCACTGCTTTACTCTTTGGATTGGGAGAGGTCTACCCACTGTAAGTTGGATCCTGGTCTTGGATCCAGGGTGGGTGGAAGACCCCAACCAAGCTGTAACGCTGATAGCGGTGTTTGTGGTGGTTATGGTGTATGGTGGAGTGCTTGAAGTACTCGGTGAGCACTAGGAAGCATCGACTGGCGGAGGCATCCAGTCAGGGTGCAAGGCGGTCCGCCACAGAGAGCATTTCTGTAATGCTTTCAGCCTATCACCATCACCCATAGCTGCTCAAATTAATAAAGAAAGATTAACCTTAAGGAAAGTTGCAGGCAGGAGCTTTGGGCAGCCTAGTTCGTTAAGTGATTATGATTTGTGTTCCTTTAATAAGAGGTGAAGATGAAGGCGGTGAGCAACTAAGAGGTGATTTGGGTTGTATAGTACTGGGCACCAGATCAATCAACCATCACCCCCAGCCTCAGTTAGAAGACCCCATCTCTACAATCCCACCATCTCCAGCCCCAGTCATACATGTCAACCATACCTGTCAGACTCACGCAACTTTGCATCAATATTGATGTAGCCCCTTTATACATGCATCATTCGGGCAACTTTCAAGATATGAGACAACTACTTATATCAACCATATGCCTTTCATGTGTTACTTCAGATGCTGCTCATTTGAACAGTGTGCCTATTTATGGCATATAGAGGTCTTGCGTCATTTCTGACTGATACTCCTGTGTAATTTGCATATTTGACTGCTGATTTTTTTATCTTGACTTGTGTCAGCTATTCTGCTATTTACTGTATCCCTGACATTGACTTTGGTTTATTCTTGACTTTTCTATTTATCTGCATTTTAGTATGTTAAGTATGACCCCTCTAAGGTCCAGTAATACCAGCAGCTTCCTTTTCTACTTTGTGAGATGTTACTTAATTTTGTGTGTTGAGTGACATGCTATCCTGACAAAATTAGCTCATCCTTGTAATTCTTCTTAAGCCCCAGTCACACTACCTTGCCCCCATAATTCAATCACTCCAGTCATGACAGTGTTTGGCCCCAACACTTAAGTTAACCCTACCCAATGAAGAGAACAGAGAGGACAGTTGCATATTACCAGTCTTTAGAGTTGGTAGGCTGAGTAACATCTAGATTGGCAAAACAGCCTTTAAAAAAGTCAAGCGCAAACAGGAAGCCAAGGTCAAAGGGAGATAGATTAAGATGAATATGAGAAAACAAGCCAAGGTCAAGTAGTGCATAAAATAGAATAATAAAGTAATAACCATGTTACGTCATGAATAGATAAAAAAGAAAAAAAGATCTCACACCAATGGTTACCAAGATGACACAATGACATGACTATAATCAATCCCAGACAGATAGTGCCTTTACATACCACCATCCCACTCACATCAGTTCCATGTCCATGTTCTCCTCAATGCCAGGACTTCTAGTACATCTAGTAGAGCCAGAGAAGGTTGAGCTAAGAAGTCATCTCCTCTCACACTCTTTTGCCAATTCTCTCTCACACACAGCACTGTGAGGGGCATTGGCAAGACAGCTTCTTCTTGATACTGCATAACTAAAGGAAGGACTGCTTACCTATATTATAAAATGGATACATGAACAAAAAGCATGGTTTTACATATCAGGACATAATAACTATCATATGTTCCTTAGCAGGTCTTAAATTATGTAAATAGAATCTAACAGATGAACAACAAAACATGACAAAAACACCTTGTCACAATGTATTTAACAAAAATAAAGCCAAATGGGGAAGCCATATGTGAAAAACTAAGTACAGCCATACAG
Organism: Pelobates cultripes; assembly: GCA_933207985.1. Classification (NCBI taxonomy): domain Eukaryota; kingdom Metazoa; phylum Chordata; class Amphibia; order Anura; family Pelobatidae; genus Pelobates; species Pelobates cultripes. The sequence goes on from OW240917.1 coordinate 158,815,610, forward strand.
CTTCTATAGGAATTAAGAGGCTAAGTAGCAAACAGGTGCTGCTAATCAAATGCCCTTAATTAATTGATCATCAGCAAGTGTGATCACCTCTATTAATGCTGAGGTTTTAGGAGTTTGGTGGTCTAGAGCATTCAAGTGTGTCTTAACACAATGCCTAGGAGGAGGGACATCCACAAAGACCTTAGAGAAGTAATTGTTGCTGCCCATCAAAATGAAAAGGGTCATAAGGCCATTTCCAAACAATTTCATGTCCATCATTCTACCGTGAATTTTTTTTTATTCATAAGTGGAAAACAAACAGTTGTCAATCCAAGAGTTACATCTCAGACCCTAGAGGCCTCAGTAAGCATGTTAAAGTTAATGACAGTACAATTAGAAAAAGACTGAACAAGTTCGGTTTGTTTGGAAGGGTTGCCAGGAGAAAGCTGTTTCGCTCTAAAAAGAACATGGCAGCATGGCTTAGGTTTGAAATGTTGCATCTGAACAAACCACAAGACTTCTGGCACAAATTCCTTTGGACAGACAAGACCAATGTGGAGATGTTTGGCCGTAATGTACAGCGCCATATTGACAGAAAATGTGAAAAAGCACAGTGGAGGAGAGGTGATGATTTGGGCTTGTTTTGCAGCCACATGACGTGGGAACCTTGCAGTCATTGAGTTGATCATGAACTCCTCTGTAGATCACAGTATTCTAGAGTCAAATGTGAGGCCATCTGTCCGACAGCTAAACCTTTGCCGAAACTGGGTCATGCAAAAAGGACAATAATTACAGGCACACCAGGAAATCTACATCAGAATGGCTGAAATAGAAAAGAAGGTACTGCAATGGCCTAGTCAAAGTCCAACCCAATTGAAATGCTGTGGCAGGACCTTAAGAGAGTTGTGCATAAACAAATGCCAGCTAACCTCAATAAACTGAAGCAACATTGTAAAAAAAGAGTGTGCAAAATTCCTACACAACGATGTGATAGACTAATAAAGTCATACAGAAAACAATTACTTCAAGTTATTGCTGTTAATGGTGGTTCTACATGCTATGGAATCATAAGGTGTACCTAGTTTTAACACATGGCTTCATTTTTGTTAAATCATGACACGGTGTAGTCGTGTTGCAGTTCACCTGAGGTTGTATTTACCTATATTTTAATATATACAGGGAGTGCAGAATTATTAGGCAAGTTGTATTTTTGAGGATTAATTTTATTATTGAACAACAACCATGTTCTCAATGAACCCAAAAAACTCATTAATATCAAAGCTGAATATTTTTGGAAGTAGTTTTTAGTTTGTTTTTAGTTATAGCTATGTTAGGGGGATATCTGTGTGTGCAGGTGACTATTACTGTGCATAATTATTAGGCAACTTAACAAAAAACAAATATATACCCATTTCAATTATTTATTATTACCAGTGAAACCAATATAACATCTCAACATTCACAAATATACATTTCTGACATTCAAAAACAAAACAAAAACAAATCAGTGACCAATATAGCCACCTTTTTTGCAAGGACACTCAAAAGCCTGCCATCCATGGATTCTGTCAGTGTTTTGATCTGTTCACCATCAACATTGCGTGCAGCAGCAACCACAGCCTCCCAGACACTGTTCAGAGAGGTGTACTGTTTTCCCTCCTTGTAAATCTCACATTTGATGATGGACCACAGGTTCTCAATGGGGTTCAGATCAGGTGAACAAGGAGGCCATGTCATTAGATTTTCTTCTTTTATACCCTTTCTTGCCAGCCACGCTGTGGAGTACTTGGACGCGTGTGATGGAGCATTGTCCTGCATGAAAATCATGTTTTTCTTGAAGGATGCAGACTTCTTCCTGTACCACTGCTTGAAGAAGGTGTCTTCCAGGAACTGGCAGTAGGACTGGGAGTTGAGCTTGACTCCATCCTCAACCCGAAAAGGCCCCACAAGCTCATCTTTGATGATACCAGCCCAAACCAGTACTCCACCTCCACCTTGCTGGCGTCTGAGTGGGACTGGAGCTCTCTGCCCTTTACCAATCCAGCCACGGGCCCATCCATCTGGCCCATCAAGACTCACTCTCATTTCATCAGTCCATAAAACCTTAGAAAAATCAGTCTTGAGATATTTCTTGGCCCAGTCTTGACGTTTCAGCTTGTGTGTCTTGTTCAGTGGTGGTCGTCTTTCAGCCTTTCTTACCTTGGCCATGTCTCTGAGTATTGCACACCTTGTGCTTTTGGGCACTCCAGTGATGTTGCAGCTCTGAAATATGGCCAAACTGGTGGCAAGTGGCATCGTGGCAGCTGCACGCTTGACTTTTCTCAGTTCATGGGCAGTTATTTTGCGCCTTGGTTTTTCCACACGCTTCTTGCGACCCTGTTGACTATTTTGAATGAAACGCTTGATTGTTCGATGATCACGCTTCAGAAGCTTTGCAATTTTAAGAGTGCTACATCCCTCTGCAAGATATCTCACTATTTTTGACTTTTCTGAGAATGTCAAGTGCTTCTTTTGACCCATTTTGCCAAAGGAAAGGAAGTTGCCTAATAATTATGCACACCTGATATAGGGTGTTGATGTCATTAGACCACACCCCTTCTCATTACAGAGATGCACATCACCTAATATGCTTAATTGGTAGTAGGCTTTCGAGCCTATACAGCTTGGAGTAAGACAACATGCATAAAGAGGATGATGTGGTCAAAATACTCATTTGCCTAATAATTCTGCACTCCCTGTATAATGGTCACGAATATTTATTGTGAATACAGTAAAATTACATCAACGTTTCAATCTATCAAAGACTTTCATCAGGATCAGTCTTTGATAGACTGAAACGTTGATGTAATTTGACTGTATTCACAATATATATTTGAACTTGGTTGAAAAGTCCAGGGAGAGCTCTCTTTCATGACCATTGTTTACATGAGGCTGGAGATTGCTCCTTGGCAAATACTTCTGACAGGTGTGTATATATAGTGTGTGTGTGTAGAGTGTAGTGTATTTGTGAAATATCTTTTGAACGATTTTTTCTTTTACTAAAGCAACAATTAGTTTTGCTTTGTTACTGTACTTTAGTGTGTTCCTTTGAAAGAGGATAATAAGGGTTATGGCAGCTTTTTTTTCTTTTTTTTTTTGTGAATTCAATTCTTTTACACATTTTTATCCACATCACAAGCACAGCTGGTATTTTAGATGAAATAGAAAAATGTTGGTGCCAAATACCAATCTCCATGGGAAGACATTTGCATTTTCAAAACAATTTCGCATTCATATGTCAATGCATGTCAGCAATGTCCACAATGCGTCTAAACATTGTATCTACATCCTGCTTATACAGTGATGTGGTGGCACCATATCAGTGTACAAAGATCATGGTGTAAGGTATTGTAAAAATAACAGTAATTAAAAAATAATCTCCTATATACATGTCTACAGCTTGTCCAACAATACTTGAGAAGTGTTTAGCATAACACAGTTATTCAACTTACATTGAATTTAGACAAAATACATCTAAAATGAAAATGTCCCCGTTAATGCAGATTGCTTATTAAAAATGCATACTTTAGAGCTTTACTGAATCCTATAAAAACTCTTAATATGAATTATATATAAGCATCTTGTTTTAAAGAGCTGACAACCTGATTTTGGACACACACAATAACATGGGAAATTGAATATTTATCTTATCAATTATCTGTAAAGTGCTGTATATACACATACAACATGCACAAAATGAATTATATGGAAGAGTAACCACTTAAACAGAATCCAGACAATTAACATGGTGAGTTATACCTAAAAACCTCTGCTCATTAATTTCCAAAACAAAATCAATAATGTTGCTGCAAGATGCATTTTATAGACTGAAAATATAAACCGAGTTACAGTATCCCTGATATTGGTTAGGTTGTGAATGGAAAAAGGACATCACTTTGTATTTTTTCCCCTCAAAAAAAAAAGGGAGATCTGTCACACTTTAATTATTAGAGCTTTAAAAAAAAAAAAAAAATCTAATAAAAAATGGACACTTGCAGCATGAGCTGCCAATCACAGCATTTCAATAAGTCAGCTACTGCAAGAAGCATTTAAATATTTACAATATAAAATTACAGTGCATGAGCACGTGTCATGCCATACACACCCACATATCTAACAGTTTAAATTTCTTCATAAGGAAACTGGAAGTCCAGGCAAGTAACTGAGAAAAAAAAAATGAAATTGGTCTACGCTTGGGTGAGATGTAGTAAAAGGTACATGAGGATAAACTGCAGTAAAAAAAAAATATATATATATATATATATTTTTATTTATTTTTTCTAAATTTATATTTTTAATGCATTATCCATAAACACATATAAAAGTTATTGTCAAATACAACATGGAGTGACACTTTAAAAGACCACTTCATTATTTTATTTTTCAAACATCTAGTAGATATTTCCATCACCCCCCCCCAAAAAAAGACATTTAAAAGAACACTCCAATTACCAGAACCACTACAGCCAGGAACAAATTTCCGATTAGGCAGCACAGACACCTGACCACTAGGGACACATGTTTTCAGCACTTATAGTGTTCCTTTTTTTGTTTAAATAGGCTGGTGATAATAGATAAGGGTAGCAGTAGTTTTTCCCAGTGTTTTTTTTCTATCCCAGTTTGGCTTAATAGCAGATGTGCGAGAACAGTTATAGATTTTGTAAAATTTACAGATTTTACTATTAACATAATGTAGAGTCATGATTTTATTAACGACACAGAAGAGAGTATTATGCTGCACTCTCTCTTTATTTCCCTCAGCAGCAAAGAAAAAATATAACATTAACTCAGTATGATGACAATAAATAGCATGAGAGGTGTATCTTCCTAGCGACAGGAACTGCCAGATTCCACTCTCCAGCATAATAGGTGGTGATCAGTAAACTACTTCCTCTTTCTTGCAATCCCAAACAAGGACAACCATCCAACTGAAAAAGGGGAATCCATAAGAAGAGAATGCCAACAGAGATGTGAGGTCAAAATCAAGCTGTAATAGAGAGGAGAAATATGGTAATATCCAAGTATAAAACTGGATGTATGCATAAGATGTATTACATGTCATTAAGTATAATTATACAATATTATTTTGGAATAGTCTAAACTTAACCATAGATGGTCATAAACTGGATAATACCATATTCGAAGACTTACCGTGAAGTCAACTTATCCATATCCAATCAATCCTCGGGTTGGAAGGAGCGGATAATACTCACCTCCGTGTTGTTAATAAAATCATGACTTTACGTAAAATCTGTTAAAAGTAAAATCTGTGAATTATTATTATTAACACACCTATTATGCTGGTTAAAAGCTGGGAAATCACGTTTCCCGCAAAGTGTTGAATAGGTAGAAAATAAAAATCATGGAAAGTGGACTCTAAAGACCAATCGTCCGCTTTCAAGATATCTTCTAAGCGATAAACGACTGGAAGCCAATGCTCCCCGAGTCAAATGTGCCAGGAACATAGATGTATCAATACCGGCTAACAACATAACCCATTTGACCCATGGAGCCAATGTGGTTGTAGAAACCGGGAGATGAGGCTTTTGGAAGGAGTTGAAAAGTTCAGGTTTCAATGGATTCCGCAAGGTTGCGGTACGAAGCTCATATTCACGAATACAAACACAGGAACCAGAGTCAATGAACTTACACTGCCCTCAGGGAGAGGCAGTGTCTTATACCTGGCTAATTAGGCTTTTGGAAGGAGATGAAAAGTTCAGATTTTGATGGATTCCACAAGGTAGTGGTACGAAGCTCATATTCAAGTAGACATGCGACCGTGCATAGGAGAAGCCAATCAGGGAAGGCCGGGTACGAAACTACTTTGGAGGAAGTCTTCTGGTGTAAAGGGAGGAGCCACCACATCAAGGGCTCGGACATCAGAAACTCTTTTGCTGGAGACATGACCAGTTTGGCCGAAAGTAGTTTGAGTGACAATAAGGTATTAGTTGGCCAAGTCTCGAAAAATTTTAGGACAATAGATACGTCCCACAAGACAGAGTATCTTGGCAAGGGGAGGTCGACATACCAGAGGATGTCGACCGACTTGGATCCCACCCAAACCTTGATGACCAGCAGAAATGGATGAATGGTAAAGGTTCACGGTACAGTATGCCTTACCTTCATCGAATATGGAAGTCATAAACTGGAGGATATGAGTCAAAGGAGCCAATATGGAATCCAAGTCGCATTCCAGGCACCAACTATGCCATCTGCTCCAAGCATACTTGTAAGCCTGTCTCGTGCTGGGTGCCCATGTGCCTTCGAGAAGTCAGAGAGTTGATTGCAAAACTTCCTTGATAGACCAGAGTCCCCTGAAATCAACTATACCATGAGATGTAAGTGGCCTTGAAGAACCAGGGGGTGAAACTGGCCGTCTGGATCCAGAACGAGGTATTTGAGGGGTGGGAGGAGGCGAGGTATGTCGACAATCATGGGTGGAAACCATGGCTGCGCTGGCCAAAGTGGGATGGCGATCACCAGGGAGCCGGCTTGGTGTCGTAGGTGCAGGAGGCAACGGGAGATTAGTGCAAAGGGAAGAAAAGCGTAATTCCTTGCGGATGACCAATCTTGTTTGAAAGCATTTGAAGCTAGTGCTGTCGGATCTGGTCTCCAACTGAAGAAGCAGGGTACTTGCGTATTCAGATGCGAGGTAAAATAATGATGGGCCCCTTAGGAACTGGATGTCTTGGAAGACCCTGGAATCCAACTCCCAATCGTTCTAATATATAAAGTGTCTGGAATACCAGTTAGCCGTAACTCAGATGCCTTGAGCCAGGCAGAATTGCCAAAAGTCCCATGCCATGTTCACTAGAATTTTAAATTTTGTGCCTTCCAGGTGGTTGATGTACTGGACAGCTGATATGTTGTCCATGTTCAGGAGGATAGAGCATTGGGATAAAGTCGGTGAAAAACTGCGGATTGCAAATGAACCAGCCAGAAGTTCCAAACAATTGATGTGGAAGAAGTTTGATGTCAGATCTGACCATCTGCCACCGGTAGAAATATCGTCGCAGCAAGCTCCCCAACCATGTAAGCTTGCGTCGGACTCTATTACCAAATCTGTAGTTGTGCCAAAAATGGCGCGACCATTCCAGGCTTTCATGTGGAGGAGCCACAATTGTAGTTTGTACTTTGCTTCTGAGTCTAGAGTGACCATATCTGTGTATGATGCGCCGCCCTTCAGCTGAGAAGCTTGTAAGCACTACAGTGCTCAATAATGTAGAGGACCCGGAAAGATGGCTTGTATAGAGGCCTATCATTCTCGCTGGTTGTTTGAGTAAGAGTTGAGGGGCAGCAAGTGTGAGCCTGATCTCCTTCCTGATATTTATCAGTTTTTCCTGTGGCAGGTGAAGGGTAGAGTCTACGAGAAGAAATTCTATGCATCGTGTGGGGACGATGATGGATTTCTTCCAATTGATTAGGAAGCTTACCTTAGTTGGGAGTCCAGTAGGCAGAAATATATGCTTACCCTTGCAATTAAACACAAGCTATGGTGGTCAGGTAAGAATTCACCTGGCCTGTGAGTCTGTGCATGGGGGCTGTGCAGGATATTGCTCCAAGTCGCAGTACAGGTAAGGACAAAAGCAGGAGAATCATTGAGGGTAAGCCAGAAGTCAGAGGGTGCCAGAAGTCAGGATACACGATAAGAAAGCCAAGGTAAGGAGCCAACTGGAGAACACTGGATCATGAATACAAACACAGGAACCAGAGTCAACAAACTGACACTGCCCTCAGGGAGAGGCATCTGCTTCAGGTGGGCTAAGATTGATAGGAGCAGCCACAGGTAAAGTCCAGCCCCCAGTGCTGGAGATAAGGCAGGAATAAACATCAGGCTGAAACAGGGGCGGACTAAGAGCCTTTGGGGCCCCCGGGCAAAATTAGATCCCAGGCCTTTTGAAGGTGCATTAAATAAATATTAACTATAACTCTCATATAATACGGTATTCCTTTGGATGTGTACAGTGTGAAGACCTGTGTATTAATGAAAGTTTGTATTTGAGTCTGCGTGAATGGACTTGTGCATGTCTGGATGACTACATGTGACTACTGTGTGTGTGCTGCCTGTATTAATGCGTATATGTTTGCTGCCTGTATTTATGTAATGTGTGTGTGTGCTGTCTGTATGGACATGTGTGTGTAGAAGGCTTTATTTTTAAAGTAATGTGATTCAGATGTTTGTTCTCTACAATTTGAGTGTATTATGCATATATAAACAATGCTTGTAAAAAAAAAAATGAACCTTGACTCCACTGGCCCACATACCGTCAATCTGACACAATCACTGCCTCACACAATCACTGACTCACATACTGTCACTGGCACATATTCTGCACAGCCCCATCATTACATATTTCACATTACCAGCATCCTTAGTCCTGCAATCCTCAATCCATATCTTTCCACCAGCCCCTATTTCCTTTCCCCATACTTTTCAATCATCTGTCTCTTTTCCATGCTCTCTGTATAATCCTCTTACCATGATTTTCTCCCTCAGATTCCTCCCTACATCTCTTCCATGACCTATTCCTTACATTGTTCTCCTATTCCCATGACACTCATATTTGGCACTATTTTTCTAATGCTTTCATTAACTTTTTTCTCCCCATCTACCCCTTTATTTTTCCACCCTCTCTCCTGCTCCCTGTGATCTCTCCCCATCTTCCCCTTTATTCTTCCTCCTTCTCTCCTGCTCCCTGTGATCTCTCACAGTATTCCCCTTTATTCTTCCTCCTTCTCTCCTGCTCCCTGTGATCTCTCCCAGCATCCCCCTTTTAATTTCCTTCCTTTGTTCTGCTTCCCCTTGCTGGCTGTGAAGGCTCTGTGTGTGAGGAAAGTACAGAAAGTGATGTCACTTCCTAGCCCCGCCTCTCCTCATCACACAGAGTGCCGCACAGGAAAGCAAGGAGACCTGTCAGAGAGCAGGTAACGCTACCAGGTCTCATTTTGAGAGAGGGAGAAGGTGGGTAAAGTGCAGAGTCATAGGTTGCTGGGGGCCTGCGCTCCATCAGGGACCCCACAACCTATTGAGGGGAGATTTTTTTTATTTTAATTTGTCGTTCCAGTTGGAGAGATCTCTGATCTCTCCAGCTGGAGCATGTCTTTGCGGCCGGGCCCCTGGCTGTCTTGGGCCCTCGGTCCAAGACCGATCTGCCCAAGTGGTCAGTCCGCCCCTGGGCTGAAAACAAGAGCTGAATTGTGGCTTAGAGGGAGGAACGCAGGCTTGGGATGTATAAGGCCTCAGGGTCAAATGTAGGGCGACCACTTCTGGGGCGACCACGTCTGGCCATCTGGATGTCACACTGAGAGTCGTTACAGAAAAGACAATCTCCCTTGGAGGGCAGTATTGTATCGGTGGGGACAGGAAGTCTATGCAATACCCTTTTACAGTTTGCAGAACCCAAGTGTCTGAAGAAATAAGAGACCATACAAGGAAAAAATATGTGAGTCTGCCCCTCACCACTAATAGGGAAGAATGGAGATTTTGAAGATTTGCCATAAGGTCGTCGTCCTGAAGGAGCACCTTGTGTGCCACAAGCAACCCAGGGCGACTATGTTGTGGGAAGAATGTTGGTGCATTTCGCTGCTCAAAGAAGCTGGCTTGCCCAGTGTAGGATCCCCTGTTCTGTCTAAAAGAACTTCTATTAACCCGGCTGGACAGACGGCTCCTGGCTCTTCTGGCCCCCCAAAAAAACATGGGGGTTAAACACTTTGCGCATGTTTAGCTGCTCTTTATCAAAAGTGGTAAAGGTATGTACAAATAAGCCCAGTTCCTTTACAAAATTATTTCCAAAGAGGAAACCTTTAGCCTGTTAACTAGTTTAGGCTCAATTTTGAGCAGAATCGATTTGCGACACTTCGTGGCTATCACAGTATTGGCATTGCCAACTAAGCATATAATCTTCTGTATCCAGCCACGTAAGGTGACACGTCCTAATTCTTGGTCATCTTCGACCATATAAAATATCTTGGCCGCCGGGCCCAAGATGTCCAGGATTGTATTCTGGCAGTTTCGAAGTGAAAAGTCTAAGCCTTTATTGGCTTCCATCCCATCTTACCCAAGAATTGGATAATTTTGGGGTCCACTGAGGGCGTCTTGCAGGCATCATCTGGAAATGTGGGGCGTGGGCATTCAGCCCTGATGGGGACAATTCCACCGACTGTGGGTGGCGTAGATTGTCAGGGTCAAATAGGGGTACAACTTGAGGGTCCAATATCCTATGGGTGTCCCCTGAGGCCCTATTATCAGTCACCACCTTAGAAGGCTATATGGGAATTATATCCTGATAGGGGTCAGTCTCCTCATCGTAGTCATCAGAGCCTGGATCAGAAAGATCCTCTGAATCATCCCCGTAAGACTCCTCTTCAATGTCACGGAGTTCAGACTTAGAATCTAATTGGGCTTTTGCCTTCTAACAAAGTCTAGCCGATTTTGCCCAGCTAGTGGCTCTTTTGCGCGGTGGTAATTAATCGCGTCATCTGCGACAGGATCAGAACTGTCCATCTCAATAGACTGTGAGAAGTGTATTTTTGCAAACAGCCTTACGGCCTGGCTGAGGCTGAGCAGGTGTTGCCAAAGGCATCGCCTGTGGATTACTTGGCGGAGCCAATCTCTGTGCCTGCAGCAGAGCCTACACAAAAGTCTGCAAAACGGAGTCAGACATAACTTCCATCGCAAAAACCATGGCTTTGGTCATAGCCTGAGACATAGATGCATCAATTAAGGCCTGCATGTCAGCAGGAGCTGTAGAGCCAGTGGAGAGATCTGTTTCATCTCTAGACATACTTGGAGAGTTCTGGAAGTTAATCTGAGCAGTCGTTATAAACCCAGAGGGAGCTGCAAGATCCCTGTCAGATTGCATTTTGTTTAATAGCAAGGAAAATAATTAGGTATATAACCTAAACAAAAGCCGTATTGCTTTGCTACAGTCTGTAACGAATGCTGCCACCAGACTGATTTTCTCTAGTCTGTCCTCTCACACTTCACTCCTCTATCAGTCCTTACATTGGCTTCCAGTATCCTATAGGAGTCAATTCAAATTGCTATAAAGCATTGATTAACTTAACAATCTTATATCTCTTCACAGATCCATAGGTATGCCTCTTCTCGGTCTCTCCGCCCTGCCTGTGACCTTCTCCGGTCCGTTACTCGCACCTGTACGGCCAACTCACGTTTACAGGGCTTCTCGCAGGTGGCTCCCTTCCTATGGCACTTACTGTTTGGCACTGTTCCTAATTTCTTTTCATTAGCACATCACCTGGTCCTTGTTTAGCACCTATATAGTCTGGTTTCTCCCCTCACTCATTGTCAGATCATTGTCTCCTGTTTCTTGTTTCCTGGTTCCTGAGATCCTGACTCTTCGCTCCTTGATCCTGTGTCCTGCGTTTCCTGATCCTCTGTTCGCTTGTCTTCTTGGTCTTGTGTTTTCGTGTCCTCCTGGTCCGGTGTTCCTGTGTCCACCTGGTCCTGTGGTCCCATGTCCTCCGGGTCCTACGTTCCTGTGCCCTGATTAAGTGTTCCTGCCTCTGCCTTATTTCCAGTGATCCTGACCCTGCAGCCTTGTTCGTTTGTCCTGCTTTGGGCTTGCTTTCTGGTGTCATATATTTGTTTTGTGGCTCTGGATCTGTGTCCCATCTGTTTCTGTGGTGGCTGCACAATCCTGCCCAAATACATTCTTTATACCAAAGGACTGTTTAAGTATACTCTGCCTTCCCAATTTGTGGTAATCCTGATTTATTGTATATATTGTTCTGTGGCATTGTATATATTTATTACATGTTGTTTTGTTATCTTTTGTCCTTTGGTTCCCTTTAATATATATTTCTTGATTTACTCTATTTATTGTGTCCTTGCATTTATTCTTTGCTAAATTGGTTAGCAAAGCATTCCTGTTGGTAATTATAAGGCATTTGATTTGATTAGTTAGCTACTTGCTATCGATTGCTGTTTAAATTAGCTGTTGTTTGCAAATAAGCAGAGGCCTACCCAGATGTTAAACATTCCTAGTGGGTGGTGATTTTAGGAGTTATATAAGGGTTGTTGTCATTAGCTTGGCTAATATAGCTTGGTTGCTTCATCTAAGTGTTGCTTCTAAGTGTGTGGTTGGAGATATTCTGGAGAGTGTTGCTTCTAAGTGTGTGGTTGGAGATATTCTGGAGAGTGTTGCTTCTAAGTGTGTGGTTGGAGATATTCTGGAGAGTGTTGCTTCTAAGTGTGTGGTTGGAGATATTCTGGAGAGTGTTGCTTCTAAGTGTGTGGTTGGAGATATTCTGGAGATAATCTGAGGTATTCAGGAGGATAAATAAAAAGTTAAGATTCGTTTGATTTAAATTATTCTCATCATTGGAATGGCAGACTTAGTTCAGTGTAATAGTTGCTATGCATTTGTTTCACGTTCCACTTTTTGGAGGTTCGGTTGTTGTCTAATCTGTAGACAGTTCTTTATCTTGTGGCAGGAGATTGTATTTTTGAAGTCTGAGATTTGTAAATTATCTGGTGAACAAACTCAGACTGGAACTGCTGCAAAGCCACTGCCGCAGAGACATACTGGGAATGGCAGATGGATTACTGTAGGATCTGGTAGACTTAGAGTTGTGGATAAAAGGCATATTGCACAGTCTGTTGCTCTACATAATTCATTTTCTGCACTTTCAGAGTGTAATGGTGTTGTGGAGAGAGGCACTGAGGCTAGTGGTGTTGTGGAGAGAGGCACTGAGGCTAGTGGTTTTGTGGAGAGGGGCACTGAGGCTAGTAGTTTTGTGGAGAGGGGCACTGAGGCTAGTGGTGTTGTGGAGAGGGGCACTGAGGCTAGTGGTGTTGTGGAGAGAGGCACTGAGGCTAGTGGTGTTGTGGAAAGAGGCACTGAGGCTAGTGGTGTTGTGGAGAGAGGCACTGAGGCTAGTGGTATTGTGGAGAGAGGCACTGAGGCTAGTGGTGTTGTGGAGACCGGCTTGGAGACTATGGTGAGGCCTAATAGAAAGCAGTTGTTGTTGGGGGATTCCATCATAAGAGGTGTGGAGATGGACAATGGTGGTCTTGTGAGGTGTCTTCTCGGAGCTACTGCTCACAGAGACAGGAGACGTATCTGTAATATTGTTAAGCAAGCAAAGCAGGAAGAGGAATTGGATGTACTTGTCCATCTAGGGACAAATGATTTGGCTTGCAATGAGGTTTCAGAGGTTAAAGAAGTTTTTAGTGTTTTTGCCAATGATATACTGCAGGTTGCTTCCACACTGTCATTCCCTGAAGTTCTGCCTGTACATAACACTCAGAACGACAGGCGGATGCGTATTAGGGACTTTAATTTGTGGCTTGGTGAATGGTGTCGGGAGCAAGGATTTGGCTTTATTTCTCATGGTAGCTCTGTTTGGAATGGAAATAACCTGTACATGGTTTGCATCTTTCTCAAAAGGGAACAAATGTTCTCAGTGAGCAGTTCAGAGGTTTTGCTAGGATGTATTTAAACTAGGAGGGGGGAGCAAAAGGGTGATAAAACATCAATCCAATTGTCCCCCAAAACAAGGACAGAAGGTGCCTGTAGCAAGTGTGTTAAAAAATGATAAGCTTAGAGTCATGTCTACAAATGCTTGCAGTTTAGGGAATAAGATCCATGAACTTGTGGCAATAATGGCAACTGATAGTGTAGATTTACTCGCTGTTACTGAGACATGGTATAATGAGAAAAATGACTGGGACATAGCAATATCAGGGTACTCTTTACATAAAAAAGATAGGGAAGGCAAGAAAGGGGTAGGGGTGGCCCTGTATGGGAAGGATAGCATAAAATCTAGTCTAATAAAAGTTAGTGAGGCAAACATAGAGTCCGTTTGGGTTATGTTAGAATTTGGTAATCACACAGTAAGTCGTGTAGGTGCGATTTATAGGCCCCCAGGACAAATTGAAGAGTTAGATAATCTACTAGTTGAGGAAATAGCTAAAATGACAATGAAGGGGGAAGTTATCATCATGGGTGACTTTAATCTTCCTGATGTAAATTGGAAAACAAAAATAGCTGCTTGTGCCAGGAGCACAGATATTCTAAACTCCCTACTGGGATTGTCTCTAAAACAAGTCATTGAGGAGCCAACTTGTAAAGAGGCCATACTAGATTTAGTGTTAACAAATGGAGATTTTGAATCAGATATTACTGTAGGTGAAAGTTTAGGATCCAGTGATCATCAGTCAGTGTGGTTTAATATAAGAACAGTGACTGAGTCACACCACACAAAAACAAAAGTTTTAGACTTTAGAAAAACAGACTTTTCTAAAGTTAGAATATGTGTAGAGGAGTCATTATCAGACTGGAGCAATATAAATGGAGTCCAAGAGAAATGGGATTATTTAAAAGTTGCACTACTGAAGGCAACAGAAAATTGCATTGGGCTTGTCAGTACTGTGGTACTCCGCAGATGTGGCCAAAATAGTTTAAAAACAAAAAGTTCGCATTTTAGTAATTGTTAAAAAAAAACAGAGTGAGGAAGAAAAAATGATCTATAAGATTAGGCAGAAAGAGGCTAAGCAAGTTATAAGAGCTTCCAAATCACACACAGAAGAGAAAATAGCACAGTCAGTAAAAAGGGGGGACAACACTTTTTTTAGATACATAAATGAGAAAAGAAAAGTAAAACAAGGATTAGTTAGATTAAAAACAAAAGGAGGAAGGTATGTAGAAGAGGATAAAGGTCTAGCTGACTGTCTCAATGAATATTTTTGTTCTGTATTTACAGATGAAAATGAAGGAAAGGGACCTCAGTTAAGAAAAAGGATAAATGAGTCACTTATTACACGTGAGTTTACAGAGGAAGAGGTTCTATTTCAACTGTCAAAAGTAAAGCCAAATAAGTCAATGGGACCTGATGGAATACACCCAAAGCTATTAAAAGAGCTTAGTGGTGTACTAGCAAAACCAATAACAGATTTCTTTAACCAATCATTGTTAACAGGAGTAGTCCCAGAAGATTGGAAGTTAGCGAATGTTGTGCCCATTTACAAGAAAGGTAATAGGGAGGAGTCGGGCAACTATAGGCCAGTAAGCCTTACTTCACTAGTGGGGAAAGTGATGGAAACCATGTTAAAGGATAGGATTGTTGAACATCTAAAAACACATGGATTTCAAGATCAGAGACAACATGGGTTTACTTCAGGGAGATCATGCCAAACTAATCTTATTGATTTTTTTGATTGGGTAACTAAAATTATAGATCAGGGTGGTGCAGTAGACATTGCTTACCTAGATTTCAGTAAGGCTTTTGACACTGTTGCACATAGAAGGCTTATCAATAAACTGCAATCTTTAAGTTTGGATTCAAATATTGTTGAATGGGTAAGGCAGTGGCTGAGTGACAGGCAACAGAGGGTTGTAGTTAATGGAATATATTCGAAGCTTGGACTTGTCACCAGTGGGGTACCTCAGGGATCTGTACTTGGACCCATTCTCTTTAATATTTTTATTAGTGATATTGCAGAAGGTCTTGATGGTAAGGTATGTCTTTTTGCTGATGATACTAAGATATGTAACAGGGTTGATGTTCCAGGAGGGATAAGCCAAATGGCAAATGATTTAGGTAAACTAGAAAAATGGTCAGAATTGTGGCAACTGACATTTAATGTGGATAAGTGCAAGATAATGCATCTTGGACGTAAAAACCCAAGGGCAGAGTACAGAATATTTGATAGAGTTCTAACCTCAACATATGAGGAAAGGGATTTAGGGGTGATTATTTCTGATGACTTAAAGGTAGGCAGACAATGTAATAGAGCAGCAGGAAATGCTAGCAGAATGCTTGGTTGTATAGGGAGAGGTATTAGCAGTAGATAGAGGGAAGTGCTCATGCCATTGTACAGCACACTGGTGAGACCTCACTTGGAGTATTGTACACAGTACTGGAGACCGTATCTTCAGAAGGATATTGATACCTTAGAGAGGGTTCAGAGAAGGGCTACTAAACTGGTTCATGGATTGCGGGATAAAACTTACCAGGAAAGGTTAAAGGATCTTAACATGTATAGCTTGGAGGAAAGACAAGACAGGGGGGATATGATAGAAACATTTAAATATATAAAGGGAATCAACACAGTAAAGGAGGAGACTATATTTAAAAGAAGAAAAACTACCACAACAAGAGGACATAGTCTTAAATTAGAGGGACAAAGGTTTAAAAATAATATCAGGAAGTATTACTTTACTGAGAGGGTAGTGGATGCATGGAATAGCCTTCCAGCTGAAGTGGTAGAGGTTAACACAGTAAAGTTGTTTAAGCATGCGTGGGATAGGCATAAGGCTATCCTAACTATAAGATAAGGCCAGGGACTAATGAAAGTATTTAGAAAATTGGGAAGACTAGATGGGCCGAATGGTTCTTACCAGCTGTCACATTCTATGTTTCTATGGTTCCCACATTTAAAGGGATAGTGCTGTCTCAGGGCAGCACCCCTTCCTGTCCTTACAATTTATAGTTAAATCCCCCCTCTAATAATATTGTAAAGTGCTATGAAATCTGTGGCGCTTTATAAATGGCAATAATAATAATAAATCACAGTAAATAAATATGGAAATATGTTAGAAAACCACACAATACACCCTGTTCCAAATTATTATGCAAATTCTATTTAAGTGTTTACAAATATTAAATATTTTGTTTTTCAGTTTAACTCATGGATGGCATTGTGTCTCAGGGTTCTTTTGATCACTGAAAACAATCTCGGACACCTGTGATAATTAGATTGCCAGGTGAGCCCAATTTATGGAAAAACTACTAAAGGAGGGTGTTCCACATTATTAAGCAGAGCACCATTTTCATGCAATATGGGGAAGAAAAAGGATCTCTCTGCTGCCGAAAAGAGTGAAATAGTTCAATGTCTTGGACGAGGTATGAAAACATTAGATATTTCGCGAAAACATGATCATCGCACTATTAAGAGATTTGTGGCTGATTCAAAGCACAGACGGGTTTGTGCAGATAAAGGCACATTGAGGAAGATTTCTGCCAGATCCATGCATCGGATCAAGAGAGCAGCTGCTAGAATACCATTACATAGCAGCAAACAGAAATTTGAAGCTGCTGGTGCCTCTGGAGTCCCACGGACATCAAGGTGTAGAGTCCTCCAGAGTCTTGCAACTGTGCATAAACCTTCTATTCGGCCTCCACTAACCAATGCCCACAAGCAGAAACGGCTTAATTGGGCAGAAAAATACATGAAGACTAATTTTCAAACAGTCCTGTTCACTGATGAGTGCCGTGCAACCCTGGATGGTCCAGATGGATGGAGTAGTGGATGGTTGGTGGACGGCCACCCTGTTCCAACAAGGCTGTGACATCAGCAAGGAGGTGGAGGTGGAGTCATGTTTTGGGCTGGAATCATGGGAAGAGAGCTGATTAGGGTCCCCAAAGGTGTAAAGATGACCTCTGCATCAATGGCTGCTATGGGGATAAAAGGAGAGAAAGTCATGGTGTGGCCTCAATCCTATTGAGAACCTTTGGAGCATCCTCAAGCAAAAGATATATGAGGATGGGAGGCAGTTTACATCCAAACAGCAGCTCTGGGAGGCTATTCTGACATCTTGCAAACAAATTCTAGCAGAAACTGTCCAAAAACTCACAAGTTCAATGGATGCAAGACTTGTGAAGCTGCTATCAAATTAGGGGGTCCTATGTTAAAAGGTAACGTGACCTGTTAAAATGTTGTTATAAGTTTGATTGAAATACCTTTTGATTTCAGTAAATATGCTGCAGACACAACAAATGACAATTTTCAGTTCTTTACCACCTATAAAGTGTTTTGAAACTTACTGTGCGTAATAATTTGGAACAGTGCATTGTAAGTTTTTTATGTTTAAAAAAAAATACTGTTATCATTAGGAGGTTTGTTCAATAAAAATTGAATTGTACTATTAATAGTTGATAACATGAGAATTATGCTGACTGTTATTTACATTATTTAGGTAAATGAGAAAAATATAATTTGCATAATAATTTGGAACAGGGTGTATATTGCTGAGTGATGGATATGGTGGTCAGTCTTCATGTAAGGTGAAATTATTAGTTCCCACGAGAAATGCAGGACATCACACATATACATTTATATTAGGTCCTGTCACGGCTTACCTTGGTTGGGAGTCTGTAGCACAGATATATGCTCACCCTTGCAATTAAACACAGGCCAAGGTGGCCAGGTAAGAACTCACCTGGCCGGTGAGTCTGTGCACAGGGGCTGTGCAGGATGATGCTCCAAGTCGCAGTACAGATATGGACATAAACAGGAGAATCGTTGTGGCTAAGCTAAAGGTCAGTGGGTGCCAGAAATCAGGATACACGATATAACAAGCCAAGGTCAGGAATCAACAGGAGAACACTGGAACACGAAACAGCAATACGAGAACCAGAGTCAATGAACTGACACTGCCCTCAGGGCAGTGTCCAACAATCCCTTGTTGGGCACTTCTGGGGCGACCTTGTCTGGATGTCACGGTGAGAACTGTGACAAGTCCTTACTTGGCCTTCCAACATGTGCTTCATATGGCCCTCAGTGAGCAAACTACCATGACCACCATTTGACTCATGGGTCAAATCCTTTCTGGGCAAGGATGCCTGTTTCCCATGTGAATCTCCTGTCTCTCTGCTGAACTTTACCATGAACCTTACACAAGGGAGCTCATGCATTTCCCATCCACTCAACCTGATCCAAGGTTCACCTACCAACAATAGTGCTGTTACATTCGACACATGCTTGAGCAGACCTGTTCATGTTGCTAAACGTTCTATCCCACCAGAACAGGGAAGCCATGTTCACTCCACCATTGTCCCTCATTTGTGGACTGATACAGCCACCCACATTTTCCATATTGACACGGAACCAACCGCATGGAAATTATTATCAGTCGGTCCCTCTTACTAACAATAATAAGGTTGATTAGGAAGTGATCTTGCTTTGTCCACATACCATACCAGGCTGCCACAACATAGCAACCGATGCCGTGATTCGATCACAATTTCTTGTATTCTTCCCAACTTTCCCCACGATGGCCAAATGACGTGCCAAACCCCTATATTCCAGGATTTAATGCTGGATTAGGTTATCACGTGGCCATGGTAGGTTGCTGGCACACACAACACTCCAATGCCACCTGTTCATGCGCTGGGCATTTTCAATAAACAAACTTCCGAATATCAAATCATCAAACCATACTCTTTTGATTCTATGGCGGCATTTGCATATTTTTGCCATTACAGCCTTAAACTCGCTCACAACACCTTAAAGTTACTCGAATACAACCTTCAACATTTTCCGGTCATTCTAAAAGAATACGCTCCTACCACCTCTAGTAATATCCCAGTACATATCATCTAATGTCTGGGACAGTAGAGTCTTCTGCATATGCCAGATATATTCCTCAACCTGAGAGGCAATTGAGACATGCATTTAAGTATTGGTTATGTAATGTCAACACATATTTAGTTTTAGACTGTTAAACCTTTTGCCCCATTTTACAGGCCTACCTGAATGCCTGTTTCGGCACACCACAACCGCATTACACCACCATTACTATAACTCGGCTTATTGTATCCAACCACAAATGAGAAGGCTAAGTTGGCAGACGATGCCTGTAGTTGTGGGACAAATTGCCCAGCCTATAAATACACAGACCTCCCCTTCCTCTGGGCCGAGATCGCCTGGTTCAGCCCACCTACTCCCTTTATTAAGCCATTCATCTTGGTGGGCCCGCTTTTACAGGCCTACCTGAACATCCCAAAGTATTGTTGGGAATTCAAAGTGAACTTGGTCATGGCACCTGAGGATTGTGTGTACAGAGTTTTGCTATGATATGCTGCACACAAAGAGTTTAACCCATTTGCTGCTAGAGGTGTAATTGCACCTTCAGCAGTGGAATAGGATTTCCAGACTGCTTAATGTCAATTTTGTGCATATTTCTATGTACAGGCGCTCATTCATTGGCTGAGAGCAATCAGCTGACACTCAGAAAATTAATATGTGACAGGATCAACATTCTGCTTCTGCAGTTCTGCGTGATAGCACTCCTGGCATAGAAATCTGATGCAGGCTGGGAGCATACGTGAGACCACCGTGTCATTACCGATGATGAGTCATGAGCTGGAATGGTAACACCTCCTCAGCAAGGTCATGGAAGCTATGCAAGCTAGTTTCACATGGACATTATAGTTAGGGCACTCAGTAAACCTCAGGCACATTGGACATTTAGGGTTAATGTTAGGGTTAGATTTAGGTGGGTAACTTTTTATTTAGAGGTCAGTGTCACCTAGGAAATAAACAGTACATTTAAAATTATGTATAGGGTTAATTTTAGCCTTACCCCTATGGTTAAGGTAAGTAGTGAAAGAGGTTAAATAAAATTACCTAACCCTAATTTTAACCCTCAACTAACCCTAAATGTGCTTTACTGAATGCCCTAACTCAGGGCCGGATTAAGAGCACAGTGGGCCTGGTGCTGACAATTATGATGGGCCTAATTACTGAATCTTATCGACCAAAAACACTAAAACAATCATACCTCCCAAGCGTCATGTATCTGATGGAGATGGTGCTGGAGGAAAACTCATAGGATGCAGCTATAAGAAAACACATACTCTATGCTAATTTCTCTCTAATTTATGCTTTCATCTTTCAAGTAAATCCATAACCCCTAACAGCAGTGTCCAGTGAAGCAGGAAGTCAATGGGCGGAGTAAAAGGGTGTGCCACTGGCGCGAATCACGTGACAAGACCTGCCAGAAGGGGTGAACATGCCCAAAAAGGGGCATGTTTGTCCAAAGAATTGGAAGGTCAGCCTGGCATGAATGCATGCCAGGCTGCCTGCCAATCCTGCAGGCTGTCCAACTAAGTGCATACTATGCAGGCAGCACCTTGAGCTTGACATAAATGCGTCTAATGATGTGCTCACTCCATTCTTTCTAAGGACTGTCCCCTAGAACTTGCTGGTCCACTTGTCTCCTTACCTTCTTACTAACAGGCAGAAGTTCCTGGTATATAGTCTGAGACAGAGAAAAGGTGTCTGTAGTGAGTGTAGAAGAAAGGGGACATGCCACAGTGTTAGAGAGACCAACGTCTGCATTACCTAAACTAACTTTAATGTCAGCAAGTGCACACAAGTTTTGTTCCCATACATCCCTCTTAAGCTTCCAAACTTAAAGGGACACTATAGTCACCAGAACAACTACAGCTTATTGTATTTGTTCTGGTAAGTAGAATCATTCCATTCAGGCTTTTTGCAGTAAACACTGTCTTTTTAGAGAAAATAACTCCACTGGCTGCTCCTTAGATGGCTGCTAGATGTGCTTCCTGGGGCAGTACTGCCTAGTGTGCAGCACTGCCATTCAGTGTCTCTACCCTCTGCATGCAGATACTGAACTTTCCTCATAGAGATGCATTGATTCAATTTATCTTTATGAGGAGATGCTGATTGGCCAGGGCTATGTTGGACTTGTGCTGGCTCTGCCCCTGATCTGCCTAGTTGACAGTCTCAGCCAATCCTATGGGGAAGTATTGTAATTTGCTCAGACCACCACTTCTGAGCCAGCAGCTGCAGAATTGAATACAAGTAATATTTTACTATATTTAGGGAGGCAAGAAGGGGCCAGGGTGGTGGTTTTAACATAATAGGGTCAGAAATACCTGATTGTGTTCCTGACCCTATAGTGCTCCTTTAAGTAAGAGTATGTGAAGAGTAGTTAAGGTTGCCACCTTTCTTGGAAAAAAATACCAGCCTTAATCATTTGTATAATTAATTAGCTATGCGTGACATCACATGATGTAAATCACAAGGAGTGACATCAGAGAAAATTCTGTAAAATCACCAAACTACTCACAGTTTGATTCTGCTGTAGAGATGGATTGCTCCCAGTGTCTCCCTGTCTCCCAGTGTCTGAGTCTCGCAAGTCACCCAGTGTCTCAGTGTCCCTATGTATCACAGTGTCAGTGTCCCCATGTCGCCCAGTCCCCTAGTCTCCCAGTGTCTGTGTCCCCATTTCTCCCAGTGTCCCAATGTCTCAGTGTGTCCCCATGTCACTAGGATACTGGTGACACTGAGAGACCCGGGGACACTGGGAGACATGGGGACACAGACATTTAGGGAAACTGGGAGAATTGGGGACACTGAGACACTAGGGACACAGACACTGGGAGACATGGGGACACTGAAACATTTGGGGACACTAAGACACTAGGGACACAGACATGGGAACACAGACACTGGGAGATTAGGGGACACTGGGAGACTAGGGGACACTGGCTGGGAGACAGACACTTGGGGACACTGGGAGACATGGGGACAGTTGTGGACATAGACATGTGGACACTGGGACATATAGGGACACTGGGAGACATGGGGACACCAGGCACACTGAGAGACATGGGAAACACACACTGGAAGACTTGGGGACACTAAGACACTAGGGACACTGGCTGGGGGACATAGTGTCTCCATGTCCCAATGTCTCCCAATGTCCCTATGTCTCACAGCGTCCCCATGTGTCTCAGCATTCCCATGTGTCCCAGTGTCCCCTAGTGTCTCAGTGTCCCCATGTTTTCCAGTGTCCCCAAGTGTCTCAGTGTCCCCAGGTCTCCCAGTGTCTGTGTCCCCATGTGTCCTAGTGTCTCAGTGTCCCCTAGTGACAGTGTCCCCATGTGTCCCCTAGTGTCTGTGTCCCCTAGTGTCTGTGTCACCATATGTCCCCAAGTGTCTCAGTGTCCCCAAGTGTCTCAGTGTTCCCATGTCTCCCAGTGTCTTTGTCCTAGTGTCTCAGTGTCCCCTAGCATATGTGTCATCATGTGTCCCCTAGTGTCTGTGTCCCCTAGCGTATGTGTCATCATGTGTCCCCTAGTGTCTCAGTGTCCCCATGTGTCCCCTAGTGTCCCCCAGTGTCTGTGTCCCCTAGTGTCTCAGTGTCCCCATGTGTCCCTGCTGCCTTTCTCCCCCCCCCATCCCTCACTTACCTGAGCTGTAGAGCTCCTGTCTGGACTCTCTGTGTTGTGTAGCTGCTCCCCCACGGATCAGTGAGTAGAGAGAGGCAGGGAGGGATATTCTGTAACTTCCTATCCCTGCCTCTCTCCATACACAGTGACCCCTACTGGCCGGTGCTGGTATTGCAGAGTAATTTCCATTTATTCTGAGAAAATTACCTGCATTTGTATTGCTGGTATTACTGCAATACCGGCATGGCCAGGCAGCCTCAAATACAGTCTGTGTCATTAAAATACCAGTCAGGTGGTAAACCTAAGAGTAGTGTGTAAAAAAAAAAAAATGGGCCTATTCCATGGGCCTGGGCCTGGGCCTGGAGCTGCAGCTCCATCAGCCCCTATGTTAATCCGGCCCTGCCCTAACTATAAAGTAACTATGAAACTAGCTCAACTTACATTCTAGGACCTCGTCATGGGGAATGACGCGGTGGTCTCGCACATTCTCCCAGCCTGCAACAGATTACCCTACCCATCGGCAGTGCTGGGAAGCATATGCAGCACAGGCAACACCTGATCCGTGTCACCGTACGTGACATGGGTAGGGATTTCTGACGGGTTAGGTAAATATGACAGAAGTCTGGCACCCAGGAAAGAGGGCAAACTTGCAAAACAGTTTGATCCATTAAAAGGCAACAGCACCAGGGTATTCCTGCCATCATAACCACTACAGCAGACTGTAGCGGTAATGATGGTTGGAGTAACCCTTTAAGACTAAAGTAGCTGAACTTGAAACATTTACCAAGTCATCTATGCTTTCAGTTTGGATAATCTGGCCTTTAAATGTTAAATTTACTTTGAATCCCTGACAGTTCTGTGTGTTTGTGTGTTACTGTAGGTTTCTTCTTGTGTCGTGACAGGGATTTATCAAAGAGAGCTGGATGTTGGGTGATAAAAGGTAAGGGCTATCATGCTACTTCTCTGGTATGTCAATAAATGCATAGTTATGTGTGACTTCACTGTAAATATATAATAATGTAAAGGATTATAATGTAAGGTGTTTTAGAATGATAGGAACAGATGTTAGTACATCTATCATTCTGTTATTACAGCAACACACAATTATGTAACAGCCTAAAATGTCACGCCAAACCAAGTATATTCTATGCAGCAGAGAGATATTTTCACATGTGAATGATTGACGAAAACCTAAAAAAAAGATAGCACAGAACATTTGCAAAGACGTGAAAGGAAACATTTAAGAAAGAAAATAGTTAAAAATCAAAGAACTATAAAGGGCAAACAGGAAGGATAGGGAGGATATGACCAGAATAAAATGAAGGCATGCTGTGAATTATGTGCTTGGGAAACAGCAATGAGTGACATCCTAGCAAGAAAATGAATCAATATTCGCACAGCTACTAAAAGCAGACTGGGAATCTGTTGATGACCACTTTTCTAGAAAGGCTTTGTTAAATATTAATGTGTTGGCAATACAATACAATAAACTACATGTTAGTAACCTATAGGGGTAACCCTAATTTTAACCCCAACTTAACTAGTGCTTCTAATGGTGCTGTGTGACTAAGGTTATGTGATTTTTTGTTGTCTTTTTCAAGTATAATGTCTCAATTTTCTTATGTTACATTTGGGACATTATAGCAAGTAATTGTGTGCAGTTTGTAAAGTCCAAGAATCTAAGAAAACTCACATAAGGTATATCAAAACACCAAAATAGTGAATATATATTGGGCACCCACATTGTGACTTTAGTGCAGAAGCACATATTAAAAGAACACTATAGTGACCCAGACCACTTCACTTCATTGAAGTGGTCTGGGTGCAGTGTCCCAGTACCACTTACCGTATATACTCATGTATAAGTCGATCTCATGTATAAGTCGAGTGCAGTTTTGTGACCAACAATTGGGAAATATGCTATGCCTCATGAATAAGTCGAGGGTAAAACTTGGGGCTATGAAAGTCTGTGATTTTTATAATTATATACACACACACACTCATACAAACACACACACTCATACAAACACATACTCTGCATTATACACACACACACACACACACACACTCATATACACACACTCTGCATTATACACACACACACACTCATACACACACTCTGCATTATACACACACACTCATACACAAATTCTGCATTATACACACACACACTCATACAAACAAACTGCATTATACACACACACTCATACAAACACACACTCTACATTATATACGCACACACTCATACAAACACACACTCTGCATTATATAAGTAACAGAGAGCTGTTACTTACCTTTCCTGCAGCCCCTGTCAGCTCCCTTCTCCTCCGGTCTGGTCAGCTCCACTGTAAGTCTCGCGAGAGCCACGGGGTCAGAGCGCGAGACTTACAGTGGAGGAGAAGGGAGCTGACCAGAGCAGCTCACTGCCAGCCCCCAACAGGACTGCCGGGCTTGTAATGAGCCCAGCGGTCCTGGTCTGTATTATGGCAATGTAAGTTGCCATAATGCAGACACTGACTCGAGTATAAGTCGAGTGGGGGTTTTTCAGCACAAATAATGTGCTGAAAAACTAGACTTATACTTGAGTATATATGGTAGTCTTGCAATGTAATTATTGCAGTTTTTTAAAAAGTGCAATAATTAACATTGCAGTACTAAGACTGCCTCTAGTGGTGCTTCCTGGTTGCTAACGGATGTTTGGTCACCTTACTGACACTGGACATCCTAACTCTCTGCATGAGGACATCCAGCATCTATAAAATCCCCATAGGAAAGCACTGCGCCCTATGTAGATTTGGATGACGCAGGATGTCCTAATGCAAAGCGTGAGGACGTCCAGCATCATTTAGGCAACCAAATGTCTGTTAGCAACCAGTGACTATAATGTCCGTTTAATGTGTGCTTCTGCAGAAAAGTCACAATTTGTGAGTACGACCTTGTCCCCATGCACAGGCTCATATGGCTTTGAGTAGTTACAAGGCCAATTTTGGAGCATCCCTACTATAGTTTTAAATATCAGAAACAGATTTTGTAATGCTGCATTTGACTCAATCTAGGGCATTGTATGTGCGTATCAATTCAAATGCGTCTATAAAGTAAGGCATTTTGCAAAAGAAGATAAAGCATATCTCCAGTGGTTAACTTGAGTCATTTTGTGAATTCAGTTTGTTTCTTTGCACATGTCTGGTTTTTTTCTTTGCCATGTCATATTCTTTCTTTAGATGCTGCAAGATAAAACATTTTTTTTAGCTGATCTGCCAACACTTGATAAGAAGCTCTGAATATTTGTTTTGCATTGATATTGTTTTATAATTGCATTAGAAGTAATCCAATGCTCTAAATTCTACTGTGGGAATATGGACTATTTAATATTCTATTATACTGTCACTCAGTTCAAACGGTCATAACATTACCTAAATGAATGCCATACCTACCACTTTCTGTCACAAACTGGGCATTATTAGGTAAGGACGGACAGGTTTAGCATGTCAAGATCAATCCTTTTAGTATTTCTGGGGACAAACTATGTTTTGGATATTATGAAGACACTGACAGTTTTTTTTTGTTAACATTTTTATAAGTAAAATGCTAGTGTAAGAAAAAGGTGCGGTGGAACATACTAAACACAACTAAAAAAATAGTTGTTGTAATGTTTTTATTACCATAAAAAACATGTTTTTGATGCTGATTATTTTAAGGTGTATGAAACACATACTGCATTAATTCATACACGTCATTGCCTGATAATCACACTAATAATTTCTGCTTCACTAATGCAACTATATGTTTCATTGGCAGCATAAATATTTACCACCATAAACAACCCTGTTCTATATTGACAAAAAAAAAACAGACAAAAGCTCTTTGCATTATTCCCTGGTAAACCAACCGGTAAAAAGTACAGATCCTATAATACGAGATTAAACTGGGAAACAGTAAAAACAAGGTAATCACAATCAAACAGCTCATCTGTAGCTTGCTACTGTTTCCCTATGCATCACAAATCCCACCAGCAGATCAAGCTGTGGTGTCCTCAGTGACCCCCCAGCAGCTTATGTTACAATGTATCTATCCAGTTTATACTGATGGGAGGACAGGAATGACTTTGTTTGGGTAGCAGCAGCAAAGCCACCAAATGACCCCATTGCAGCAATGTCACCGTTACTAGTGCACATTCATCACCATCAGTGCAGTCAATACTGCAACAAACTATAGCCAAATATACAAAGCACTATGCTTGTTTTCTGCATCTCCCATACACACTATATTATCTGACAGCAAACAAAGTGGGCTGGATAACAGTTAAAAGGAGGAGCAGATTTCTTTGAGCCAATCCTATGCCTCAGCAGAGCCTCCAATCTATGCCCAGCTTACATCCTGGCATTCAGATACTCAGTCATCCTGCTCCAGTTGTCTATAATGCTGCAAAGGAATCATTAGTGGGGCATCTCCCTGCCAAGCTGTTCCCAGCACTGTGGTTCCCTCCTCCCACTCCTCCTCCACTTCTAGTCTGCAGCCAAAGTGACAGGAGAGAGAGCCATAGTAACACCAGTGAGGTTTAGGGAAGGAAAATACCTGAAAGGGTTCCTACGCCTGATTGATGGCTTTGCTGAACCAATAGTGTAGTGAGACAGGGAGCAGGGGGAGGGCTTTGAGTTGTAACCCAAACTGGGCTGAGGATAGGTTGATATCTGATGGTGTAGAGTGCTAGTGCCTTTGCATGTATGTGTGTGTGTATGTGTGAGAGGGAGCGTGTGTGTAAAAGCAGAGGCAGTCAGGGAATACAGTGTAGCAGTGTCTCTGTCTAGAGATAGGCTGTTGCATTTCAGTGCTAGCTGCAACAATCTTTGGCTTTATAATTCTATTTTGTTTTTTTGGGGGAAAGGGGTATTTCTGGTTCTACATTTTTCTCCCCTTTTTGATTGCTGATGATTCAGATCTGAAAAAAGAGGATAAAAAGAAAAAAAAAAAAAAAAGGAATAACTTTGATCCAAACTGGGATTTAAAGACTGTAATCCATTGAAAGCCTCTTTCCTACGAGAAGTGCACACACCATCTGGAAATGTCTGAAAACAAGGCGGTGGATCCCAAGTTATCAACGTTGGACAGGGTGGTGAAAGGTAAGGCACTGGGGCTTTTGGGGGACCGTGTATTCTCTCTATAGGATTGGGGTACGGGTAGGATTTAAAGGTGCTTTCTTTCTTAGACTGCCAGGCAACATATGGGTATTTGGGTAAGGGGTGAGTGCTGCGTTTTGCAGTCCATAATGATCTGTGGGTCTGTGTTACATTGCAGTATTTTGGGGGGAGGGGGTGGTTGGGTAAGAGAGAGAGGGTGGGAGTCAGACAGCACAAACCTTGCGCAGGCTCCACTTCCTCCTAAATACATAGCCGAGATCTCAAGCTATGGCAATGCCTACCTACCACCCCCACACTGCACCCCCTATTATGGCAATAGCTGTATAGGGTGTGTGCTGCTCATATTTTATTTCCACCCTAAACAGATGGCGTGGTCCATTCCTACAGGTATAGAACGCATTTATATGGCGAGAGAACGTTGATCACAATTTGCAAATAAATCCGTCACGTAGTAGTTGAAATTAATCATTATTATTAGTATTAGCATTGGGTGGGGTGCTGTTAGGTTCTAAGAGGAAGATCTGCGGTGCTTCATGTTCATTCCTAGATTAGGGACTGTGAACAAAATGGAAACATCCCTTGTTCTTTCTGCTCACACAGTAATAACACCATTTTGCAATCTATTATGCCATAGCTCAACACTGTGGAGCTGCTGTTGCTGCAGTAATGACAGCACACATGTGCCTGGGGTGGCAGACTGCACGATGAATAATGCTGATTAGCCCCCTGTGGTGTGGCCTTAATGATTCAATTTATATTACATGCTTCCGTAAAAGTATTTGTCTTCCAGTTTTATATATTACAAATGACCATTGAAATATGTGTTTAAAAACAGTTCTTAATGGCCGAGTAATGCTAGAGATGAACATCTGTGCAGTTTTCTTTGTGTGTGTGTGTGTGTGTGTGTGTATATATATATATATATATATATATATATATATATATATATACACACACACACAACTCATGGTTTTTCATAACCACATCTGTGAATGCATGAATAGGATTTGTGGTCTAAGATTCCACCCACTGTAAATTATACTAATGCAGGTGTCTTATCACATAGCATGGCAACATTCCATTGCTCTGTCTGGAGTGCACTAGACACCTGGATTATATTATAGGAAATTTATATTCTTTATATTATTGTAATTGCTGGTTTTTTGGGGGGTTTTTCCCCGCTGTCTAATGTGATGTATTGGCATGTCATATTCATGGTTAATAATCCAGCTATACTGGCTTGGTGAGATAAATTGCACCAAGGGATTCACTTATGCCCTGGAGGTAGCTGTATTGCTTGAGAAAAGCCTGCAGTCAATATGTCCTCAAATTGGTACCTCCCCCAGAGAACAATGTTTCATGCACTCTTATTATGGGATTTGTTACATTCCTAGATTTGACATCTTCAATATTGATTTTGAGGCCTGTAATTTTAATTCTGTGTTTGAATATAAAAAATTATACAATGTTTTTTTTTTTTTTTCTACTCTCTTTAGTTGTCCATTAGCCATCTAGCGATCTATCTCACATTCAACATGTAAATAAAAATAAATGCATTTAAAAAAAATCAAAAAAATCAGAGTTGGTCAAAACAAATCCCATCAACTGGTTTGTAGAACTACATTTCCTGTAATTGCAAAGCACCATGGGAGTTGCAGTTCAAAATCAGCTTGGGCTACATTTGGGCCATTGCCTTTAAGATGTTTTTACTCTACCTATGGTGAAAAACATTACCTCTTACCCCTTTGGGAAATTAGTGGTTAAATCGCCAGTTTAGAAATTGCAAATTCCAGAGTGCTGTCAGGAGGTTTTACATGTAGGAGCAGTGCCACATTCCTCACTCCTGTTCTGAACTTAACCCCTTTTTAGTTTCATTAAAACAGGGTAAAAATATTTTCTTGTACATGACCTAACATTTGAAATTAAGTTTCACTCAATATTTTTCAAGCTCTCTCTAAACAAATTCTGTGTTGGCTTTTTGCAACCAAGTGTATAAAGGAAGGCTATATAATTCTGAAAGCATTGTTTTGTTTAAGGCTGATCTGTCACCTATTTTAGCATGTTGTTTTTTTTTGCACATTTTGTAATTTTAGCTTGGATTTAAAAAGGTGATCCAGTTCAAGACTTTGATAATGCTGTTTTTTGTTTGTTTTTCAATACGTATTCTAGTTGACTCACCAAAATCTCTTTTCTCGTTAGCAATCTTCTCCCTTATACTTCTAGAAGCCTAGTTTGCACATTCATGCATCAATTGCAGGACTGTTGATATCATTATTAAGAGTCAATCTAAGTGCCAAAAACAATTATAGTTTAAAGATACAGTTTTGTTGCATAGAACATGTAGTCTCATTGCTTAATTCTTTGACATTTTGAAATTAAATCACTTTATTTATGTAACTATAGGATTCCATACTAGTATCTTATAGACATACAGTGTCCATTTTTTATAGTAATATATGGGGAGATTCAATAAGCCAATAGAAAATATTCTCTAGTATAAGTGCCTTTCTGCAAACTTAAATGAAAACATTTAGGACTATTTATTTGTAGGCTGATGATAATGATCCAAGAGGTGGTGGTGGGTGCAAGAATAATGAAGCAGCCTTCTGGTAGCAACATCACATTAAATCATCTGAAGTATAGAATGTGAATATTCTGCATAGTTAGTGAATCATAAGCAGATAATGACAAATTAGACAACATTGGTAGTAAAAAAAAGTCCAACTCATACCGTGGCCGCGTTGGGGACAAAAGGTGTGTGTGTATATATAGGCCTCCCGTAAAAGCATTGAGGAGTTCCTCAGATGAGGAGGCAGAGTAGTGAGGATCCGTCTGCAACGCCATATTAGGCCGAGGCTTATTCAACAGTAACTCGTTAATATTGGGTGATTCCTTGCCCGAGAGTACTTTAGGCTTCTTAGTCTTCTTCCTCATAACTCCCAGGAAAGTATGAGAACACAAATCGATTTTTGTTATGGAAAAAATAATAATTTCTCCAGTTATCATTTTCGGAACAGAGCACAGTAGACCTGTGGCATTTTCCTTGCTGCCTCAATATTACACCACAATGTATTTTATTCTGTTCATACAATTTGTCTAAATTTCTCTATCTGGAATGTATTTATTTATTACTTATATCTATTATCATGTAAGGTGTTTATTTTTTTTTTTTTATCCAGCTTCCAGCTGTGATCACTGTGTCCACAATGCCTCTCCATGAGAAGCATTTGAAAGGACACTGCCCAAAGCCAAGTGCTTTGGAAATCCCTTTGATTCTTATTATGGATGCATCTACTTGAATGTCTATGCTTAAAAATATCACAGAGGAATAACTTTCAATATTTTCAGCATATGCTACAGTAAAAATGTCTAATGGCAGTAGCCATTTAGTTTAAAATATGCAGAATGTTTGCTGTTTTTTCTCTAGAATTCTACAAATAGAAGTTGGTCTGCTGTTTGTAAACTATGGTACTGAAACCATTATAGCTTTATGAAGTAGCATGTGAAAGCATCATAAATTCACATTATAAACTGTTATTTGACTCCTGTTAATTTCCTTTTAAGGCAAAGTAGTTCGTAAACATAATTGTATGATCTGAGACAAAAAAACAACAACTTTACTTGTCTACTCTGTAACACGGTGGAAAGCTGTTCTTATTTGAACTCAGAGGCAGGTACCAATAATTTGAATGCAGATGATAGGTCCACATTACCGTAGTATTGAAGTCCTTTTATACTGGTTGCCTTTTAAAGCATCTGTCACCGAATTTCCCCCCCTATGTTTAGTGGCCATCTTGGTGGTAAAACGCTTCCCAGGGCTTTGTGAGTCCACACACTGCTGAAAGTGCCGCTTCTCAAAAAGGAGATAAGAACTTGGCAAATAATTAAAAAAGTTGACAAAGGATGGGGAGGTAGACTAAAACAGTGCTCCTCAACCCTCTCATCAGGGCACACCTAACAGTCCAGGATTTAAGGATTGCTCGGGTGTTTCTAAGGTGTTTAAAAAAAATAAAAAAAAATAAAAGCACCTTAGACTTAAGTCAGTTTATATTTCTATTTCTAAACACCTTACACACACCTGGGTAATCCATAAATCCTGGACTGTTAGGTGTGCCTTGAGGAGAGGGTTGAGGAGCACTGGACTAAAACTCCATTTGTCAGCCTGCAGGATATACATAAGGAAAAATAGTCTCTACTTTGTTCCTTATGTATAAATACAAAATGATTAATAGTGTAAAAAAAGTGTCGCTTTAACAATCTTCTAACGTCATGTCTCTGTAGACAACTGAAATATGCATTGCAAGACCTTTTTTAGATTATCTAAATGATATGGTCACCAGAATCTAATGAATTGCACTAACCTATTCTTTCATCTAATGTGCTCGGCCATTTTAAGGGAGAACTTATGTCAGAGAAACTATGACAAGACATGTCAAATAATGACCAAATCCGTAGTTCAAAGCACCTGTAGTGTGATACTTAAATATTGAATACTAATCCCTTCTAACCACCATCCCTTGATGCGATCTGTAGCATATAATTAATTCTACACAATGTCAGCTTTAAGATTTAGGTGCACACTGCATCAGGGATTCCCTTGTTACCACTCTGAAAAGTAGTAAACCCCCCCCCCAAAAAAAAATAACTCTGCTGGGATTTCTGCAAACGTTAAATTATTAGTACAGCAATGTAGAGGGAATCTAATAAATATTAACAGGACATTTTCCAATACATTCTATACTGGTGTTGGCTGTATCATGTATACGGCTGGCTTATGTAGAAGCAGTTGGTACACAGAATGTCTGGTCTTACTATGAATGCTGTAAGGCAGGATTGGTCTGGCTGCAGCCCTTTAACTTGTGAAAGGATAATCTAAGCACCAAAATGACTTCTATGAGGGTCACCCGAGACACCTATACAATTTTGATGCATTTGATAATGTTGGTCTCGATAATGTTGGCCTCATTAACCCCTTAAGGACACATGACATGTGTGACATGTCATGATTCCATTTTATTCCAGAAGTTTGGTCCTTAAGGGGTTAATGTGCTGTATTGCTTAAATCTTCATAGTTTTTGAACAAAAAAATGAATGTTTTGCAGAATGCTCCACCATAAACCTGCCTCTTTAGCCACACCCCTTAATGCCAGAAAAACTTGTGTATGAAATGTATTCACATAGTATCAGCCCCAACAGCACTGAGTGAGCTGCTGTCTCTCTGCTTGTTCTTTCCTTCTAATGCAGGTTGCTTTGCAATGCTGTCAGTGTGTGCATACATTTCATAAGGAAGTATTTTTATTTTATTTTTTATGGGGTGTGGCTAAAGAGGCAGGCTTATGGTGCAGCATTCTGCAAAAATATTTATTTACTTTATGCAAAACGTTAAACTATTAAACGTTATAACTATTAAATGTGTTAGTTATATTGGTACCTGGAGTCTCCCTTTAATTAAGTAATTATGGGGCATATATGCTGCCAATATGGCCTTGCAGATGTTTACATTTTGTCTTTAGTGGCTGTCAATCAGATGGCAACTAGGTGTTTTATACTAAAGTAAATTCAGTTATTGAATATATATTTTGTGCTGTGTGTGTGCTGTGCTTCTTTTTGAGCACTGGATCACACATGCACCATATGTCCATAATGCTTTTTCATGAGAAGCAATAATTGAGCAAAAGTCATAAGTCTTCATGAGTTCAGTGAGCTATGATGTGCAGACCTGCAGTGAGGAGTATGTCCGAGGTCTAAACGACATGTACATTTTTAATATAAAGGTGTGTTGATGATGATGATGATAATAATATTTATATAATATATATATATATATATATATATATATATATATATATATATATAATATATATATATATATATATATAATTTTTTTTTTAATGGGGTAGGATGCAGTATTTTAATATATTAAAGGAGCATTTCTAACTTTAAAAAAACAAGTATGAGTAGTGTATGAGCATTTCCCCAAGCAATCGTTCTTATATAATTCTCCATTTTACATTATTTTTCTTTAATTAGACCTGACAGGAATATAGTGACCCTGTCTGACATGCTTCGATTTTAGCTGAATCTTTCTTTAAAAAAAATAATTGACTGTTTGTCACGGCCGGAGGGTGGAAATTAAGAATCTCTATACTATACCACCACGTGAAATTGGCTTAAATAATGAGAGTTGCAGTTCAATTAAATGCCAGGGCATATTTAAAAATTTGTTTATAGGGTCACCAAATGTATCATGCAAGTAACAACCACACATATAGTATGATTTCATTAAACAGCGTCTAAGCACTTTATGTAACCTTGTGGGTAAAACCCCAAGTTTACAAAGCTATGTTTAACCTGGCAAAGAAAATGTTTGACATATGGTGAAGCCTCGCTTCCAGCACAATAACAGACTATATTGAATATGCTTTTGTTTCTGGCCTTGTATAAATCTGAACTAAGGTTACTAGTATAATGCAGAATTTTGATACAAAAGGAATACCAAATACATTGCAATTACCAGCATGTAGTTCTGAACTGTATCCTAGAAAATGTGCATTGATTCTTCTGAAGAAGGTAATTGACATCAATATTCCTTTTACACAGGGAAAGCCTCACGATGTTCATAATAATTATACAGTTGGGTTAGTAACAATGATGTAATTACATGTTATTTAAAATCCACTTTTATTTTTTTTAGCTTGGTGTCTCAGCAGTGATTTGCTTTAAAAAAAGTGGAAAAAAGGTAACTGTTTTCATGAGTCAGAAGACTGCCTGTTAATCAAGTTAGGTAACAGGCTTTGAAGATTGTGTACACATAAATCCTCTAATATAATCTTAAAGTGTACCTGTCATGAAAATACAACCTAATCTTAAATGAAAGAGAATCAAGTTTCATCTATAATTTGTGCTAGCAAATGTCTAGATTTATCTAAAATCAGAGGTTAAGAAGCTGTCCTTTCCCCTCCTCCCCCTCAGCCAGTTCAGTATGTGCTGATTTGCACAGAGATGAGAGCGCTCATCCACTGTGCATGCTTTTTCTGCTTGAATTCTGCCTAAGGGAAAGCAATACCTGCAATGGGAAGAAGAGGGAGTGACAGGCTCTGTGTCAGAGCAGCACCAACACCAGGCTTTGACAGAGGAGAGAAACAACTAAAACGATTTATTACAGAAAGCTTTCGTATCAATGCTTTTTAACTAATGAAGCTATTTTAACTACTGTAATGAGACTAGTGATCTACATTTTATAGAAAATTCAGATTAGGTGGTTTAAGATATATACACACTTATTCCTTTAAAAACAATGGACTAATTAGGATTGAGTCGCAAAAAAATCAGCCCTAAAATAACTGCTGCTTATTTAACATTTGACCCAGATTTGCACGTGACTATTTCATAAGTTTGGCTCTACTTCCATGGCTGAGATCATCAATCTTGACAATCTCAGCCAATCCAATACTTCCCCATAGTAAAGCATTGGAAGACTATTGCGCATGCACTTAAAAATGCCACTGCATCCATTTAACTTCTCATTGAATCAATGCATCCCTATAGGGTACATTAACGTATGTGAAGCACTGACCCAGAAAGCACCTCTAGAGGCTGTCTTAGTGACTGTCGCTAGAGATGTCACCAGGCAGCAATGTAAACACTGCATTTTGTCTGAAAAGTCAGTGTTTACATTGAAAAGTTTTCAAGGACATGATATAGACTTCAGAACAACTACATTAAGCTGTAGTGGTTCTGGTGACTATAGTGTCCCTTTTAAGAATTGTATTTTTGGCCTTGATTTCTCTGGCTCCTAACTTTTTTGCAGTGGTGTGTCCCTTTTAACTTTGAGGGTCGAACCACATATCCTATAAACCTATGCTGGCCACGGGTTTATGCAATGGCTACAACACACTTGAAAACCATGGAGAGACACAATTTACTTATATTCCCTGGTACTGCAGATTCAGCAAATGTGCTGTATCCCTGCAGGGATGTTGATTTCATAACGCTCAGGATATAGAGTTCGAAGCACCAGGCAGGAAGATTTTTTTTTTTATATATATATATATATATATATAATATATTGCTTTGTGGAAATTAGTACTGGGACTTGATATTATAAAAAAAATAAAAATAAAATCCACACCCCTTCTCTGTATACATGATTTTTAATGAACTATCTCCATTGCATTTTTATTTTATTTTTTTCAAAGTGTGCAGGTATTTATCTATCATGGATCCAAAGAAAAGATGGGGGAGAATGCTCCTCCCCTTGAAATCACCTGTGGAAAGAGTTTTGGTAAAGATTTGCCTGTTGGAACCAAACCACGGAATGTGCATATTGTCTTTTTTAATAACTTTGAAAATCCAATTTTGCAGTGGTTTTACCGTGCTGCTCATGATTTAATAAGGATCTGTATACTGTCCATCTTTATTAAATACACATTTTACTCTTGATACAGACAGGCGTTATGTTTATAATAGCAATGTATATTTTAAGGAGGTAAAAAGATAAATAATAAAAGATTATGAAATTATTCTGTTACGTCCGGGGTAGACACACTGTGTTAGTGTGGTTTTTTTTTTTTTTTGTTTGTTTAAATGTCTGCAAAGCATTGAGAAAGAGAGGATAATTTGAATTTTTAATCTACCCATTATAGATACTGTATTTGACATTGTGGGATAAAATTGATAGTGTATGTATTATTTGGGGGTTGCATAATTATGTTGGATGTACATAATTTAATGTGTATTAGGTTAATGATTGTTTTATGTGTTGGAATGTCCCTTGTATGAATATTGTCTCTTAAGACTAAAATAATCTTTCTTTCTTTCTGTCATGACAGTTTCATGTTGTTTTTCCCCGTTTCTCTTGCACCATAACACTTTAACAGGAAGTGATACATTGCTATCACTCCTAATGCATGTGTTGTGTTTCCCTAATACAAAACCCAACAGGAAGACGGGCAATTGCACACTAAAAGCGTTTGCAGCATTGTATTTTTATTTTATTTTATTTTTTTACATTTTAACTGCTGCATGCATTTGTAGCAGTGTTGGCTTACACAAGCGTATGTGTAGTAACTTCTACTATGAATGGTTTACCGTAACTTAGCAGACCTATGTAAGAAACATCTCTGTTGCTATAGGTAAAGAGAAGTCAATTAAAAGAGAGAATATACAGATATTTATTTATTACAAATTGTTTTAGAAATGCCTTTTTTTTTTTTTTTTATGTATTCAGTCCACCCTGGTCTGACCATTTATGTTAAAATGGCTCTAAAACTTGTCCAAATCTTAGATTGGGTGATGGGCTGCTTAGGTAATCATTTCTACCTACAAAATAATTTTATCGTATAAGATTTAAAAGTCTATATGAATAAATGTTTCTGCTAGATTTATTTAATTGTTTTGTACATTAGATACATTGCACCTCCCACAGGGAGTGCGGCAATTTAGTTACCTGGCCTATAATCTGGACGGATAGAGCACTCTGCACTGTATTACTGCTTCTCTGTCAACATTGCACTTGAATTAACATATTAAGGAACCGTCCAAACACAAAAGTACAGAATTACATTTTTGCAAAGCAAATTAAATAGACACTATAGTCACCAGAACAACTACATCTTCTTGTATTTGTTCTGGTGAGTAGAACCATTCCCTTCAGGCTTTTTGCAGTTAACACTGTCTTTCTTTTTAGAGGAAATGCAGTGTTTATTTAACAGCCTAGGGATACCTCCACCGGCCACTCCTCGGATGGATGCTAAAGGTGCTTCCTAGGGCAGTTCCTTCTGCATGGAGATACTGAACCTTCCTAATGGAGATGAATTGATTCAGTGCTGTATTTGGCTTGTGCTGGCTCTGCCTCTTTGACAGTCTCAGCCAGTTCCTATGGGAAAGCATTGTGATTTGGCTCCGATAATCACTTCTGATAATGTCAGCCAAGCAGGCAGATCAGAAGCTGCAGTTGCAGACTTTAATAAAAGTAAGATTTTAATATATTTTAGGAGGGCAAGGGTGGACAGGGGGGCTAGATGGTGATTTAACAATATAGGGTCAGGAATACATGTTTGTGTTTCTGACCCTATTGTGTTCCGTTAAAATCACCTATCTCCGCAAATACAATGCTACAAAAGCATGTAGTGTGCAACAGCCCATCTTCCTGTTGGGTTTTGCTTTAGGGAAACACAACACATGCATTAGGTGTTATCGCAATGTATCACAAGGGGAAAACCAGCATAAATCTATCATGATGGAAAGAAAGAAAGGGGCACTTCTATCACCTTTTGCCCCCCCCCAGAAAAAAATTATACCATCAGTTCAGTACTCGTAGTTGGGACTACTTTGTCTCTGTATTTCTCCTCTGCATGAGTCTCTTAGACTCAAGGCCTCTAAGAGTCAATACTGCCAGCCGTCAATAGTGGACGGAATTTGCTGTGTCTGAGGAGGATCCCTTGCTAATGCGTCAATGCACGCTAGAGTACAGCAGTGACATTGGCTCCGAAGATGACCCACCAGATCAAGATGGCAGTGCCTGCGGGGACTGGATCAGGTAAGTAAACTCCCCTTTACCTGCCCCGGCCAATGAACCCCCATTGGCGGTATCGTCATCATCGGGGGACTTTGCGAATTTGGGAAAGTCCCCAGACTGTTACAGCGCCACTTTAAGTTGCAGATGTATTGGTAAGAAGTCAAATGGTTTGGCTATCTACAGAGGTGCTAAGGTGCTTCTTGCACTATAACCACCACAGCACTCTGACGTGGTTATGGTGCTTGGAGTTTTACTTTAATTATGAGCAATTAAATAAAATTTTGGTTTAAATAAAATTGGAAAAATTATTCTGGTCAAC
Source organism: Pelobates cultripes (assembly GCA_933207985.1). NCBI lineage: Eukaryota > Metazoa > Chordata > Amphibia > Anura > Pelobatidae > Pelobates > Pelobates cultripes. The sequence goes on from OW240917.1 coordinate 158,854,551, forward strand.
AATGTATTTAGTTCAGCTATATTGACATAAAGTTTGAAATGCACTTTGATTTTCCCAGTTAAAGGGACTCTCCACCTCCAAAATAAATAAATAAAACCGTGCTTAGAAGTTTTTTTTTTTTTTTTTGTTTTTTTTGTTTTTTTTTCTTCCCTCTGGGAGTGTATCTAAAAAAAACAAAACAAAACCTACAAATCTCTTATCTAAAGCCCTTGCAAGCCACCCCAAGCCCTCCCATTTTAACTCAGCCCAGATGGCTCTATGGCTGTCAAATTATAGACTTCCCATGGCAGGGACTCCTGGTCAATTGCCTGCCTCTTGGGCTTAGCTCCATTGAACTAAACAACTAGTAAGTAACAAGACCAGTTGGTTAACAGCTAGGGAGTGTAACAGTTAATTTAGAAAATTGCAAACGTTCTAATGAAATCTGCACTTTTTGTAAAATGGGGGGAAAATTTGCATGGACTCTTTACACCTAAAGAAGTGCTTTGGTAGTCTGGATTATTATGTCCCTTTTAGTGAACAGCCCCTGCAAGAGTGCTGCGCCTTTACTAATATTTTGATAGCAGCTCACACACAGTCCCTAGTTAACATATTGTATATTTTAAACTGTTAAACATTGGTGAATATTGATCACTTGAAACTTATTTGCATATGCGTCACTTCTTAGACAGAAGAAACCGATCAATGCAGGGATGCCACTGTTCCTCCACTAATGAATTCTGGATGCCAGAGGAATGCACTCTTCCTGATAATTTGCCAGTCGCACGGTGTTGAAATTCATATGTGATACCTCAAAAAGGCACTAATACGTATAAAATCTTTTTATTATGAAAAAATAATTTTAAAAAATGGAAAACCTTTCTGTACTTTCTGTATACAAATAACCAAAAAAATATAAATAACATATAAGTTGATAACAAAAATTATGTACTTCTGCCTCTGAGAAGTATAACTAATGCATATTTTCAATATGCATTAACCATATTTATTGGAAACGTAAATGTATTACCGGTAATTATTTTTTTTTTTTTTTTTTTTTTTTACGTTTAGCATCTTACTTCAAAATAAAATGTCCTACCATATTACATACTGCAAACTGCTTTAACCCCTTAAGGACCAAACTTCTGGAATAAAAGGGAATCATGACATGTCACACATGTCATGTGTCCTTAAGGGGTTAAGTATCTGCCAGAACTGAATACAGGTATGCAGGACATATTTGTATAAAGTGTTGAAATGATAATTATAGTACTGGGTCATTAAAGGGTTAAGCCTATGTAGTGTGAGCTTTAAACAAACAAGCTATATCTGTGCCTGTGCCATATTCTCAAGACTCTTGGTGTCACTTACAATTTGTAGGGGCCATCTTCACTATCTATTTTTAGTGAAGCCGTTTCCCTGGAACAAAGAGAGGCTATTGACAACTAGTACCCCTGTCTGCTCTCAGCTTGATGCAAACGGTGCATGTTCAGGGGGAAAAATGCTTCATGATTAAAAGTACACTGCAGGCTTTTAAAATCACAAATTTGTTTTTAACTAGTCTTTAAAGGGGCATTTCAGATATCTACTTCTTAGGTGCAATATGTAGGTTAGAATATAGTTATTTACGCTGGGTGTTTTTTTTTGTTTGTTTTTTTTAAAATCTTTATCACCATCACAGAGTACAAAAATACAAATAAAAATTGCATTACATACTTATGGACAAATACACTGTGATGGTCATTTTAGATACAGTGTATATATAAAAAAAAAATAAAGTTGCGCACTGGTCCAAAAATATCAGTGGTAAGGCAATTTAATTGTATACAGTAGCCAAAGTGTCCATGACTTGCTGACTTGGTGGAGGTTGAAAAATTGACTACCAATATAATTGGAAAGAAATCTTGTAACCACAATGTGGTTAATTTTCCCTGTTTATCAATTTCTCCCTGGGTAGTGCGAGAATGTAAACCTAGAGGTCAGGAGTAATTCTGCAATACTTAAAAAAAAACAAAAAAAAAAACTAGATTATCTACATGAGACCATAAGATAAAATATTTTTGGGACATAACCACCATCCTGATGGCTGCATTAATGTTAGTATATGTCAGTCGTAGGTTTGCACATACAATAAGTTGACAATTGGAGTGGTATACCATTTGAAGAGCATCTTCTAGCAGTGCTCTTGGAAGGTGTCTTGGCTGAGAGCACTCAGCTGACAGGGGATCAGCATCTAGCTTCTGCAGCTCTGAAGAACCCAAATGCATATCAGCTAGCATCAGAGAAGGCTTAGCGCCCAACCTTTGTAGGAGCTTCCCATACATCCTCATTCTCCTTTTCATCAACTGGCATGGAATTACTTGTATCCTACTCTTAGTTGGAAGATATATAGAGATAGATATGGAAGTCTAGTAAATTAGGTTACGTGCCACTAGACCAAGATATCATACATTTTTGTCTGTCTATCTATTTCAATATCTATCTATCTCATTGTGCTACAAGTACTGCTGTACATGATGCCGTGACTTTCTGGGATGTGTAACCATACAAATGTATACTGGCTGTCAATATTAAAGAATCTATAGCTTGCCTGTTGATTTCTGACATAAAATTAGAAGTCAAGCAGGGCATATATAATGCCTTATAATGGTCAACATGGTAGATTTAGAGGGGGGAACTATGAGACTTCTCACTAAAATGTGGACATTAATTGATCCCTTCAAATAATGGCTTCAAGAAATTAAATTATTACTGCTGATCAGAGTACACTGCCAGTTTCCTTGCTATTTCCTAAGCTACCGGCCCCACCACGCCAAAGAGGGTTTTTCATTGGCTGAGCACACTCAGCTGACGGGGGATCAACATCTAGCTTCTGCAGAACCTAAATGCATATGAACCAGCATCAGAGAAGGCTTGGCGCCCAGCGAGAACACAGTTAAGGGGGGGAAAACTAACGCAGTTTATTTATTTTGTTTAGTCTCTTAAGTCTTCCGTTAACAAACACCAGCATTAGAAAAAGGGTTCAGGCACCTTTTTATTAAAAGATGTTGAACACTGCAACATTTTGACTCCACATGGTCTAATAAAGGTGCCTAAACACAAGGGAGTGTACAGAGAAAGGATCTCGGGAGTGCCCCCTATCCTTTCTCTGTACACATTACATTTGGAATCCAGACCAGATTCATTTGGGGTTAAGCACCCCGCCCAGGCCCCCCAGCTTCAGAGGCTCCTTTAGAGGTGGCCACAGGTGTGTGTGTGTGTGTGTGTGTGTGTGTGTGTGTGTGTATATATAGGAGGAGTTTTTCAATAGTCAGGTCACTTTTATTATTTTCTTCAGTCAGCACAGATATCATCTGCAATAGTGAGTATACTCATCTTGGCACTAACACGTAAATTGTTTAGTTTTAACACTGTTTTTAATTGCTTTCATCACTTATTTTTGTATACTCACTATGCTCTAACCAGGATTTAATTTAACACCTTTTATTTTCAACACTAGTACTATTTAATTTTGTCCCCCACATTTTAGCGTAGAACCCACCAATATTGGGGTACTTTGAAAGTAGTGGTGGGCTTAACATATGGCCATATGGTGTAACCAAATCCCCATATTTATTCTTAGATAGGCATTTTAGTAGCCTTCTTTGTGTTTATATTTTTTGTAGTCTGAGTGCGCCGCAACTATTTATCTTCTCATTTATGAACACAATGGAGTGTCTGGACCCTTTTTCTAATTCTGGTATTTATTATCTTCTGGGCTTGTGCTGGCCCTTGGTTTAGCTGATCACCCTGTCTTAAGTGAATTGAGTGTGGTTCCTTTTTCCATTTTTGCATTTCGTTTAACAAACAATGATCTTTAAGCTTTAAATACATGAATGTGTTTTTAGTTTAGTTAAAGAAAACGATCAAACTTTTTTTCTCCAAATATTAGTCATTGACCCATTAAATTGGATACAGTTAATCTACAAATAACTCAGTTCTGATATATCTGTTAAAATAATTTTGGAAATGTAGTATTGTGCATATGAACCAGATATGCATCTGGTTGGAAAAATTTAAATAACAACCAGCAAGAATGTGTCGCTATGTTTAAAATTGTGATTTAAAAAGTCTGACTCACTAGTGATTTAAAACCAAAATCACAATTTAAATCGACTTGATTTACACAAAATCCTGCAGCCATCCACACCATGTACATTATAACTGTTACCAAATAGCTATTTATTTAGGTGAATAATCTGTCTCTACTTCAGGCCCGGTTTGGTGTTGAAAGTTTGCACTCCAGTCTGTTTAGTTAATGTAGATGTCAACTTTCTATGGCTTAATGCTGTTGTAGGCTTTAGAGAAATGAATGTGTCTTGGAGTTTCTTACAGCATGTCTTCTTGTTTTCTGGCACTGTTATAAAATTACTCAGCATGTTGCCTGTAGACTTGCATTATTATTATTTTTTTTTTTTTCTTTTCAATGTGTATTCTCTGCCTAATGCCAGCAATGACCGAAGATGTAATTCTATTCGGAATGATCAATGGTTTGCAGATGTCCTGGTAAAAAATATATCTTCTTATTTATTCCCTGTGACTCCTGGTGTCTGTGGATATTTGAGAGCTGCCGTTTAACAGCTGGAATTCTGCTCTTTGGTTTCCTGCGTACAAAATTATTTAATAGGTCACGCTTAATAATCGTGTCTTAATTAATTGGTGAGACCAGCTAATATTTTATTTGAAAACAAAATGTTGTATTTAAGTGCTCTGCAGTGATAAAGGTGCCAGGAGTCCCCTAGCAGCATTTTATGGTAAGTATGCAAACTTTTTTCAAACCTTATGATATTTACCTCTGTTTCCTGGTTAACTTCCAATTCTATATGCTGACTATTTTATTTTTGAATACTTTCTAGGGTTTTTCAAAGCACCATGTACACTTCAGTGATTTGAAGTGGTCATGATGCCTGGAGTCTTTCAATTTAAAAACCTGCATAATACAAGGTTTAACCTCTCTGCTGTCAAAAGTGTTACCACCTAAGGCAGGGTCACTGGGGCGTCATTAGGCAACCTGGAACAAGAGTTCTGTGCATGCTAATGTCCATTCTGTGTGATCAGCGAATGCAGTCAGGCAATAATTGAAGATCGCTTAGACACCCAGCTGCAGGAGCTCTTTAGAGGTAGGGTGTGTATAATAGGAGGAGGAATGACCCAATGAGCTTGGCAGGGACCCAGTAAGGGGGTAAACTGTTGCAAATAGTTTGTTCCATTATTTGTAGACCGGACCAGGGTACACCTCACATCATAACAGTGGGCTGCAGGTTTCAGGAATTTAACATTTAGCCTAATAGCTTTTTGTTGGATCCGGTAAGATAACGTTTATGTTTTGTAATTTTGTATTTTTTTTTTTTTTTTTGGCGTTGGATTTCACATAATTACAGAGATATTTGGTATTTTGTACGGAGTGCTTAAACTGAATTTTTTATTTTTTTTTGGGCTGTTTATATCACCGTGATGATACCTTGTGGGGAAAAAGTACTTTTTTTTTTTTTGTAGAAAAGAATGTTATGTTTTCAGTTTATCTTAGACTGGCTACCTATAGAAATATATATTTAACCACAAATATTTTGATTCTAGAATTCACAAAAAAATATATATACATGATGATGGGTTAGCTACCCCTCAAAACAAATTGTTAATTTTGTTTCTTCTATGTTAGATTTAACGCAAATAATTCATCCAACTTGATCTAACAAACTTCATTCGTTTTCAAAAAAAGGTTTTTATTTGGGAGGTACTAACCTGGCTGCCATACAAATATATAATTTTTTTTTTTTCCACTTAAAATGCATGCTTAGAGGCTTGTCCTCTTTGTATCCTAACCACATATTAGGATGTAGTTTTGGTGCTTAGTGTCCCCTGATAAATAAGTGGGTTATTATTCCATTTTGCAATAGGATAATCAAAGTGTCATCTGTTATGACAGAATTGGTTACTAAAGGGGTAAAGGTCAGACAGTAAAGTAGCCTTAACTAAGGTTTTGATGTCATTATTTTGGATACAATTTTGAAATGACCTGTTAGAAAAATCATTAAAATTATTTATCTACATATAAGTTTCCCTTTTGCAGAGAAGTCATTTGAAACATTTTTCTAACAGATTGTCTGAAAAAATTAAGTTGAGGCCTAAACAGGAAATTCAAGTTTGTTTTTCTTGTCTCCTTTAAAAAAAAAAAGAAAAAAAAAAAAAAGATTTGTTTTAAATACTTTGCTGAATTGTGCAGTGTGTATCATTCATAATGAGAATGTTCCAAAGTATTTCATCAGACCTATATTCTGCCAGGAAAGCATTTTTGGGTCTGTTGGGGCTTGTAGAGGGCTTGTTACAGGGTTAGCAGATTTCAAGGGATGTCAATTGTGGTTAACATACGTATATGGAAGTAAGACAAACAGGGCTCGAGTCCTGCAGGAACGCATGGGAACGGCGTTCCTGCACTTTTTCCAAAGCAGGAACGCCGTTCCCGTTACCTGTCCTGCAGGACCTGCTCTGCTACCTGCACTGAGGGGCCAGCACACGCTGTGTTCCCTCTCCAGCTATAACTCTCGCGAGACTCGCGGCTGTTACCATGGCAACGCTCCGCACAGGCGAGTCTCGCGAGAGTTAGAGCTGGAGAGGGAACACTGCGTGTGCTGGCCCCTCTGTGCAGCGGCTGGCTCCCTCCACCGGACCACCAGGCAATCTCCCCCCTCCCTGACAAGGTAAGAAACAGGGAGGGGGGAATAAAATAAACAAATATACATACACATAAAGTTAAAAAAAGTGTCCCCCCCCATCATCCAGCACTCACACACCCATCATCCAGCACTCACACACCCATCATCCAGCACACACACACCCATCATCCAGCACTCACACACCCATCATCCAGCACACACACACCCATCATCCAGCACACACACACCCATCATCCAGCACACACACACCCATCATCCAGCACACACACACCCATCATCCAGCACACACACACCCATCATCCAGCACACACACACCCATCATCCAGCACACACACACCCATCATCCAGCACACACACACCCATCATCCAGCACTCACACACTCATCATCCAGCACACACACACCCATCATGCAGCACACACACACCCATCATCCAGCACTCACTCACACACCCATCATCCAGCACTCACTCACACACCCATCATCCAGCACTCACACACACACTCATCATCCAGCACTCACTCACTCACACATCATCCAGCACTCTCACACACACACACACATCATCCAGCACTCACACACACATCATCCAGCACTCACACACACATCATCCAGCACTCGCACACACCATCCAGCGCGCGCACAC
>OW240917.1:158870966-158970966 GCA_933207985.1 Pelobates cultripes
TGATTCTCTTTCACAGAAAGCGGAGGAATAAAGAGAAGATGTGGTTTACAGAAGCTCATACAATATGGACTCCATTGTAACTAAAATAATTTGTATTAAATTAGTTCATGTAGAATACAAATAAACCCTGTGTTTATACTGACCCCTGTGTTTGCTAGTGGTTATTTTAATAATATCTACTTTATTCTGCTTTACAAGAAGTAGAGAGTCAACATGGGTAACATAATATCTATAGGGTCTTTCCGTAGTGGAACATTTTCTCACTCCGGTTTTATATTAATAATAAAACACATTATCATTAAGGACCGTTTACATTCTTTGTATGTTCTATAGTCTTTTCATGGGACATATCTCTACATTGTCTCTCATTTCATTCACCAAGTCCAGGCTTAAAGAATGAACCCATCAGTAAAGAAAACCTTTGTGAACACTTCACTAGTATGTAAACCCAGCAGGCACCCTATATGGCAACGTCATGTAATTCCAAACAGGCAGAATAAGTAAATCTACATCAAATACCGGTATACATGACATCTATATCAGCATTCTATCTAGAATTATAAAAGTTCATGTTCCTCGTCTGCCGTTTTAAGAGGTGAATACATTGTATTTATGTGCTTCATGTACAAACCTGCAGGAATAATATAAGATGATGCTCAGCCTACTTTTTTATACAGTTTAATATTTTCCAGGACTGAACGCCACAACACATATCATTTATTTTTAAAAATATTTTCTAAGTACAACCAGGAAATGTATTACTTTGCTGAGCAAGGCTTTAAATGTTTCATAGAGGAATCATTGGAGCTTCACGATCTAATATTAAGGAAAATTATTCCACACTTACCATCATTTTCTTTTCCTGCTCGTTATACGTGACAGCATTTACTTATGGGTTAGCCATCTCCTCACAGAAGAAATTATAAGAATTAGAATTCTGAAATTGGTATAAATAGATCCACCCCCTCCCCATCAGAAACTCTTTGTAACTAGCTTCACAACTCTCATAAAAGAAGGAGGGGAACGTAATGCTGCCATGAATAAAGATCAAAAAAATAAAATTATGGTAACTATGGAAATATATATATATATGAGACACCAGGGGGCTGCACTCACCTGAACATGCATAAATGGGGTGCTGCTGGGGGCCAAGTTATACAATGTACAAGATCCAGCGTACTCACCTATCCACTTAACAGCAACTTTTAATGTTGACAGATTTTATTATTTTATTTTTAAAACACCTAATTTTGGCAAAAATAATGGGGGCTTAATTAGATTATATGATCATATATATATATATATATATATATATATATATATAGTGAGAGGAATGAAGTTCAAATATCTATTATAATAGTAACAGATATGAAACACATTACTGAGCTGCACAAAGCTAACAAGCCTTTTCAAAAAGCCGAATGAGTAATCAAAAGGACATCCTCATAATATCTGCTCAGACAAACGACGGTACCCACCCAACTGACTGCTGGTCGGCAATACCATAGTATTCAAATACAGAGAATATCCTGGATAAATATAGTGCCTGCTAGGATTAAGGTCATAATAACCAAACCTATAAAGGAACAGGTCTTCATGTTCGATATTGACAGGCCTAGGCCAATACAAGACAAACTCCAGTGAGAAATGAGAGTCCCTTCTTGCAGGTGGTATGCTATTAAGAATAATAAGATATGTTAAAGGAGAACAGTGGTGTGATGAAGTCTTAAGATGGTGGGGCCAGACTGCTCATCCAGAATTTTACTCCTCTCAATACAGTACGGAATTACTCAAACAATACAGAATGTTGAGTATAATACAGAGACACTCATACAATGAAACAAGCTGGGCACAACATAAATATATCTATAAAATACACAGCGCTGAGTACAATACAGAGATAAGCAAACCACAAACTGAGCTGAGAAAAAAATAGAGCTATAATAGACAGAGCTGGACACAATACACAGGTACCTATACAATACACAAAGCTGGGCACAATACAAAGATGCCTATACAATACACAGAGTGGGGCACAATACAAAGATACCTATACAATACACAGAGTGGGGCACAATACAAAGATACCTATACAATACACAAAGCTGGGCACAATACAAAGATGCCTATACAATACACAGAGTGGGGCACAATACAAAGATACCTATACAATACACAGAGATGGGTAGACTACACAGATACCAATAGAACAAGCATAGTTGAGTAAAATACAGAGAAATAACACACAGAGCTGGGCACAATAATGGGATAACATACATCTCTCTCTCTCTCTCTTTCTCTCTGTCTATCTTCCTAGCCCTCTCTTAGACCACCCTTACACCATCTCATCTTCAGTAATGCTCCTGCAATGGCAACTTTAGCTTTCTATTAAATATTGCTGCTGTTATGAAACATGTCAGCTACTGCATTAGCTCTCAGCACACAGTGTGTGTACGTGGTTAAGGCATCAAGATACTGATAAACTCCAACTCCTGACTTTTTAAGCACATAGTGCAGGGCTCGAGTCCTGCAGGAACGCATGGGAACGGCGTTCCTGCACTTTTTCCAAAGCAGGAACGCTGTTCCCGTTACCTGTCCTGCAGGACCGGCCGTGCTACCTGCACAGAGGGGCCAGCACACGCTGTGTTCCCTCTCCAGCTATAACTCTCGCGAGACCCGCGGCTGTTACCATGGCAACGCTCCGCACAGGCGAGTCTCGCGAGAGTTAGAGCTGGAGAGGGAACACAGCGTGTGATGGCCCCTCTGTGCAGCGAGCGGCTGGCTCCCTCCACCGGACCACCAGGCTATCTCCCCCCTCCCTGACAAGGTAAGAAGCAGGGAGGGGGGAATAAAATAAACAAATATACATACACATAAAGTAAAAAAAAAATGCTTCCCCTCCCCATCATCCAGCACACATACACTCACACACCCATCATCCAGCACTCACAAACACACATCATCCAGCACTCACTCACACATCATCCAGCACTCACTCACACATCATCCAGCACTCACTCACACACCCATCATCCAGAACTCACACACACACATCATCCAGAACTCACACACACACATCATCCAGAACACACACACCCATCATCCAGCACTCACACACCCATCATCCAGCACTCACACACACATCATCCAGCACACGCATGCTGGCTGCATCATCCAACTTACACACACACTCTTCATCAGCACTCACACCTCTTCATCCAGCACTCACACACATCATCCAGCACTCACACACACACATCATCCAGCACTCACACACATTCACTTGCTTACACACACACATACACACATCATCCGGCGCTCACTTCCATATTCCAGCACTCACACACACATCATCCAGCACTCACACACTCTTCATCCAGCACTCACACACTCTTCATCCAGCACTCACACACACGTCATCCAGCACTCACACACACGTCATCCAGCACTCACACACACGTCATCCAGCACTCACACACACGTCATCCAGCACTCACACACACGTCATCCAGCGCGCACACACGTCATCCAGCACACGCACACACTGCATTCATTATACACACTCTTCACTCACTACAAACACACTACATTCACTGTACACACTCTGCATTCATTATAAACATTCTGCATGCACTACACACTACATTCACTATACACACTCTGCATTCACTACAAACACACTACATACACTGCATTCATTGTACACACTGCACTCACTACAAACACACTAAATTCATTATACACAATTTGCACTTACTACAAACACACTACATTCATTATACACACTCTGCACTCACTACAAACACACCACATTCACTATACACACTCTGCATTCATTATACACACTCTGCACTCACTACAAAAACACTACATTCACTATACACACTGCATTCACTATACACACTGCACTCACTACAAACACACTACATTTATTATACACACTGCACTCACTACAAATACACATTCATTCTACATTCATTATACACACTCATTCTACATTCATTATACACACTCTGCACTCACTAAAAACACACTGCATTCATTATACACACTCTGCACTCACTACAAATACACTACAATTATTATTCACACTGCACTCACTACAAACACACTACATTTATTATTCATACTCTGCATTCACTATAAACACACTACATTCATTATACACACCCTGCACTGCACTATATGCATAGGAGTGTAATTTTTTTTAATTTTTTTTAAGGGGGGGATGGGGGGAGGCGGGAATCTTGGGTGAGTTCCCACACTTTTTTCCCCAGGACTTGACCCCTGAAGACAAAATTACTTCAGCGTTTCTGGTTTAGTTCTTATAAAACAGTATAAGAACCTTTAAAGGAATACTTCAGCTTGCTGAAGTGCTTTGTATGTCTGAAGTCCTGTCCTATTATATTTTTTCTTTTAATAGAAATATTCACTTTTATTACTGGGGCAGAAACCACTCCTTGGCTGTCATTAAACCGGGGAGGTTTTTGTCTGCTTTATCAGATCTAATGGAAACAGCAGGCGTACTAAGCTAGCGCTCTCCTGCCTTCCCCACTACTCTGTGATCTCTAATGCTCACTAAGGATCACTGGAAAGGTGCAATCGTGTGCGCGTGAGAGCTTGCTGCTCCAGCACAGAGACTTCTAAATGAGAAGCATCTGATTGGTCTGTTCTATAGCACAGACTGCAAACGCTCCCCTCTTTCTCCAGCTCAAACTTTAAAGATCTGCAGCTTGTGCAAGCTGTTTCTTCATATACATCCCCCCCCAAAAACTTGATTTCTCTGGAGTATATCTGCTAAATAGGCTAATAATAGAAACAATTGCTAAAGTAAAATGTCATGACAGACATGTTTGCAGTTTTCTAACCAATTAAGTGCTTCTTCCATTTATTTCCATTACCTCTATCTCCTGCTGAGCACATTAATTGCTTTTTCAGTGTGTGTTACGTTTGCTGTAAGACACACTTCTACTGGATATCCCTGTTTGGGATGCACATACTTGCTTATAAACAGTTTAAAAGTCCTGTACACTTCATGTTGGCTTTTTGGAAACATAAATTATCCGTTCACTCTCTCCTTTCTCAGATTGCTTGTCCAAAGCTGCTACAAAACGTCATTCTGGGTAGTTTTTCTCCTTGCTGCTCTCACACAAAGCTTTCCCCTCTTCCCTACTTCCCTTAGCAGTCATGGCCTTTGCTCTTAGGCTGAATTCAAGCAGGAGAGATGCACAGAGGAGGGCAGATATATGAAGTCCATACTGTGCATGTCTGTTTGGCACAGACTTGGTGAGAGGATGGGGAATTGCCTTTTTTTTTTTTTTTTTTTAATTACTTTAACCTCTGGTTTTAGCTAAATGTAGAAATTTGCTAGCATAATGTAAAGATGAAATTTGAGACTCTATCATTTAAGATAAGAGCTGCACTGTCACCCCTCTTTATGAAATACTCATATTGACTGTGTTGGAATTTAACTGAAATTCTAGCTCTGTCACAAGTTATACTGAGACAGAGTAGGCACTGAGTAGAGCTATCGCCATCTAAAAGTGTCATTCCCCAAGATCTATGGAGGATACTGAGGTCTCGCAGGATCCTCTATAGACCTCAGTGCATGAAAGTACAGCAGTAACGTTGGCTCCTGGCGCTGAGCCTGAAGCGCCATTTGCAGGAGAGGACTGGCAGATTCATGTAATGTGTACCCACAGCTCAAGTTAAATGTTAACAGGGCACTCGAAGGAGAAATTTATAACTTGTGGGCTTATTTAAAAAAAAAAAAAACCAAAAAAAAACAAACAAAAAAGAAAAAAGTATATCTTGTACTTATAGTTATTTGCGTAACTTTATTTTAATTTTTTTAATTTTATACCTATGAGTTTGTAGCCTAAAATGTTGTATTGTTGTCTAGCTATTCCTTCTACAGACATTACATAAAACAAATACACATAGACCTGTACTGTCTGCCCAGCTGGCTTAAGATGCATGTATTGCACGTTCAATAAAGTGGAAATAGAGAGTATATCTCCAGCTTATAAGTACAAGCTCATTGTTCTAAACTTTAAAGCGTCGTCCTATATATGGATATGGAATGAAGACGACACATAGTGCACTTTTTGAAAATGACTACGTACTTAAATATATGCACTTCAAGCTCAATACGGAAGTGCTTCGTCCATAATGCACGGATGCATTGTTATTTATTGTGATAATAAATGTACTTTTTTGATAGTGTCTGCTTATATTTAAATAACACATTATTCTGCCACGTTCCTTATAGTTACTGTTTTTCATTTGCAATGCTTAGAAAACTATGCATTCTGAAGAAAAACTCATTTAATCTATTGTGTGTGTGTGTGTGTGTATATATATATATATTTTTTTTTTTTTTTTGTAGGTGTTTCTAGGACAATAAAAATATTGTCACCTTAACAGTTTAAAACCATCTGCATGATTTACATCACCTTGCTTACAGTTAGAAATGTACCCTCCCCCTCATTTTTTTTTTTTTTTGTAGCTGTGCAGATCCCATGCCCTTTCTGTTTGTTTACTTTATGGAGGTATAGCTCACCCTTGGGTTCCTACATGCTCCAGCTGTTATCCTTGTACTAAGTAAACAATGATTATTTGTTCAGATTTTGGCACACCTATATACTTGTTCTTTTACTCTTATGGCACACACATGTTTATTTCTATTATAATCTTCATTACCTGTCTTCTTATGAAGTGACAAAAGGGAAATTACATTTAAAAAAAAAAAAATAATAAAAAAAATATTTTGTTTATTTCTAATTTTAGGGTAATCGAAATGTTGGCATACCCCTAGAAAAGCATGATAGTGATGAAACCTTTATCTTAAATATTACTAAATACAATGATTGATTCCCTGTCTGGGGTGCTCTATTCATTACTTTTTCCCATGTCATTTTAGTTCAGGAGACTGCATTAGCTGACAGTTGTTGACAGTTGGACAATGAACACCTATAAAACAAAAAACAGTATTCCAATATCTTACTGCTTTAGCTTGCTGCAGTGTTTAAGGTACAAAAACTCTGTGCAGCATTCAATCATGAAACCTTTCCAATAAACATCTATTTGTTTTCTTACTGGACTGAAAATCCACCTGTAACTCTTGTCAGTCATCCGGGCAGAAACATTGTCAGTTTTTTGGTGTTCTTCCCTGATACAGCACCATCCACTTTAATGTTTCTGTCATTCCTAAATAGATGGAAACTTGCAAATATTTGGGTTCATTAATACATCTGGCACTTGGGAACCTAACCTAAGGCTCCTGTTTATAGTTTCCAGCTTGGGGCAGGAAGGCCCCATGTTATCCCCTATTTTAAATATGAAGCACCTCGGTGCTGGCTCCGTCACACTGATGGGGTGGGGGGGCCCTAATACGCATGTTCAGCAAGTGCCACTCGCAGTTTAGAGCTTGCTAGTAGGGGAAGCATTGAATCAATGCTTTTGAAGATATTCGAAATCCTCATGCAAAGTCTGACTTTTAATGTCGTTTTATGGAGTTAAACTCCATTAGAGTCCAGGAAGTGCTTGTAGTGGCTGTCTTAACTTTGCACTGTAAACATTGCACAGTTTAGGGGACATGGGAACTTTACCCAGACCAGCTTTTAAATCTCTTAATGCTAAACATACTATGTAATCTAACTCTGACGTTAACTCCCCTTATACCATAAACTGCTTTTTATCCTAACCACTTCTATCATTATCTGTAACCCTGCATGGATTTACACAGCTGCATACACTCACTATACTCACATATTCATACACATTATATTATAAGTATATATGCACATACAAACACGTGCAGTTATCAAATTGTTTTTTTCGTGTGCTTGCAGTGTCCAGGTAATTCATTAAACTACCATAAGATGCCTTTTTTGGGTCATGGGGATTAGAATAGGGTGCCTACAAGCAGTTGACAATCCGGCCCTGATGTGGATATTCGTGTTTCCTATGTAATTCATGTACCTTTCTAATAAAAGATTGCAGTTCTTTGTTGCAAGGTTAGGATTTTTTTCTTTGTTGTTGTCATAGCAACATTGCCTTGCTGAGAACGTTAGGGATTCCTACACAATGTTGTTTGTTGAACGCAATTTCTATGACCAATGACAAGCTGAAATGTGCGTTATTTTTTTTATTCTGTGTGATACCTGGTGCAGTGGCATGTAAATGATGACATGTACACATATTAAAGCAGTACTTTTGTTTTACATGAAGATATCATTTTTATGAAATACTCATATTGACTGAGTTGGAATGTCACTGAAATTCCAACCCAGTCAAGAGATATACTGAGACAAAGTAGGGGCTACTTTTGTCGCGGTATATTTCCTACGCCTCACACTTCTAGAAACTGGGCGGAGCCAGCGATGGCTGCAGGGAACTGGTTATATCTATGGAGGATTCCGCGCTATCTTACATAGACCTCAAAGCTGTACTCTCAGCATTTCAGCAGTGATGTCTGCTCCTGGCACTGAAGCAGACCCACAAGGGACAGGTTTAAGTAAAGAGAACTCACATTTGCTATTTGACTCTTCACCCCACCGGCACAGTGATGTCACCATGAAGGTTCTTGCACATTCTGCAAAGTGCCCCGATGGCGACAGTGCCGCTTTAAGACTGCATTCTGTATCCATATCATATTGTTCTCCATTATGTTACAGAATAGCAGTGCATTGTTCTTCACAGTTTCCGTCTCCCACTCATACACGTTTTCTAGCAATACTTATCCAGAGGATTCAAAGTACTGAAAAAGATGTGTGCACCCTCCTGAGTAATGTAGTACAAGTCCTCTTTATTACAAAGAACCATTTTGTAGGAAAATGCACTTATTAAATGTTCCATCATAAAAGGCTCAACATTAGATTCAACTTAAATGGTCCAATCCTCTCAAAATGACTGTTCATTTGCAGTAGTCCTCAAGTTTAGATTTATGCATTTATTATAGGATAACCGTTTACTTCTACCCTTTGGACAGTGGAGGCTGGAATTGCCCTCAGTTCTTTAGTGCATGGTACAGATAAGTTAAAATATTCAAAAAAATTATAAACCAAAATTACTTACTCTTTAAAAAATAAGGTGCCACTGTTACTGTCTGCGGTCTTTTCAGAATTCACAAACCCCTCTGATGGTGAAATCTCCACTAGGGGTCTGGTGGCCAGGTGGGGCAGCTAAGGTGAATTCTACTTATCTGAATCTGTCCCTCGCATGTGCCGTCATCTTCACCCGGTAGGTCCTCTTCAACTCCTGGCGCTTCAGCATATCTATGAGGAGAAGCTGATTAGCCAGTGCAGTGTTTGGCTCTGCCCTGCCTCCTCGGCTGAGATCATCAGAATTGAAAATCTCAGCCAGTCCAATGCTTTCCCATGGGGAGCATTAGACTGGCTGAGATTGTTAATTCTGATGATTTCAACCAAGGAGGTGGATCAGGGGTGGGGCCAGTGCTGGCAGACCCATGCGGCGGTGGAGTAAAGGTGCTTTTAAAATCCTATTTAAGGGGGCAAGGGGGACAGACAATCTAAATTGTGGTTTCTAACACTATAGGGTCAGGTATAAGCAATTGTGTTCCTGACAACTTGGCACTTTTATGAGAGTTCACTAATGAACCTTCCATACCCTTATCATGTATGCTGCACACTTGAATTCACTTACAGACTTTGTGATTATCATCTCTATCCACAGGCTTTTTCATAAATCAACTATCCTGTCTTTATAACAAAGTGCTTTTGTACTCGGTTCGTTATAAACTATATTTTAAATAGCAGAACATTGCTATGGTGAGTTTATAATGGGTCTAGCAAATGCAAAAAGAGAGAATACTTTGTATGCTCATATGTGGCATATTCCACATCATTCTGACATTGTCAAAGAATCACTGCTCTAGGTAGCTAGTTATCTTTCTATCTATAACTAGTAGATCAAAAGATTTTAACACATTTACTCAACAATAACTTGAAAATGGTCCAGTTAACAAAAAAATAGCACAATTAAAGCAAATTTCAGTAGTTTTATCTGTTTTATAATGCAAACAATGACATCCGCTGTCATTCGGCATTCACTGGTGAGGGGTGGGGGATGCTCAGGAAATGAAGCTGGCAGTAAGGAATCAAGCAAAATGTTTTTTTAATTTTATTTTTTAAGACATGTTGAACACTGGGGAGAAGAAGAAATAATCATGTAAAACAATAAAGCAAGATGTTAATGAGCTGTAGCTCACACAGTAATCTTAGTAATTGTAATGTTCCCTGCTAATGCTGTGTACAGGCTGCTTCTAACAGAAGAAAGCTGTAATTGTAAGATTATATAGCTAGTGATAAATCGTACCTAATGAATGATTGGGGTAAAAAGGGAGGAGATCTGCTCAGCTACAAATGTCTTGAGAAGCTTACTTGTGAGAAAGGTTGTCCTGCTTGCTAATTGCCTACTAAACACATTTGACCTGCTCTCAGCAGTGCAGTATTGAGATATATTTAATTTAAGTCATTAGTAACATTGTGTTCCAGTTAGGCTGTACAGAGAAGGATATTGGAATATGTTGAACAATGGGTTAATCAGATTTTATTTATTTTATTTTTTAGGATTCTAAATCTGTGAAGGGGGCAGTCTGAGAACCATAACCATTCCTTATTGTTAGGCGCCCTCTTCCTCGGTTCTGTGTCATAGTTGTTGTTTGTTCTTTTTTTTTTTTTTTTGCCAGTTTGCCCTGGATTTATGTGGCCCAGGCTCTCTCTCGCTACACTTCAACAATGGCAATATCAATTGTGTCTATTTGGATGGCTTTGATAGGTTGGGCCTGAAGTCAAGTAGCATGCTGGCCCCATAACCACTACATTGTTATGTCGTGGTTTGATGCAAATATGAACTCTTGCATGGTCATGAAAAAATGTTTATGAATCATCATGTATGACTTGGGGAAAAAAATGCTAATATCACAAATCAAATTTGTATAGCAATGCCCTAATTTGAGAATTGCTTGGAATTCCTATTGGTTACTTTGACCTTATTTTAAATTCACTTTTAATTATCAACAATTTTCGCTTTAGTTTGTAACTCTTTAAATGTAAGCATTCTTCTATTATTTTCCAATGTTGATCTGCTTTTTATAGTTGAATTAATCACAACTTTACTGTGCGTGCAGAGCTGTATTACTAGTGCAGTTTAAAAAACAAACAATTTTTTTAAATTACGAGTACCTATTTCGTTGTTCGGTACCTTCATCCTAAAAAGGTGGGGTACCATAGTTGAACTGTTATCCATGCAATTAAAATAGGATGTTATACTACTAAGCTTCATGTTCATGGTTGTTTTTTTTGTGTGGTTTTTTTGGTTTTTTTTTGGGGGGGGGGGAGAGAGCAGCATTTCATGATTAAAAATAATGTAATATGAAGGCTGCTCTGTAAAAATAGAAGTCATTTAAGTTATCCCTCTCTCTCCACTGAGGCAGTGAATATGTTAAGGGTGGCTTTTTGAAATATTTCCTTATGCAGTATTTTTGGTTAGAATTTTAAGTTAGACTACACACATTATGTCTTTACACAGTTTTATATTGCATTTTTAGAAACTGCAGTAACATTATCGTGATAATGTCACGATGTGCTTAAAGGAACACTATAGTCACCTAAATTACTTTAGCTAAATAAAGCAGTTTTAAAGCAGTTTTAGTATATAATCATTACCCTGCAATTTCACTGCTCAATTCACTGTCATTTAGGAGTTAAATCACTTTGTTTCTGTTTATGCAGCCCTAGCCACACCTCCCCTGGCTATGATTGACAGAGCCTGCATGAAAAAAAAACTGGTTTCACTTTCAAACAGATGTAATTTACCTTAAATAATTGTATCTCAATCTCTAAATTGAACTTTAATCACATACAGGAGGCTTTTGTATGGTCTAGCAAGCTATTAACATAGCAGGGGATAAGAAAATCTTAATTAAACAGAACTTGCAATAAAAGAAGCCTAAATAGGGCTCTTGTTACAGGAAGTGTTTATGGAAGGCTGTGCAAGTCACATGCAGGGAGGTGTGACTAGGGTTCATAAACAGGATTTAACTCCTAAATGGCAGAGGATTGAGCAGTGAAGCTGCAGGGGCATGTTCTATACACCAAAACTGCTTCATTAAGCTAAAGTTGTTCAGGTGACTATAGTGTCCCTTTAAATTTAGAACAGTATGAACATTTCTGTATTTCATTTAGCAAATGTTACCATTTTCTGCAGAACTAGCATGCAAAAGGATGGTTCTGTATACAAGTCATCATTTTCACTAAAAATAAAAAAAAGAATTTTAATTATTATTGGAGACTGTCCATATTTTCTTTCATAGAAAATGTAACTGTGGAGAGGGTTGTTGGACTGCTTTTGTCCCGATATGGTAGACAGCCACTAAGGGCAGACTTAGTGCTGCAACGTTTAACATGAGCTGAAGTGGTCTGGGTATCTACAGTGTCCCTTTAATGTTTTTCTGTCTAATCTTCGTAGTTAAAAACTGCTATGCATGAGGACCTCCAGTGTCAGATTTTTTTTCCTTCATAGGAAAGCATTGAATAATGTTTTTTTTCCAAGGGGAAATCCTAATGCGAGCACGACCATTGCCACGCATGTGCATTAGGTCTCCCCCGCTGACGCCAGGAGCGTGGGCGGAGCCTGACCCAATGCAGAGGGACATCAGCTCTGTATTCATGCAAGTCCATACGTCATTTCCGGTCCGCCGAATGTGTTTTAACCCCTTCAGCTACACGGGAGGGGGGCAATTCATGACCCTATAGTGCCAGGAAAAACATTTTTTTTTTTTTTTTTCCCTGGCACTATAGAATCTTGATTGGTAGGCGCAATACCCAAGGAGGCTAAAACCACTGATTTCCCAATGCAGTGACACTATCATGCAGTCCCCCGCAGTACCTCTGTTCAAACCTGTTTCAGCTTCATATTCCATTTTGGTTTTTAAATAATAAGAAACTGAAATAAGAATTTGACAATTAAGTTTTTAATACAAATGTTTAAAAAAAAAAAAATGCCATGAGGATAGGCCCTTAGCTCGATATTCACATTTGTCACTTTGCCCAGAAGGATAGATAATGCATTGTGAACTGCTATTAGAAATCTGTATTAGATGAGAAACATTGTTACATGATGTAACAACCATCATCATGTAACACCTCCATTTGCTAATATAATAAATATAATGGCTGTTGAACAAAAGAGAAAAAATAATATATATAATGTGACCTACTAAAAATAGCCAAGTGCGTAATAAAACGACCAGGCTGTCTTCCGTTGTGTACTTTTTCATATTTATTTTTTTTCTATTCTTTTAAGATTAACATTTTTGTAATATTGTGTGCTTGTTTCATTGGAGAATTGCACACGGTGACAAGTATCAGCTAAATGATACCCATGAAGAATAGAAATACAAGTAGGGCGCTTCAATACTTATTAAATCAACACACAATGCATAGAGGGGTGAAATAGGTGTTAACCCAACACCCTACAATCGTAGATAAGTAATAGCAGCACCAACAACAAAGTATAAAAACACAGAGTGAAAGTGTACCCTTCAAGCAAAATCCAAATATAAAGCAAATAATTACTTATACAGATGAATAGATGGCAGAGTAGTCTTCACAATGCCTAAAAAAATAACACAACACATAGTGTATACTGTATGGATAGAAGTGAGTATAGACAAGTAAATAGTACAACTCACGCATTTCAGAGCTGTGCCAGGTTCTGTATAGTAAGCCCAAAGGTGCCTGTTTAGGCTAAAACCGAATGTCCATGGACCACTGATGTTCAGATGTAGCACGGAAGCAGATGAAGCCACAGCAGCAAAATTAATGTATTAAAAAGTAAATTTTATTTGTAAAAAATTAAAAATATATAGCAAAATATAGAAAGACGCATGTCGACTGAAGGAGTCTTTATCAATGTCTTTATCAAGATCCCAAATGCTGCTGTTTAAATATCTTCTGTAATCACCAACAATTCATTCATCTGTGTAATGTGGTATGGCGTATGACGTCACTTCCGGTGCGCGAGGTCCACACGTCATTTCCGGTCCGCCGAATATCACGTCATTTGCTTCATCGTCCTTCACACCCAAAGTGGATAGAGGCTAATCGCCATTTTGGTCAAGGGCAAAAAGCCCTTCTATACATACTTGAATACATATTATACAATATAAGAGCGTGCAATATATGCAATATGCAATCATATTTTATATATAATAAAAAGAACAGAAAAAATATATAAAGATTCATAGTCAGAGTAGTCAAACTGGACCATAAACAAATATGGTGGTGAATAATTCCAAGAATTGCAAAAATAATACACACAAAAGAAAACTCAATAATGAAGGTTAATATATACACACACACTAAAAAAGAACTGATGGTATAACCCAAATATGAATGGTGTACATAATAATCACCAGATGTATGGTCAATAAGTAAAACTGGACTAAAAGTAAATGGGGAGAGGAGTGGTTGCCAAGCAAGACAGAGGGACGTGAAAAAATAAATTAAATAAAATTATATATAACCATAGAAAAATGGAATAATAAAAAAAAATGGGGAATAAATGAATCCTAAATAAAGAATAAGCTCAAAATCTGAATTAAAGCCAGAAGGTGCCAACATATCTAAATCAAAAATCCATTTTCCCTCTATCTTGCTTAGCTCCTTAAAGTTGTTTTCACCTCTCCAGTCCTTTTTCTTGTGATATATGACCATATAACTAAGAAGAGCAGGATTGCCACCATGATATTCTGAAAAATATGAGGAGACGCTATGTTGAGTGTATCTCCTCTGGATATTATCCATGTGTTCCCGTATGCGGGTTTTAAAGGGTCTGGTGGTCATCCCCACATACTGAAGACCACATGGGCACCAGAGGAGATACACCACATTAGAAGAGTGATCTGTTAATACTGACTTAATTTTATATTGTTTGTTAGTAGATTTAGATGTAAAAAAATTCTGCACATGTTACAGGGATAGAAACCTGGTTGTTGTGAAAAATGGTTGGCAGTAGATGATGTGTTAATATGATTCCTAACTAGAAGGCTACGTAAATTTCTCGTGCCCCTATAAACAATCTTCGTCAATAGATAATATAGACCAGTGTTTGTTGATTATGGTTTTAAATCTATTTGCTTCATTATTATAGTTCAAAATCAGAAGAGGTTCCTCTTCCCCCATTATTTTCTTTAGATTTATAACCTAGAACCGTATGTTTAGGGACCTGTTTAATTTCTTTAATTTGTTGATCTAAAAATAAAGGACTGTTGTTCCTCTTGATAAAAAAATGATTTTAATTTATCAGCTTGGATATCATATTGTTCCATGTTGCTACAGTTTCTTAAAATTCTAAGAAATTGTCCCTTTGGCACATTTCGAAGCCAGGGATCGTAATGACAGCTGGTGGTGTCAATGTAACTGTTGACATCCACCGGATTGAAATGTGTCCTAGTTTGTAAAGTATCTTGTTTTACATAAATGTCAAGGTCCAGGAACTGTACATTACTTTGACTAATTTGACTAGTTAGAACAATGCCTCTGTTATTCATATTTAAAAATTCAAAAAATAAATTAAGAGAAACCAAATCACCTCTCCAAATAAAAAAAAAAGTTGTCGATATACCTTCGATAGAGGACCAAGTTCGCACCCCAGTCATCCATGTCAGAGAGAAAAGATTCCTCCCAATGGGACATGAAAGGTTGGCATAACTAGGTGCAAACTTGGTCCCCATCGCAATACCGACTAAAAAGAAAGACCCATCAAACCAAAAAAAAATATGAAGTATGAGGCGAATACCCTATAGAATGAATTTTATCTGCTCTTTGCAATATTTAGCGTTTTTCGTCAAAAAGTGTTTAACCGCCTGACATCCCAAATCATGGTGTATATAATAGTGTACAGGCTGGAGACGTCGCATGTTACTAAATAATAGTTAACATGCCAGTCTAGTGTATTCAGAACGCTGAGCAATAGAGTTGAGTCCATGAGATATGTTGGTTGTATAGTAACCAGGGGATGGAGCGGTTTATCGATGTACTCTGAAAGTCTGCTCAACAGAGATCCAACCCCTGAGACTGTAGGCCTGCCTGGGTTTTTTTTGGGATCCTTATGGACCTTAGGCAGAATGTATAGGACTGGAATGCGGTATGTTTGTATATTTAAATAATCGTATTTCTGTTGATTTAAGGATACCGAGAGATTTACCGTGATCTAAAAGTATCAGTTTGTTCTTGATCTCTAATGTAGGATCACTATTTAATTTACAATAGGTGGAGGTGTCGTTAAGTTGCCTATATACTTCTTTAACAACACCTCCACCCTAGTCTGCCGGTTTAATAACAATATTTTTGTCATTCTGTAAGTCTTTTAAGGCTTTACTTTTGAGAAAATTAATATTGGATTTCTTAGTTCTTGATAAAAAAATTTTATGTCTCTAATTACCAATGACTCTCAAACTCTCATAGCACTACTTATATGATGGGGTGTAAAAAAATTAGATTTTTCTTTTAAATTGGTATGAACAAAATCATCTGAACTCTCTTCTCCTAGGTTATTATTACCCTCATGGGGAGTATATTTCAAAAAAAGCTTTCTAATTAATTTTTTAATATCAATATAGGTGTTGAAAGAATCGTTATGACTGGTCGGAGCAAATTTCATACCCTGGTTCAAAATTTCAATTTCTCTCTGGGTGAGGGTTTTGTCTGACAAATTAAAGATACCTAAAATATTATTATTTTAATATTATATTATTTTATTATTATTATTTTAATATTTGCATTATTTTTTTAAAATGTTTTTTTTGTCCCTCCTTCCTGCTTGTTGCCTGGCCAGGGAGGGGGGACAAAAAACATTTAAAAAAAAAATAATGCAAATATTAAAATAATAATATAATAATAAAATATTATTTTAATATTTGCATTATTTAAAAAAAAAAAATTTTTTGTCCCTCTTCCCTGACCAGGCAACAAGCAGGGAGGGGGGACAATACTGCAAATATTAAAATAATAATAATATTATTAAAATAATATAATATTAAAATAATAATATACTATAATAATATTAAAATAATAAAATAAAAATAAAAATGCCCTCCCCTCATCCATTTTACACACACTGCACAAACACACACACTGCATTATATACATACACACACACACACACACACAACACACAACACACAACACACAAACACACACACTGCATTCATTATATATACACACACTCTGCATTCATTATATACACACACAAACACACACTCTGCATTCATTATATACACACAAACACACACTCTGCATTCATTCTATACACACACTGTAAATAAATATTCAATTAATGTAATTTTATTGAGATTTAATTTAGAAATTTACCAGTAGCTGCTGCAT
Organism: Pelobates cultripes; assembly: GCA_933207985.1. Taxonomy (NCBI): domain Eukaryota; kingdom Metazoa; phylum Chordata; class Amphibia; order Anura; family Pelobatidae; genus Pelobates; species Pelobates cultripes. Next base: position 158,888,381 of record OW240917.1, read on the forward strand.
TTCCCACCCTAGGCTTATACTCGAGTCAATAAGTTTTCCCAATTTTTTGTGGTAAAATTAAGGGCCTCGGCATTATATTCGGGTCGGCTTATACTCAAGTATATACGGTACTTACTTGGTGGGGTTTGTGTAGCCTTTGTATTATAGAAGGCTTATTGTGCAAGATTTAAGAGAGATTTGATTGACACTTGACAAGAACACTGCATTTCTGTAAGACCTGCATAGCCAGATTCTGTTTCTATTTTGTCTTCTTAAGAGTTTCTGTGATTTAGCTTTTGTTAGTACTTGGAGTAACAGGAGCACTTTTGCTTTTGAGGTCATAGATGGGGTATAACAGGTGACTCAGCATTACCAAACATTTTGCATGTGACATATATGCAACTCGTGGTTATTTATACAAATAAGTAATGTAGAATGAGAAGCCAATATGTTGTTTTATATAACTAACTCAAACTTTTCTAAAAGTATTTACTGTCTTAGAAATACATCATTAGCAGTTGTGTAGTTCTTGAGGTCAGTCAGTGCTTTGATAGAATGTACCAATACTTTTGTGATCAAAGTGATGCAAAGGTTCTGCCTTTATAGGTTAACTTAGAGCAGTGGTTCTTAACCCTTGGAATTGGTGACAGAGTTGGGTACTCATTGGGTGAAACTGGCATCTTGTTAATTAATGACACGTTCCAAGCACCATAACGATAACATAACCACTGAGAGCCTAGAGCACCTGCTAAGAGCTTCTGTTAGTTTTCCTGATCTAAGCCCTGTCACACAGGGCCAGATCATTGGGTGAGGGCATCAGCCAATCGCTATCAGCCAATAAGGTAAGCTCAGTGAAGAGCACTTTCAGCTGGATAAAGGCTGGGAGCTATATCTGGTGGTCCAAAGGTAAGAAGCTAAATGTTCTGTAGTGGCTTTGGTGCTTAAAGTGTTACTTTAATGTGAAATAGCATATTGGGAAGGACAGCAACAAGTAATGAGCTTAGCTAGCTGTGTCCTTTTCAAATCTATTCTTCCAGGTAAATTGATATTTTGGGAAGTTGACTGTGATTTGAAAAAAAAAAATGCTTTCAATGGCTGGTGAGGCAGGGTTAGAAAGAATATATAGATTTTTGAGATATCAATTTTCTTTTGTTGAGGATACAAAATAAGTTTTGTGTTTCTGATTAAATACTAGGTATTGTTTGTCAGCTCGTCTACATGGCCTTACGGAGAGACTTGCATGACTGATATTTGTAAAGTAGATGTACTGAGCAGCTGGACATTTTATTGTACGCTAATAAGAAAGATCAAGAAGATGCAGCTGAATCCTAAAACCAGTATTTGCTTTTTGTACAGAGACAAACCTCTTTAGAGCTCAAATTACTTGTGATAACACAATTTAGAACAATCACTATTTGAAATACTGGAGGCAGAGCTTGGTGAAGCTCAAAATAAACTTCACAGATGAAACATTAAACGTTGCATGAGTCAGCATAAAATAAAATGCTCTTATATTATGAATATATTATATGTTAGTTTCCCCCCACTTGTTTACATTACGTGGCCCCTTCATAGAGAGGCATTGGGACCTTCGGTGAACGTATGGCAATTGCCATACTAAGCCATTTGGATGCTTCTTATAGAAAAACACTTAAAGGAACACTATGGGACCAGGAACACAAACATGTATTCCCGATCCTATAGTGTTAAAACCACCATTTTGCCCTCCTGGTCCCCTCCTGCCTCCCTAAATCTAGCTAAATTTTACTTGTATGCAACTATGCAGCTGCTGCCTCTGCCCCTGACCTGCCTGCTGTCTGCTGATATCATCAAAAGTGATTCTGTAAGCCAACCACAATGCTTTCCCATAGGATTGGCTGAGACTGTCAAGGAGGCAGATCAGGGACAGAGCCAGCACAAGTCAAACACAGCCCTGGCTGTCATGAACGTGGTGTTGTGGTGGTGAAAGGGTTAAAGTTAACTATTTGTCTGCACTAGACCTGAAATAATGCTAAAATCCCCCATAACACCACACACACTTAAGTATAAATAATATAAATATTACTATTTTAACGCTGCCACCACCAAGACAATTTATAAATGGGGTGCCTTGGTCCTTCAGGTAACTGAATAAGAAAAACCCATCAAATACCACTTAGCACAATATCTAAGCAATTGCAAAACACTCCTTAATTAGTCTCTTCAGGTAACGTGATTCTTTACCTGACAAAGGCAGAATTTAATGAAGGAATATATTCTTATGAGCAAAGTATATACAAAAATATAGATGGCAATCAAATTAGTTACACCAACAACTGATAAAAACGAAAGGGATAAAATAACATAAGTCTGAATCACTTACTCAGGTTTTCAAAGTAAAACTTCTGCCCCAGGGGGTCTCTGGTAAGAAAGGTGGTGACTCACATAGAATTAGATTTCTCTGAAAAGACAGTGTTTACTGCAAAAAGCCTAAAGGTAATGATTCTACTCACCACATAAAATACAATAAGCTGTAGTTGTTCTGGTGACTATAGTTTCTCTTTAATTCAATGCTTCTCTGTGAGAAGTATGGCAAAACTAAATGCAAAGACTTTCAGTATTTGAAAGTCTTCCCGAGGAGGTGCCCCCAGTGGCTGTAGGTATTTTTTTTTTATTGACAAATGTAAATATTGCCAGATTTCACAAACTGCATTGTATACGTGTCAGACTGTAGGGAGCCCAAATACCACTATAGTAAGATTATATGGTTTTGGTTATCAATAAATAAAATAACATTTTCATTCTTTTGCCTTGAATTGTAGTTGATTCATTTGATGACATTTCTACAGCCAGATTTTAATTATTTAAATTGAATAGCAGTTCTTCCATTGATTAATAAGGGACACGTGCTCTGCAAATAACAGTGATAAAATGGACATAGAACCCAGCCTGGTTCATTGATACACTAGGCATCAAAACCCGTACTGATTGCCATGTTTTTTTTGCCTGAGTGTCTGGTCACCTCCACCCTGTTTAATGCCAAATTGGTAATTTGTTTTAAACAAGGCCCTTCCTGAAGGCCACCCGCTACTAGGTGGAGTTGTTTATGCAGAATTTACACTTTCCCATTATCTGTGCAAATTATGTCCAATTTCGGTGGATTTGTTTGGCTAATCACATTGGGGGATGATTAGCGTAGTGCTCTCAGCCGGATATTGCTGTGTAGGTTGAACAAAATTTACATTGATAGTGTAAATTCCATATTCTTGTTGCTGCTAAGAAGGGAGATATCTCATAACTGGGTAGAGTACTGGTTTATGTCATCCCTTTCTTGAAATAGTTTGTCATTAACCCGTTAACGCATTAAGTGGGCTTTAAAGCCGGTGCGGCATAGAACGCCGTAACGGTTTGAGCCCCTGGAGGTCCGCGGTACTCAACTCCGCCGCGATCCTCTTCTGGAGGGCTGCTTGACAGTCCAGAGAGCCCTCCCCTGGCAAATCAGGCCCCCGGGGGCCATGTGATCGCTCTCAAAGAGCAATCACATGGCCCCCTATAGCTGGCTGTGGATCTGCCAGCAGGGGGACTGTCTGAAATGTCAGACAGTCCCTCTGCTGGTGGGAAAGTTAAAAAAAAATAAATAAAAAAAAATAATTAAACATGTTATAAAATAAAATAGAAATGTGTGTGTGTGTGTGTGTATATGTATATATATATTTACAATAATAAATAAAATATTGAAACAAAATTTAATATAAATTATATATTCATATGTAATTTCATTCTAACTGTATTTTGTTTTATATATATATATATATATATAAACAAAATACACTTAGAATGACATTCTATATCTATATATAAAATACAAATAACCGCAAATAAATAAATATATATATATATATATATATATATATATATATATATATATATATATATATATATATATATATATATTTACATAAAAGATTACATTAGTATACACGTAGAATTTAAATACCTATAAATGCATATATATTAAAATTCTACGTGTACATTTAAGTAATCTTTTAACATAATTATGTGATTTCATTATTTAAAATTTGATTGACATGCCTGACAACACAGGGAGAAAGTGCAAAGAATTTAATTTGCAAGCCTTATATTTGACCCTGTAACTCTCCAAGACACCATAAAACCTGTACATAGGGGGTACTGTTTTACTCAGGAGACTTCGCTGAACTCAAATATTAGTGTTTCAAACTGGTCAATTGTATTACAATGATGATATTTTAAGTAAAAGTGACATTTTTTGCATTTTTTACAAACGAATGGCACTTTTATGGACTATATTATTGTTGTAATATGTTTTGCTATTTTAAAACACTAATATTTGTGTTCAGTGAAGTCTCCCAAGAATAACAGTACACCCATGTACAGGTTTTATGGTGTTTTGGAAAGTTAGTCATATATAAGGCTTGCATTTCATTTTTTTGACATTGAAATTTGCCAGATTGGTTATGTTGTCTTTGAGAGCGTATGGTAGTCCAGGAATGAGAATTACCCCCATGATGGCATACCATTTGCAAAAGTAGACAACCCAAGGTGTTTGTGACTAAGTGGCTACTAAAAAAGACTAAACATACCCCACTTTCAATACCTTGGGTTGTTTACTTTTTCAAATGGTATGCCATTATGGGGGTAATTCTCATTCCTGGGCTTCCACACCGTCTCAAAGGTTACATTACTAATCTGGCAAATTTCAATTTGAAAATGTAACGTTCTATATTTGACCCTATAACTTTCCAAAACACTATAAAACGTGTTAATGAGAGGTACTGTTGTACTCGTGAGACATCGCTGATTACAAATATGTGCATTTTTTTGCAGTAAAACCTAACAGTATTATTACATTCACAGCTAAAATGTCAGACGTGAATACAAATAAATACAAATAAAAAAAAAAATCTTATTTTCTCACATTTTTTTTTTTTAAATGTTATTCATAATAAATAATGTTCCATATATGAATAGTTAATGATAAATTAAAGCCCTGTTTCTCCTGAACAAAATTATATATAATAAGTGTGGGTGCACTTAATGTGACAGCGGTGAATTACGGTTGAACAGACATATAGTGCAAATTCCAGTTTTTGTTTTGTTTTGATCAGAATGTGCACTATTGACTCCGTCCTGAAGGAGTTAAAAGAGCACTCTACTTCCCAAATACAAAAATAAACACTGTTTAGTAGATCTAAAAAGTTGCAATTCTCTCATCTGCTGCCTTTGCAAGCCATCCCCTTCTAACAAAGTCCTGGATTCTATGTTTTTTGACTAAAGAAGATTTATTTGCATAAGACCATGAGTGAAACCAACCTTTAAAAATAAATAAATGAAAAATTATAAAAAAAAAAAAAATTAAAAAAATAAAAATAAATATATATATATATATATATATATATATATATATATATATATATATATATATATATATATATATAGTTAGTTTTGGCATTGTCATGAATCATGTTAAGAGTATTATTAAACTTTGTATAAATTCGTTGTTCCATTGTTGTTTACAATGTATACTCGAATTACATCCTCTTCGAACATGAAGGCTTTTATCCTGCATAGTCACATTTTTCACATGTGTAAGTCATGTGATAGGGCTCCAGCAGGGTTATTTACTAAAGAGAGAATTGTTGGGAATTCAAACTGAATTTTCGGTTTAAGGTCATAATGGATTAACTGGAAGCATAGGTAACTTGTAGCATTATTCCAGTTCAGCTACTTCAAATTCACTTAGAATTTTTTACTATTCTCAGAACATTCAGAACACTTTGCCAACATGCAAAGCGCTTTGATTATGGTATGAAAAGATAACTCATTTTAGGTAAAATATCAGCCAGTTAATTCCTCTGGAAATTAGATGTTAGAATTTGTTTATACAAATGCATAGAAAAAAGGGGTATTTGGGGGAACATCAAGAACATGCATTTCCTGGCAGTAGTGCTGCTGTGAAAACCAATGTGTATACATAATACAGATTGAAGAATAACGCACACATAAAAATACATCTTGAACTTTCATAAAGCTACTTAGTCACTTAAGCACTGAGCCAAATGTACACGGTGTGATCAAAACAAAACGTACACAAAACCTTGAATTTGCGCTATATGTCTGTTCAGGTGTAATTTATCTCTTTTCATATTATCAAAAGGAAATAATAGATAATGGAGGGTGCACAATAATTAAACAAATTAAATAATATACTTATGCATGAGGAACCTCTTGATATGAAACAAATAACACAGAATAATCATAGCATAATACTGTTTATTATGTATACAGAATCTATTACAGAGGTATTGGGTCACTCACACTTTCCAGAGCCACATCAAGCAGGCTCTGGCTTATCCGCTTATTCAGGCTGTGGAGTTTCCATATGTTTTCTCCTCAAAGAAAAATGGCAGGATCCAGAGTTAAAAATAAAATAAACTTTACTGGATACAACAGGATAAAAGGGCATACAGGGTATACTGCATACAAAAAATTATAAAAGTAACAAGTCCACTGGCACTGACGCGTTTCGACCTTAGGGTCTTCCTCAGAGTGCATAGTGGACCTTCTTCTTCGTAGTCTTTTATATACTTCCTCCCTGGTTAAGCTTCACGCCATTGCCCGGCTTCGCACACCACCGATCACGTGACGTGCGTTCATGCGTCATTACGGTACACCTCCGATCACGTGACGTGCGTTCATGCATCATTACGGTACTTCTGGGTTTCGCCGGATTTGTACACAGTTCCTGACGCTTTCTGTGCGTAGTGTAATCTGGCCATTACACATTAGGGCAACTTTGCCCTTAGTCATACATATTTAACTTATACACACAACTTTAAAATATAACATTATAATCAATAAATCAGAACAGATAATCCACTTGATAATACAGTTATAGCAACAAATTCAATTCCCCTATGGCATCTTAAAGGGAGGAAAAATAGGAGAGTTTAACATCAACATCAAATATTTAGGTATGAAACATAATTTAATATGAATAAAATATTAAAAAAGGGAGTTCTACATGACATTTTAACTGTGAATGTCATAATACTGTTTGCTTTTACTGCAATAAAATACACATATTTGTATTCAGCAATGTCTCACGTGTAAAACAGTACCCCTTTCTACAGATATTATGGTGTTTTGGGAAGTTACAGCGTCAAATATAGCATGTTACCTTTTTCATTTTTTTCACATGAAAATTTGCCAGATTGGTTACGTTGCCTTTGAGACCGTATGGTAGCCCAGGAATGAAAATTACCTCCATGATGGCATACCATTTGCAATAGTAGACAACCCAAAGTATTGCAAATGGGTTATGTCCAGTCTTTTTTAGTAGCCACTTGTTTACAAACACTGGCCAAATTTAGTGTTAATATTTGTGTGTGAAAAATGCAAAACAACTAATTTGAACGCCGCTGTCCTTAAGGGGTTAAATATCCTCTATCACCGCAAAAATTATGGAGATTCAGTTCCACCATATGGCCATATTGTGTTAAACCCACCACTACTCCACAGTACCCCAATATCGGGAATTGAATGCTGTATTGATTTGCTGAGATATGTGTTTTAAGTAGCTTTAAGTGATATTTAAAACTGTATTTTTTATTTTTTTTGTGTGTGTGCGCTGTTCCTGATCTGTTTATACAACATTGCCAGAGATCCAGTAATGCAGTGCTGAGTGCTCTATCTGTCCATATTCTAGGCCAAGTGTCTAAAGTAATGTATCTAACATACATAAAAAATTTAGTAGCAACATCATATTTGTTCATATTCACATAGACTTTTGACTTACAAGCTGAGGACTGCAATTCCCGGAAATTCATTGTGCTACAAAAACCATTGTACCCTGAATAACCCCAACATAATTAGCATGAAATACTGCAAGATGAATACAAAGCATTCTGGTCTTCCCATCTACGCTATTGTTCTAGAAACTTGTGCATAGTTGTGGTAAGGTGAAAAGTGCTTATGTATCCAGAATCCCTTAATTTAACTCCAATGTAAATCAGTTGGCATTACAATAGCACATATATTAATGCTCACATTCTCTTATAATAAATCTTATTCCAGCAGCTTTGTAGCCTGGCAGAGCCCTTTCTTGGTTACTACTATACCAATAAATATCAGGCAGTTCTGTGACTTCTGAAACTATAGGGTGCCCTTAACAAATATTTATAAGCCCCCCCCCAAAAAAAAGTATAATCAAAATTCCAAAAGACTTGTGAGACAAAGACAAACAAATTGCCTTTTTTGTGCATATCTGGATAGTCCTAATCACTTGATGCAAGCCCTATATAGATTTGTAATTGTAAATTGTTGCAGTGTGACATTATATACCCCAGCAGCCTCTATTAAAATGATAAACAAAGCTTGAGATCTGTGAATGCCTCCAAGAGATATGCAGACTCTTCTTTCCTGCTTGTAAAGATCAGTCTCATCTCATCTCACCTCACAGCCATTTGCAAATACCTCCAGGGATACCATACACACGCGGTCTTCCTAGCTCCGGCCAATCAGAGCACTGCCGCAGATTACCACAGGACACTGCAAGTCCTTGAGCTTGCGAGACAGTTACGCATTGTATGCACCCAGATCAACATGCCCCTCTCCCAACTAGGTAACAACAGGAAAGGAGGAATTAATATTTGTTTTTGAATCATTATTTATTTAATACACTTTAAAAAGAATGATGGGGGAGGGGGTGGGCACTGCGAAGATTTTTTGCACAGGGCGCCTAAGGCCGGCCCTGTGGGTGCTTAGAGCTCTTCTATTCTAAAATGTGCTCTATCTTGTTTAAAGTTCCTTTTAAATTGTGTTCTACTGCGATGCACTATAATTTATATAGTTTATATCATTTTGTTCTATCACATGGTCTGGTACCTGTTCTATGTTTTGTTTTGTTTTTCTCGTTTGGGTGTACATGCTTACTAAGCATTGTTAAAGAATTGTAAGCATTCAGTGTGCTGGAAGACGATATTCTTGTGCTGGACACCTGTTAGTAGTCCGCTCTCAAAAAGGACAGCAAGTGTTTTCTTGGTCTGCCACGGCTTGCCCTGCTGTCCACAAGGAGTCTGGTTTCTCATCTATTAAAAGTAATGTTCGCAGAGTGGTTTGCAGGCAAAGATTACATATATAATATGTGTGTGTGTTCAATGCAGTTTTTTCTTCTTCTTATGGTTTGAAAAAAATGAAGTGCCATGACATCTATGAATGTCCAATACAATGCTGCAAATATTATTGATCTATAAATCCTTCTTGGCTCGGTGACTGCATTACTTCCTTATGGTTACCTAGGCCTAGATATCCCTTGACAAAATAATTTTATCTTGCAGCTTTTCTACCATCGGGCTATTTCCATGCTGATAGAGGGGTGACCAGGATAGAGCTTAAAGGGACGCTGTAGGCACTATGATTATTTCATCTCATCTTACCGGTTATAGTGCCTGGCTTTCTCTGGAGATGTCCCTCCTTTTATTGTCAAAGGGACACTATAGGCACCCAGACCACTTCATCTAGTTGAAGTGGTCTGGGTGCAGTGCCCCTGTCCCCTTAACCACGCAATGTAAAATTCCCAGACAGTCAGTAAGGGCGCTTTCTTGATTCACCCAGAGTTTACTGAACTGTACTGAAAAGTAGCCGGATCCACTGAGCCTTGAGTGCGGAGCAAATTTATTCAAAATACATACATAACATTACAATGATCTAATAATCCAGGGGGTGCTTCACAAGCAATATATTTAATGCAGGATTAGTGAGCTTGTAAAATGCCCCAAAATGCAACCCATCATTCAGATTTTGTAACATAAGTAAATGGGAAATTTGCTTATTTGACCCTGTTATTTAACAAAACCATTGGCAATGTTAAATATCAGGTTTATTGCTATGTTCAGGAGATGTAACTGAACAGTGTTAATTTTTTGTTTTTGTAGTACACTTTCTACAGAAAACACAGTGTGATGTCTACATTTGCAAATACTATGAATTATGAAGCAATTTGAGTTTGTGAGCTGCTAAAATGCCCTAAATTTAGACACGAGCTCAGTGAATTCCAAGTTTGAAAACCAAGTTGGCTCTGTAACTGGCAGAGGTATAGATGGAGGTATTTATTACTACACTCTAGAGTTGTAGCTGAGCACAGTTTATACTTGGCGTGATAATAATATATACTTTTGTATCGCAGTTTTGGTTCCTGTGACTGCTAAAATATTGGCCACTTTGTAATTTGTGACCTGTACAATCTGATAAAAGACTAAAATCCTATGCATATGATGAAATTTGGAAATCAGGACAGATAAGTGAATTTATTTTAAAGGGACACCATAGTCACCAGAACTACAGCTTAATGTAGTTGTTCTGGTGAGTATAATAGGCATTTTCATGTAAACACTGCCTTTTCCAAGAAAAGGCAGTGTTTACATTGCCTCTAGGGACACCTCCAAGTGGCCACTCATTAGATGGCCACTGGAGGGGCTTCCTGGCTCAGGGCTGCACAGTAAGCAGCCCTGCTGTTCAGCGTCCCCACTGTCTGCATGGTGATGCTGAAATTTCCTCATAGAGATGCATTGATTCAATGCAGGAGGTCCTGATTGACCCAAACTGCATTTGGCCCCGCCCCGTGCTGATTTTAGCCAATCCAATGCGTTCCCTATTAGAAAGCATTGGATTGGATAACAATTGCCCATTTTGATGTCACAAAGGGGGTGGAGCCAGCGCCGGCGGACCTGGAAATAAGGTGAGTCTTATACTTTTATAGGGGGGCTAAGAGGGGGCAAGCCACCTATATGGTGGGTTAAACACTATAGGGTCAGGAATACATGTTTCTGTTCCTGACCCTATAGTGATCCTTTAAGGTATGTTTCTACGTTTAGCTACACAACTAAGTAACCATTTTTGTATATTTTCCACACTAAATAGCACATTCAGAGATAAACATCTTCACCCCTAGCCTGAGGTGTTCATTCCTTCCCTTAGCTGCTTGGACATTTTTACTCCCATGCTAAGGACATTTTAAGGTTTATGCTGGCATTACCTTTAATCGTTTTTTTTTTTTTTCTGAGTTACCCTCACAAATTATATGTTTTTTTCCAGCCACAAATGCACTTTCACAAAATAAAAAATGCTACAAATTAAAAAATAATAGGAATGAATGAGAATGTGAAATGCAGTGGATGACGCAGGTGTGCTGGGAATGACGACACAGAGTTATCATCTTCAGGGAAAAAGTTAAAATACATTATTGTAATAGTTACTAAACATTTTGTGCTATATTTTGTTTCTGTTCATAAATGAAAATGGTCATTTTCCTTTACTTTTGGGGCACAACTGTAAATCGCATGTTTTTTTTTTTTTTTTTTGGATCAATTAGTACATACACGTGGGAACAATTTACTTTGGATTTTAGGTTGACTATGAATTACTTTCGTGTTGCTATAGCAATATTTCATATTGCTTTAATTCAGTCTCTTACTGCATTGAGTTTTAGTGATACAGGTCACAGAGACCTAATTGTTGGTGACTGTATGTAGAAGAGAAATTCTACCCCCAGCGCGGTGTCTGTATGTATGTGTATGTATGTATGTATGTATGTATGTATGTGTAATATATATATATATATATATATATATATTTATATTAGTGTGGAATGGCCTATGGGTGCCAAGGAGAGCATAATTTTTGGCAAATTGCTGTAAAACAGTTTGATTGAAAACCAGGTGACTATAATACCTTTTAAACTACAAAGCAAGGTGTTTTATTACCTCAAAAAATATTGTCCTACCTAGATATTTGGAGAGCGTAAAATTATAAGCAAAATGGATTACTCCTGGATAAACTTAGCCTCATCCATAGACTTCAAAGTGCCCGTTTTAATATCAATATCCTATCTTTTATATAGTGTAGCTCCTCCACGGTTACTTCTAGTAACCTGAATTTTGTTGATTTTTATATACACATTTTATGTTGCTAGATTGTATTACCAGTATTATATTATTGTAAATCACTTTACAGCAGAACATTCTGAATTCAAAACTTGCCAAAGTATTGCAAGGCCACAGCCTCGCCCATTGTTGTGTTCAGAATGGACTATTTTGTACATTATGTGATTTACAAATGGTAGAACAAACTATTTAGTGATTACTGTGAGCTTTTGTGAAGGGATTACTATTAATCTGTCAATTGATATGTTTATGCAGTTAGAAATAAATGTTTAAAATGTTACATGATATTGTATTCTGGCAGGGCCAGATTAGTAAAAATGAATGAAACCTCACTGATACAAAAGATTGTTACATTTGTTCATTTAGAGGAGTATTGATAAAGCTGCAGCTCATGTGTTGTAAGAACATTCTTCCCAGCTTTTTAAATTGATACAGTGTTCACTGGCTTATATAGTGGATATGGATTCCTCCCATCTACGCTTCAACCCACTAGTAAAAGAAATAACATTTATTGCAGTGTATAGGCTCACTTGTGTGTGTCCGGTAAAGGTCCATTCAGAAAATGGAAAGCCATTTGTAAATCGGGAACATATTTTATACGACCGGTTTTTGCTTGCCGAAAGAAAGTATCTTTATTGGTACTGCTTTAAAAAATAGAAATATTCCTTGCCAATGTTAGGTGTGCCCGGATAGACAGAGAATTAGCAACCATTTCTTGGTAAAGTTACAGAATTAGGGCAAGCAATAATAGTTCTGAGGTAGTTATTTTATAGATTATTGTGAAGTACACTGGTTCAGGTATTCCAAAATGTAAAGGCATTTTTCCTTTTTGCAGCAAATCTCCCAGGACACCTCATGCGTCAGCATTTTCAAAGTCGCTAAACAATTTCAGCCAATCAGCATTGCACTGAACATGTAATTTAATGTGCATGTGAAGTTGTTTATGCTGCTGAGTAGAGTTCTTTCATATGGCATTTACATTAATATTAATATGGCATTTTCTTATTTTTTTTATTTATTTTAACTGTATTTTTTTCCGTTAATTTGCATTCAGATATTAAGAGACGGGTGCATAATCCATGTTTCTTTCCTTTTTTTTAAAATCTTGCTTAGTTGCAGTATCCTTGCTGGCTGGTTATGATTGCTTTTGTGGTTAGAGATGCGGCTCGGTGACTTCTGCTTTCCATCCTAATAAAACTAATGTTTAATCCTGCCGAAATTTTGGCTGTGCATCTTATAGAATGACTCAAGGACATAAGAATCATCACTTTATTTTACTCCTCGATTAACCCCATAGCAGCTATTTATTTAGTTAGTCTGGCTTTAAAAGTCTTCTCGCATATTGTCTTGGACAATTTAGAAGCCTTCTGAAAACAAGACCATGTCCGAAATACAGTTGTTTATTGCTAAACTTCTGATAAAATATCTGTTTTGTTTTGATGGTATTAATTCACAAAAAGCAGGGACTACACTTCTCATAAAGAGCCACAATTGGCACAAATTTTTTTGTTTTTTTTTCCTGAGAGGGGGCTTTAAATTGGCCTCTGTTAAGCACAGTCTTAAATTCAATCAGAAGATGTCCCACATTATATATATATATCCAATTTGTCTGAATATCACAAATTACATTAGGCAGTTCAATTCATTAACACAAAAGTGGTTCCTCAGACATAGTACATTTCTTGGACACCCATATTCCATCTCCTATTGTACCAAAGACGCTCATTAAAATTGCAGTATTACATGGCATCTACAATGAGCATGGTGAGCATATTTGTGTCAGGTGTTAAATATAACAAAGGGGTATTTGGACAGAGATAACTGTAACATGATTAAATACTAGAAAGAACGGCTATTAAGACTCTCCCCTTTGTATGTGATGTGTCAAAACTCTAATCACAGTGAAACAATTTTAGATCTTGTGGCCAGTGTGCTCACATGGTAGAATCACTTGAATGGATAATGAAGAAGTGAAAATCTCTTATGTTGTCTCATGTTTGAAGGGTGGGCTTTGAGCAACTGTGAATCATCTAGTGTACTCAAACATCTCGAGAACATTTGGTTCGTATAGCTTAGTTTCTACTTTAATTCTCCCAGAGCTCCCAACTTTTTTCAAGACTGTTCCGATTTCAAAGTCCTAGTTCACCATCCTGTTTTAGTTCCCAGGTGTCCTGCATTTCAGGGAACTGTCCTTGAGTAGCACAGCACAAATGCAACGTTAGACGCGCTTGATCTATGCACTGGGTACTAGGACTTTCTCTAAATGGTCCTGTAAGAAGGGCGCTTGCTTGGAGGTTGTCACTTCCTGGGTGGACACCAGTGATGCAAATAGTTTAGTTGGTGATGCCTCTAGAAGGCCTGTCCAATCATCTTGATTTCATATCTCCCAATGTTGAGAGGTATGTTCTCAACTGGAAAATTATGTGAATGTATTTAACAAAACCTTGTATTAGCGCCTAGTAAACTTTTATAGCTTGTGAGGTTTTCTTCTTTTCTTTTTTTCCTTTTCCAAAAACCAAGTAGAAGTAGAAGCTGAGTGAATTGATGTGTTCTTAATTTTCTAAATTACCTTAAGTAAATAGAATGTCTGAAACACTTTTAGGGAAAAAAGTATTTAAATTTTTTTTTAATTCAAACAATATTGTATATTTATTGTTGGGTATATGATCTTACATTTTATAATGTTGTATTACTTCCCACAAATGATTAAATGAAAGTGCTTTTTGTGAGACCCGAATTTACGACTTCAAGGCTCTAAGATTAGGATATATTCCATGGCTTGTGTAAACCATTTAATCTCCAGGTAATGTTACAATGGCTCCTTTTGGAGTATAGCAGCAGAGACTTAATGGCCACAGATTACTAAAAATGCTAAGTTCTTGCCAGTGTCTCCAATATTCATTGCCTCCCTCCCCAACCCTCCACCCTCACCCCCCCCCCACCTCATTGATTACATTATATTTAGAAAAAAAATGTTGTGTTTTTATTTTTAAGATAGTAGCTTTTTAAACCATGAAGCACTCCTTAAATAAGTTCTGTCACAGCAAGCTTACCCTTTTCTGATCATTCCCTCTTCTTTTCCTCTCTTTGAATCAGTTCTTCTTTTCCGATCTTGTACTTCTAAAAGACTTAAGACAAAGTAGTGACTACTTTATCTTATTTATTTTTCCTACACTTGACAAATCTTGATAAAGGGTGTATCTAAAGTCTTACTCTCCACTTCCTTTACTGAGATTTGCCAAGTCCCATTTTTTGACAATACAGACCTCCTCATCACGTCCATTCTCTGTTGTCTGTAATATCGGGATCTATCTCTCCTTTAAAGAACGTCGCCACGTGTGTCCTGTACAGTAGAGAGTGGGCAGAAGAAAGCAATGAAAACAGGACATGCACGAATGAAAGTTATATATTCATTTTAGACACCTGTATTACTTCTTGGCTATATGTCTATATCTGTGCTTTAAAATAAGGCATTGCTTGGTTAAACTAGCCAACATAAAGTAAATAAGCAGTAAAACTTCATATATTGTAAAATGTACTGGGTATTTATTGTTCGTAATAATACAAAAAAAAAAAAAATACATGTCCCTTTAAATTTTCAAGGTTTCTAAACTTTGAAAGTTGGAAGAGCCTGAAGCATGGCAGCATAAAAAAACAAAAATGTTATTGGTTCCAGTAAACTAGTAATCCTCAAAAGGCCAAGTGAAATCCTCTCCTTCATAACCCTGGGGACATATGTGCTATTAAGAAACAAAACATCATAACAATAGGTATGTTCAACCTCACAATGCACTGCTGGCTATTGGTAAACAATTTGAAAGCAAAGATTTTATTTTTCTCATATACAAAGCTGGCCAAAAAACAGAAATAGAGCCTAGTGTGGCTATAAGTTTTTGGGGGTTCTGAATAAATATAATTCAGAAGAGATAACATGGCCTCTGACACACACTAACCCCCATTCACACACTGCACATCACGGCAATGACAATTCTATACCATCTCCTGGTAGATTAGCATCTGTGTATATAACACATTGCCTTACATTACTCTATGTATTTTAGTTGGTATGATGTTAATTGGCAGACCTTTAATCTTCAGACAAAAGGAAGAACTAGAAGGCTTTGATCAAGTGTGTGTCACAATCCCTAGGGAACCAAACCCGCAAACCGGACACAACAGCCAGAATTGCAATACCGGTCCTTAGAATGGCCGGGCTATGCAAAAGAGTAGTCCGGAAACGAGCCAAGGTCAAGGGATACGGAGAGACAAGCCGAGGTCAGGGAACGAGAAAACAGAATAAACCACTTGTGGCAATTGTAACAGAGAGGTCGCCGCGTGCGGTTGGCACGAGACACCGCACGGGGAGCCCTGACAGTGAGATTTTAGTCCAGAATTATTGTGGTGGGAATACTTTTTATGGACTGTGTAAAAGAGTACATATCTGCTTGCAGAGAGGACAGAGAAAATAGCACATGTCTCTAAAGCTGAGACATAACCTAGTGAAGTGCATGGATTATACCTGAATACTATTTGTTTCCAAGGTCTTGTTGAATGGTCTACCATTTTATTCATGATTCTTACATGTCTGATTTATTTAGACTTCCAATACAGTATCAAGCCAGTTTTCTTTTAGTTGCATGTTATAACATCGGCATTGACATCCTTCAGTTTCTTTCTGGGGATTGTAAAGAGTAACATGTTGCAAAATAAAAAAAAACATGATCATCAATAATTCCTGCAGCGGTTATAAACAAATTATAGACTAAAAAGATAAAAATTGGTTATATTTTGTCAACAATATCTATTCAATTTTTTTCATGTTAAGGTCAGGTCAACACATTGCATATGTTTTCTCTGTGGAATATAATATGTATTTGTTTTTTCCTGTATCATTTATAGTTCTATCCACTCTTCAAGCTAATTGAGCTGGAGGGGCATGCTGAGGCTATTTGCTGGATAACATGTGTTATGGCTGTTTGTGCTCCTTTTAACCACTTAATGACCAAATGACAGGCCTAGACCAACATGCATTAAAGGTACCAGCAGGGTTAAATCCCTGCTGGAACCTAGGAACCCCAGGTATCTTTTGGATTCCTGGGGTTCTGATCTGTTAGCTCGGGCCGCTAACGGACTGACAAATGAGCTGCTCATAGTTCTCTAAATCATTTTTACTGCGGCAATGGCGTGATCGAATTGCAACAGTAATTTTCAGCCTGGAAAAGTGTCTCCCAAGTGTCAGGGAGGGTCCGAAAAGGTCTCCTTGCTTGCCCCCTGTAAAATGATTGGTGCTGGGCTTTGCCAGCTGCCCAGCAATGATCTCAATGTGCTGCAGCATGAGTGAGCTCACCCTCTCGTGCTCCATTCACACCTCCAGCTGTGGCATTGGGGTGTTATAAGCCTGTGCTGAACTAGAGTTCCAGACTAGCTAATGTCAATTCTGTGCAATGGCCTGAGAGTTGCCTGCTGATGGTCTCGGCCAATGAATTGCACTGGCTGCAGCTTCCGGCTTCTGCGGCTCTGCAAAGCCAGTAGCAAGTTACTGGAAGACAATTGGTGCATAGCTGGGATCCAGGTAAGGAGGCAACTGATCGCTAAACAGTTTGTCCAATTAACGGAGAACCAGATCAGGGTATTTCTGGAATCATTATAGCGGGCTTTAGTGGTTACGATGCTTAGATTCATTCTTTAACCCCTTAAGGTCCAAACTTCTGGAATAAAAGGGAATCATGACCTGTCACACATGTCATGTGTCCTTAAGGGGTTAAAGATTAAGAATGGGACTAGTTAAAGCCACAAAGTGAGGAGAAGGGGGGGGAGTGGTTTTTTCAAAAAATAAAATGCCTTATGTATATCTGTAAAATGTCTCCCTGTCGTATCCCCTCTAAAAGTTAGAATCTTTTACGGTGGGAAGTAGTGAGTGCATGGGTCAGCCTACTTTCCTTCTAATGAACTTGTGCAAATTACTAAAAGGCTACGAAATAATCCATGTCTTCAAAGCACATTTGTACTTTAATCCAATGTGTAGAGAATCTCTTTAAAATTCTAAATGTTCAATTTAAATTTTCTTTGGAAATGGGTAAATTTTAAAGCAAAGTTGCAGCAAGTAGGCAAGAGTGACGATGCAAGTTGGAATCCATCAGTTTGTGCAAACAGATGGTGCAAGAACGGATTAGATTGTTGTAATTCCCAGGTGTAGATTTGGTGTGGGCAGCTGTTCATTAGAATTGATGGATACTTGTAGACATTGGAAAATTACTTTCTACCATTTCACCAAAGCAGCAATTGCAGACGTGAATGTAGGAATTGCTACTGTGAAACTTGATAAATGACACTGACACTGTTCGGTATGTATCTGCTTTATATCTGTGACCTCTGTCAGCATAGCATGAACTAGTAATAGGCACACCATTAATTCCAAGACCAGAGATGATTAGATCTGCTCTTCAATATAATTCAAAGTAACAATGTTTCTCTGTCATGTACTGACTGCTTAGACTTCTGTAAAGAACAATCCTAAAAACTGTTCCAATATTATAAGGCATTTTTATTATATTGGCATTTTGCTGGGCCTGTGTACATTTAAGGGATGCGTCATGATGGGTTTATTTCCACTTGTCATGCATTGTATAAGTAAGTAGTGCTTATTGTGCATTCCTTATTGAATGTGTCTATCATGTAGCTAATCCATACACTTCTCATGCTTTTCCAGTTATCTTTTCTTCCTAATGGAACCCACTAATCTTAAAGCTCCTTTTTTCTTCTATGAAATTAATCGGAGATTTACAGTACTAACAGTAATGTACTCGTGTGGTGACACAAATGAACACACTTGTCACCCATTAAAATGGATAAAACCTGCTCTTTAATACATATTGAGCAACTTAATGATAACATATTGAAATGTCAACCTTTTGCATTGCTTTGATATTCCTGAATGTGTGATGTCACACAGCATACAGGTTTTAATTAATATAATTCATTTTATTTTCCAGCTAAGCAATATTTTGTTAAAAGCCTCTATTTTTGGAGATGTTCATTGTTGTGTGAGGAGGCCAGAGTTTGTGTCCACATGGCTTGATAATTGACAGGGAAAGGGGGGACTTCCCTGACAGGAGCAGAGTTTTGGAACTGTGGCTAACGTTTAGCCTTATTCTCATGGGAAAAAATGTATGCAAAATAATGGAAAATTGTTTACTTACTTACTGTATTTCCTGATTTGCTGTATTTGTTTGTCCTGCTATATAATTGATTCTTAACCTTTGATTAAGAACCCAAAATTATCTCCATTGCATTTTATTGAGCGGCTGTTGGAAAACTGATATTAATATTGATATTAACTTAATTTAATATTAACTGATATTAACAAGATCCAGGAAACATGTCACAATTGTTTAAAACTGTATAAACATGTTTTCTGTAGCACACCAGTGTGACCCCCTTCTAAATATAAATAAAGTGAGCGAATAAAGAGATTGCTAGCTCTTAGACATGTACTGTTACAAAGCTACTTGATGACCAACATGTTGAGTGACAAATACCACCTATAAGAATAAAATAAGAAAAGAAGAAAAAGAAACACGTTGTAGAATTTGCATTAGTAATTTGTAACTATTTGATTAATGCTAGTTGCCTTATTATGGATTCCTGTGAAGCATGGTATTTATCATTTAGAAGTAAAAATCTATAAGTGTTGCATCTGTTAATTCCCCTTGGTACCATGTGTATCATCATTGCTGGCTGGGATTAAATAAGGTCAGATATGTTGTGCATTTAAGGCTCAGTGCAGTATGCTCTCAGTTCTCTTCCAGCTCCATTCACATGAATACATATTTGGTATAAATGCTGTTCAAATAAAGTCCTGTGTTTTGCACATAAATAGGCTTTTTCATCCAGGATGTTGCTTTCCTCTGATGATCCTATGGCCTATACTCAATCACCAAGCCAGGTTTGCTAATATGTTGAGCTGACTAAGGTTGGGTTTTAGTTGGTTTGATGTACATGAACAGATTTAGGAAATTAATCAACTCTGAATTGGGATTATTAGACAATGCTTAATGCTGGATCTGCTTAGAATGTCTCTTTATGTTAAAATATGTGTTTTTATATTAGTGCTAGTAATCAGCATACACTTTTTTTTGTAAATGCTGTGCTCATTTTCTTAGGTTATGAAAAACAAAAACAAAAAAAAAAACAGTAGTCAACCCTCGACATGCAAGGCTGCCAGACAAAATGGGCCAGGTAGGGAGATCAGAGGATCTTAACAGCTGGCCCAGAATGCTTCAGCACTGGAATGCAAGGAAGTCTGTGGTCTGTGTACCCCCAGTGACTGCAGACACCATAGGGATGTCTCCCTTGTGATTTAATGCATCTTGGTGATTCAGAACATTGCTGTAGGTTACCATGGCAACACTGCAACTCACTGGTAAAGCCCCAGACCAAAATGAAAGCCAGAAGGCATCTGCATTTAGAGAAGATTTACATTTTTTATCAGATCTTAAAGGGTTTCTCTAAGCATTGTAACCACTACAGCCTGGGAACACAAAGTCAGGATTCTGGCAGCAAAGGGGATAAATTCCATATGCACAGCATTCTAAAGCGAAACACTGCATACAGGGAGTGCAGAATTATTAGGCAAATGAGTATTTTGACCACATCATCCTCTTTATGCATGTTGTCTTACTCCAAGCTGTATAGGCTCGAAAGCCTACTACCAATTAAGCATATTAGGTGATGTGCATCTCTGTAATGAGAAGGGGTGTGGTCTAATGACATCAACACCCTATATCAGGTGTGCATAATTATTAGGCAACTTCCTTTCCTTTGGCAAAATGGGTCAAAAGAAGGACTTGACAGGCTCAGAAAAGTCAAAAATAGTGAGATATCTTGCAGAGGGATGCAGCACTCTTAAAATTGCAAAGCTTCTGAAGCGTGATCATCGAACAATCAAGCGTTTCATTCAAAATAGTCAACAGGGTCGCAAGAAGCGTGTGGAAAAACCAAGGCGCAAAATAACTGCCCATGAACTGAGAAAAGTCAAGCGTGCAGCTGCCACGATGCCACTTGCCACCAGTTTGGCCATATTTCAGAGCTGCAACATCACTGGAGTGCCCAAAAGCACAAGGTGTGCAATACTCAGAGACATGGCCAAGGTAAGAAAGGCTGAAAGACGACCACCACTGAACAAGACACACAAGCTGAAACGTCAAGACTGGGCCAAGAAATATCTCAAGACTGATTTTTCTAAGGTTTTATGGACTGATGAAATGAGAGTGAGTCTTGATGGGCCAGATGGATGGGCCCGTGGCTGGATTGGTAAAGGGCAGAGAGCTCCAGTCCGACTCAGACGCCAGCAAGGTGGAGGTGGAGTACTGGTTTGGGCTGGTATCATCAAAGATGAGCTTGTGGGGCCTTTTCGGGTTGAGGATGGAGTCAAGCTCAACTCCCAGTCCTACTGCCAGTTCCTGGAAGACACCTTCTTCAAGCAGTGGTACAGGAAGAAGTCTGCATCCTTCAAGAAAAACATGATTTTCATGCAGGACAATGCTCCATCACACGCGTCCAAGTACTCCACAGCGTGGCTGGCAAGAAAGGGTATAAAAGAAGAAAATCTAATGACATGGCCTCCTTGTTCACCTGATCTGAACCCCATTGAGAACCTGTGGTCCATCATCAAATGTGAGATTTACAAGGAGGGAAAACAGTACACCTCTCTGAACAGTGTCTGGGAGGCTGTGGTTGCTGCTGCACGCAATGTTGATGGTGAACAGATCAAAACACTGACAGAATCCATGGATGGCAGGCTTTTGAGTGTCCTTGCAAAGAAAGGTGGCTATATTGGTCACTGATTTGTTTTTGTTTTGTTTTTGAATGTCAGAAATGTATATTTGTGAATGTTGAGATGTTATATTGGTTTCACTGGTAATAATAAATAATTGAAATGGGTATATATTTGTTTTTTGTTAAGTTGCCTAATAATTATGCACAGTAATAGTCACCTGCACACACAGATATCCCCCTAACATAGCTATAACTAAAAACAAACTAAAAACTACTTCCAAAAATATTCAGCTTTGATATTAATGAGTTTTTTGGGTTCATTGAGAACATGGTTGTTGTTCAATAATAAAATTAATCCTCAAAAATACAACTTGCCTAATAATTCTGCACTCCCTGTATACAGACTCTAAGCACCATGACCATTTAAATCACTGAATGAGAACAGGCCTCTTGCGTTATTCACAGCAGATGCCTATAGCACTTTATTGGCTAATTGCAATATTATCTATGGGGAAAAATATGTGCTCTTGGTGGATCTTCTATACATCCCGTTTTGTACCCTCACTCATGTGTAAAAGTACAACAGGGATGGCGACTCCTTTCAGATGAAGTTGCCAGGAGTTTGCTCAACCTGCTCCCCCTCAGCCACCTCCACACATGCAAACATCACCTTGTAGGGTCTTGGTTTAAATTCTCTTGCATGTACCCTTAATAGGAAAAACATGTATTTTGTATCTGTTATTATGGGGAAAATGTGTCCATACATTAGTAAGTGTTTTGATGTTTGATAAACTTAATGGGACACTACAGTCACCAAAACAACTTTGCTCAATTAAGCAGTTTTGGTGTATAGATCTTGCTCCTGCAGTCCCACTTCTCAATTTCTCTACCATTTAGTAGTTAAATCCCTTTGTTTATACAGCTCTAGTCACACCTCCCTACATGTGACTTGCAGAGTCTTCAGTGCACTTCATGTAAAGAGTCATCTAATGTTTACACTTCCAAATTCTGTTTAATTTAGAATTTGTTATTTCCGGTTCTGTTAATAGCTTACTAAAATCTTCAGGAGCCTTCTGTATGTAATTAAAGTTACATTTATAGAGCAGGAGATGAAAACATTTACATAGTTACATAGCTGAAAAGAGACTTGCCTCCATCAAGATCAGCCTTCCTCACATATGTTTTTGCTGTTGATCCAAAAGTTAGTTACATCTGATTTAAAGTGAAATAATTTTTTTTTTTTTTTAATTCATGCAGGCTGTGTCCGTAACAACCGGATAAGGTGTGACTAGGGCTGTATAAACAGAAATAAGTGATTTAACTCCTAAATGGCATTGAATTGAGCAGCGAGACTTCAGATGCATGATCTAACACCAAAACTACTACATTAAGCTAAAATAGTTTTAGTGACTATAGTGCCCTTTTAAGTAAATTAGTATTATGCATTCTTTTATCTGTAAATACACTTTTACAATTAACATATTTTATTTTTTTATTTTATAAAACTTTCAGAACTTTGGTTGTAGATTCCACCCCCACTCCGCCACACCCCCACCATGATAAGTATGTTATGTTTTCACAGTATTCTTATTCTTATTATGGAAGCATAGCGTATTTAACTTTTGCATTTTTGGATGTATTGGCTTCTCTTCCAGGTTGCAATATCAAAACGTGTAGCTCTTTTTATTTACTTGTCATTTAATATGGGTAACTTGACTGCTGGCTAAGGTCAGCCAATACATGTTCATAGTTTAAATAGCAACATAAAGAGACTATTGGAAGAAGAGTAATATTTTGGGGTGGAATTTTTATTTTATTTTTTATTATATTTCAAAAGGTTTTAAATATTTAATATAATAATTATAGATGTCTTCCAAGTTTGTTCTATGTAACATTTCCATAGAAGTATTCATTTCTTGGATGACTTGTAACATTTTGGCTTTTGTAAAATCTTGTGCGAACAACACGTTTCCAAAATATTTCTGGAGGTAAAATCTTTGTGTGAAGCCCAGGCAAGTGAGTAACTATGGTAACAGAAGATTCACAGCGTTGACTCATTGTACTGCGACTAAGATTTTAAATTTTTCTTTTTTTCTTTTTTTCCCCATTTTCTAGTCACTGATGTGTATATAAGCCGTTTCATTGTTTAAAACACAGCAGTAAAAAGCAACAAACCATTCCAGTGTTTCTACCTTATTACTAATGTACTAGTAGTGCATTGGATAAAATACAGGTGGGTTCAAGTGTGTAGAGTTACAGCTGTTTCACCTGTATATGATATGATAAGGGAATACCACACTTATAAATCACTTTTGTGTTTCAAAGTAGGAACTGATAGCATACCAATTCCACATTAAGCTTTAATTTTCCTGTAAAATATTTAAACTCCATTCTAAATTAATTGGAATATTATTTATGCATTTCACTGCATTATGGTGCTTTCCTCATGAGGACGACGCAAGATAAAACAGGTTAGGGATAAACAAAGATTAGGTTAATATATACAAGATTTTTGGGAGTAACATTTTAGTTCACTACCTTTTAAAGAAAGAATCACCAACAAAAACAGAATGTTGCTTTTTAGAGAATTAAATGTAATCTGTATACTATTAGCCAGTCACAAGCTAACGGATGGTTTATTTTTTTTATGTAGAAATCTCTGTATTACTCTTTTGCGTCTATAGGAATTAAAATGGAGAAAGTTTAAATATGTCTGAAAGGTTGCACTTATGCTTTGTCCTAAAAACTCATGTGGCATGCTTCAGGATTTAATGGGCTTCCTTACTTTGAAATGGTCAGATAGGCAGACATACAGTCCATACAATGCAGCAGCCAGTCGCCTTGAGAAATTAAACCTCAAGTTGTATGTGATCTTATAATATATACTTACAGGAACATTCCTAAGAACTGCCATGGCACCCACACAATTGTAAGTAGTTAAACCGTCTTAGAACTGTGCCTCGGGTCTGCTAGGCACTGCTTCTCACCTCCATGGCTTCCAATGGAGAGGAGGAAGTACTCTGTTTAAACTAAAATGCACAGGAAGACTTGGCTCAGGAAGGGGGGAGGGAGGTCACCAGAAAACTACAGATATACTTGGGGCATTCCTTTAATATAGATTATACTGCTTAAGGTGATCTTATCCACATGTTTGATAACTTGCAGGTTCTCTGAAATAAGGAGTTTTATGTATAAGTAAATGATCATACAAAAAAAAAAAAAATTACTCAAATTCTGAAAATGTTATGTAGGGTTGATATATTTAACGTGAGGTGAGGTGTGTGTGTGTGTGTGTGGTCTGATCCACTTTTTTATATTATCCTTTATTTTTGTTGTGCATAAGTTTGACATTCAAGCATTTTATGCCACGACAGCGAGTATAGTCATTTCAAGAGGCAAAATATTTTGGCATATGATAAAGCAGCACATTTTTAGTTTATAAAAAAAGCTTAAACATATAATGTCAGGTAATGAGAGAGCATCATGAGTGATGGAGACATACTCTGTAGACTGACATTAATGTGGTCACAGAAAAGAAAATTGTGTATCGCGTTAAACTGTAGTTAAATCTGTAGCTAAGTAGCCGTTGGGTGCTGAGGAGCCTATGAACATATTAAGATAATGGGTAAGCCTGCATGCTCTCTACTAGCTAAAATATTTCTGCAGCAGCAGGGGTAACGTCTGCCAGTTTGGTTGACTTGGCTTAGTATATGTGCCTCCAAGGGAGTGGTCCTGCTTGGGCCCAACTTGCTATTGCAAGACAGCAGGTACAGGATGTACTGTCGTTATGGGGTGACACGTTGGTTGAGGGTGTACATAGTAAATGGTAGAGATTTGCCCTGTAGTGATGGACCCCATTCCCAGATTAAGTGTAGTAGGCATTTCTAGGCCTGCGTCCTGCACACTCCTGCCCCATCGCAGCCGGCAAGTAACACAGTCCATGGACCGGACTAGATCCTCTGGGCAAACTCTGTGCTTTTTTTACATTTACAATTTTTATTTTCAAAAAGTAAAAGGTAAAAATGGGTACAGACCAAAGAGGGGGAAGGGTAGGGAAAGGGTGGGGGAGCATGGGAGGCGACAAGCCAATATCATGTTCCTTTCGCAGAAGGAGAGAAGTAAGTGACACATCTGTTTACTTATATCACAATATATCAAAATATAACAAAATGTCAAAATGTATCAAAGTGTCAAAAAGTCCAATGAAACATGTAAGCGTTGGGTAGTATCTGTGAACAAGTAGGTTCTGTGAACAAGTAGGCTATCTCCGTCCTCCACCTGTATCTTATTTTGGTTGGCAATCTATTATCCTAATTCTCTATGCTATCCAAGTTATAGTTTTCGAATGGGGATATGGTGTAGGCGAGCCTTGGAGTGGATTGGTTGTAGAGTTTTTAACTCATGGGTCTAGGTTTACTATCTACCATATTAAGCCATGGTGTCCATATTTGTTCTACTTCTCTCCTTTTTACGTAAGGATCTGCAGAGAGTATCTCATATTTATAGTATTGCTGTATTTTGTTTAGTAATTCTTTACGCGAGGGCCATTTAGTGCTTTTCCAGCATTGGGCTAGTAAGTTCCGTGCTGCTAAGATAACCAGAGAGGCTATTTTTTTATGTTTTTTATCCCATTGGTTCGGGAAGATCAGTAGTAGTGCTAGTTTTGGTGCAATAGGAGATGTGTAATCCAGAGCCTGGTGTAGTATTTGCTGTGCAAAATTTAATGCCATAATCCATTGATCGTCTGTAAGTTTAGAGATACCTTCTTTTTCCCATTGTTCTACATATTTAAAAGAGTGGGGTGGTGATTGATTCAATATTGTTTTATAACATAGCGATAGGGATTTGGGTTTAATTGGAGCTGTGTGACATCTAGAGATAACGTTTAATGTCTGTACAGTGTTTTGTGGTGGGATGTGGATTTGGTGGGATACATGGGTGTTTACAACGCTTTTTAGCTGTAAATATTGGAAGACAAAGGAGTTAGGTAGGTTGAATTGGGTTTGTAGATCTGGGAATGATTTAATCCCTGTCTGTTCACAAATGTCTTTAATATATTTAATTCCATGATTGTAATGACAACCATGGTGTTATCCTTGTTAATGCCTCTATTGGAGCGTATGTGCAGTACTTCCCTTTCTCTGATGCCATAGTCATCAGTTTATCCCAGTATTTAAATGTTACTGTAGAGGTAGGGTATAGTATTATTTTTTTTGGTCGATGTATTGTTGGTAACCACATTATGTGTAGTATGGGATGAGGGTGTGTTTTGTCGTTTTCCATGTCCACCCATTGAAACGCGTGTTTAGGGGCATGGAGCTTTATGGCGGATTCGAGAATAGCCGCCTCATAATAGTCTGTAATTTTTGGTACCCCTAAGCCTCCTGTGGATTGTGTCTGTTGGAGTAGGGAGACAGGTAATCTTGGTTTTGCTTTGTTCCATATAAATCTGAATAGAGTGGTTTGTAGTGTTTTCAGGATGTGTGGTTGGATATGAAGGGGCAACATCCGAAATATATATAGAGAATTTTAGGTAATATTACCATCTTAATAGTGTGGATTCGACCGAGCCACAATAGGTGGATTTGTTCCCAGCCCTGAAAGAGGGAGGTGCACATATGTGGTAGCGGGCCATAGTTCAGGGTTATAGTCTTGGCGGCATGTAAAGCAAGTTTCACTCCTAGGTACGTTATATGGTTTTGTCTCCAGTCAAATAGGAAGGCCTGGCGTAGTTTCTTAACCTGTGGTGTGGGTATGTGTAGTGGTAAGGCTTGTGTCTTAGCTTCATTAAGTTTATAGTACGATATCTTTCCGTACTCTTGTAATAGGTTCATGAGACGGGGTAATGAGATATCGGGTTTGCAGATGGTTAGTAGGATGTCGAAACTCTGTGCTTTTAAGTGGCGCTGCTATGTGTGACCCTTCCAGTAGGGTGGTTTGCGAGCGTGGGTTCGTTTTGTTCCAGAGCGCTGCGCAGTGGGGCAGCGGCGGGATAGGAAGGCAGAGGTGCAGTGCTGATTTGCATCCCGATGCCTGTAGAGACCGCTGGTAAGTTGGGGTGTGAGATGGGCGCGCCTCCATGTTGGGCCCCAACCTTGTGCCGTGTCTTGGTGTCAGCCTCTTTCTCCAGTGTCTTAGGTGAGTAGTGGTAGGTAGGCCTGCATTCCAAGCGCCTCCAGAAATCCTGGCAGATTCGATGGAACTTAGCCTCGAAGCGCTCTCTCCAGGCTTCTGCACTCTCTTGAAGCTTCGGAGGTCATGGCTCGGTGGCCATCTTGGACTCAGCATGTGGTGTAAGTTCTGGCAGGGTACTCCTCCACTGCATGTATGAGGGTTTCTCCAACGGGGACCGGGATGACCCTCACCGGTCCAGAAGGGGGATGCGGGTCATCAGAAAGGTTGCAGCTTGGCGCAATCCCCATGCAGTAGATCGGCCGTCTCTCCTGGTCATGACACCACATGTGTGGGATGCGGTGTATCTCAGCAAAAAAGCACGGGACTCATCTCCACGAGCCCCCACTCGCATTAACAGTGAGCCCCTGTTTGTGTTGAGCTGCAAAAACCACGATTATGGCCAGTAAAAGTCACTTTTAGGCTCAGTCAGACCAGAGCTCTCAGCAAACACGTATGGCTAGCTCAGCTGTCAGGCCCGCCCCCTGTCTGATCCACTTTTGAGGAGAGTTAGATTAACAGGCTTGGTATGAACAGTGGCAGCTGCCATTTATTTTTACGTTTGTTACAGGTCAGATACGCACCATATGGCAGGTAAAGCTCTTGTGATGCCTTACAGCCCCTGTGTTTCTGTCAACAAAATGAACATTAAATAATTCAATGATTTTAAATAATATATATATATATATATATATATGTATATATGTATATATATATATATATATATATATATATATATTTATTTATATTAAAACAGTTGAATTATTGGCCATAATAAAAATGATTCTCCATTTTAAAACCTGCTTTATTTGCATAGTTTAGTTCAGTTTGCTGTTATGCTTATTTACATGGACATAATATTATTTAGATTGTAAGCTTGTTTGAGCAGGGTCCTCATCAACCTATTCCTCCTGTAATATTTAGTATTTGCCTCATTTATTGTTAATTCCCCCCCCCCCCTTTATAAAACTGCAAAGCGCTGTGGAAATTGTTGGCCCTATATAAATGCCAGTAATAAAAATAAAAAAACCTGATTTTTTTTCCCCAAGTTCTTTAAATGCCACAATAAAGATTTTCACTTCCTCATTAGCTATAAAAATACTTTTATGGCATGAGCACCCCAAATCTTTGCAGCCCTTCCCTTTTGTTATTATTAGCATTTATATAGTGCCAACAAATTTTGCAGTGTTTTACAATTGTAGAAGGGGGATATTTAGAAGAGAGCCTTGCTCAAATGAGCTTACCTTCTATGAAGATTTGAGGCATTTTACTGAGGGGCACTTACTGTAAGGTAATCTCACCAGGATTAAAACCTGGGTTTCCCATTTCTAAGTCAGATTTCTAATGAAGTAGTCTAGGTGCGGTGTAACCCTGCAATGTAAACCATTGCAATTTTGTAGAAACTGCAAGGCTTATAGGGTTAAAAGAAAACTATAGCGTTCAGAATACACATATATTTTGTTTTTGATTTATTTTTTTATTATTTTGTGCATGGAATTACAACGGTGCTTTCATAGCCACAATAGCGTTCACAAGCGCTGTTTTCAGGGTTTATAACAGAAATATGGCATGTAGACATCTTGCACATTTTTAAAGTGGAATATATCCTGCTAGACAACTTGCTTTTTTTTTTTTTTTTATGTAGAATGTAGGATGCCAGGCTGCTTGTACATTTTTAAAAGTAGAATATAACTTGCTAGATAACTTGCACAATTTTAAAGTAGAATAGGACATGTTGATGTTGGGCAACTTGCCCGTTTTTAAGATAGAGTATACCATGTTAGACAACTTGCACCTTTTTTTTTAAAGTAGGATGTAACATGCTAGATAACTTGTACATTTTTAAGTAGAATATAATATGCTAGGCAACTTGCACATTTTTAAAGTAGAATATAACCCGCTAGACTACTTGCACATTTTTAGGTAGAATATGACATGCTAGACTTTGCACGGAGCGCTGTGACTTCCTCGTGGAAGCTATGTTTCAGGTCCGACATTAACACCTTCATGACCGCTAAGGTGATCGCTTCTGCGTCTGCCCCTCTGCCACAGTGTTGTACCTTTCGTGGTGGGTCCGGAGGCTGTAAATATCCCCCTTCCTCCGTATCAGATATGTCCTCGGAGAAGTCCGAGCACCCGCCGTGTTGAACCGCCATGTTTGCTTCAGAGGCTCCATGTGCCTGCATCCACATCTCCCCTATCGTTAGCCCCAAGGTGGGCTTGTGTGGTACTGTTTTTTTCCCCCTTTCTCCCCATTTGGTCTTGGGGTGTTTGCTTGTAAGTAAGAGTAGTAAGGGGGGGGGGTATTTCGATAGTTTTTCTCTGTTTGGGGCTCGGAGCTCCCTCTGCATGCGTCAAGTTGCTTCAGCGTTCAAGCTCCACCCAGAATACACATATGTATTCCTGATTCTGTAGTGTCCTTATTTTTCTTTAGGATGCCCCCACACCCATCTGGCAATTTAAAGGTTAGAAACCCTTTTTACATTTCCCGGTTACCTGGATCGGTCTCCTACTCCAGCAGTGTCACGCCAATTGGGTAACCTAACGTGAGTGCCAAATGCACATTAGAGCTGCCCCATAGGAAATCATTGAATAAATGCATTTCTATGGGGATTATGAAGCTGTTGGACGTCTTCATGCAAAGCAAAGCATTGGGACGTCCAATGTTTAACAAAGTTAAACTCTGAATTCAGGAAGCACCTCTTGTTGTTGTCTGGAACTCTGAGGGTGTCTTAGAGGTTGCCTTAACCCTGCAATGTAAACATTGCAGTTTCTCTGAAATGCTTTTATTTTGTTCTATATTGCATGATTAAGAGGACAGGTGCATCTCACCCAGACCACTTCAATGAGATGAAGTGGTCTGGTTGCCTGTAGTGTCTCTTTAAATACACCTCTAGTGGCTGTGTTCCTGACCGTCTCTAGAGGCGCTTCCTCTTCCAGAAAGGAATAAAATTCGATACTGGAATCAAATGCTGCTGATAGTCCAGAACCTCCTGTTAAACTTTTTGTCACTTTGACAAGGGTCAAAGAGTCGTGGCTTCTCATGGAGAACCTTGGGTCCTGGCATTCATATGGCTGTTACTTTGACACGTACCACCTACCTAATTTGAGGTTGTTGCAGACCACATACACTCCTTCATGGCAATGATGTTCCCTGATGGCATTGACCTTTTTTAAGAGGTCAGTTGACAGAAAATTGTTCAGGAATAGTTTGAGGAACATGACAAAGATTTCAAGCTGTTGCTTTGGCCTCCACATTTCTCACAACTTGCAGGATTTAAAATATCTTTTGCTAATGTCTTGGTATCGGATATCACTGGACACAATCAGAGGTCTTGTAGATTCCATGCTTTGACACATCAGAGCTGTGTGTGTGTGTGTGTGTGTGTGTATATATGTGTGTGTGTGTGTGTATGTATGTGTATGTGTGTGTATGTGTATATATATATATATATATATATATATATATATATATATATATACTCACTAGCTATTTCATACTATACTGAAATGGCCCCGAATACAAATATATATATATTTGTATTCGGGGCCATTTCAGTATAGTATGAAATAGCTAGTGAGTATACTTATCACCATAATCAAAAAGTCGGTAGAGGTGTGCCGAAACCGACGTGTGTGGTGGGCCTACCTTAAATGGCATTGAATAGAGTATTGAATAGAGGGAGAGGAGCGTGGGCCAGAAGTACATCTGGACCAGTAGGTAAATTAGGTAGGAGGGGGAGTCCCTTTTAAAGGGACATGGCCCATCCCACAACTTCAGGCCCAGCCTTCCAATTTGTGTTCGGGGCCATTTCAGTATAGTATGAAATAGCTAGTGAGTATACTTATCACCATAATCAAAAAGTCGGTAGAGGTGTGCCAAAACCGACGTGTGTGGTAAGCCTGTAAATAAGTGGGCATAAGGAATACCCATATAGTGTTATCAAAGATGTTTAATACAAAACACAAGACATGGAGTTAGCGTATTACTATGACATTACACAAATGCCTTCCTTAATTCCTGTGTCGTTTGAGGTATGCGTTGTTGGTGGGGTAGTACTGAATAAGTACCTCGTGACCCCTCTGGCTGGTCTTAGTTGATGGCAAGTTAATATGTAGTGATCGTGTATTTGTACAGGTTAGAATACCGTAGGCAAAGCTTGGAATCGTGTTGCCCTGTGATGGTAAATTCTCTGGTCGTGGGAAACCATAAAAGCCAAGTATATGGCGGTTTTGAAAATGGTGTTTGTAATTGAGAACATGTGGTGTTGAATGCCCGGGAGATATAACTTAATAGTGTTGTGTGACCTTATTCTGATGTGGCAAAAAGTGTCGAAAGCCTACCATGGCTTTTCCAGGAGCCAGAGT
Source organism: Pelobates cultripes (assembly GCA_933207985.1). Taxonomy (NCBI): domain Eukaryota; kingdom Metazoa; phylum Chordata; class Amphibia; order Anura; family Pelobatidae; genus Pelobates; species Pelobates cultripes. The sequence goes on from OW240917.1 coordinate 158,920,636, forward strand.
CAAGTTTAAAAAACCGTCAAAGGATAAGCTGAGTCATGCTATTATATATTTAGGAAATCTCAGGTGTGTAACAATTTCAATGAAGGTACCTGTGGTTATAGTGCTCACCGCTTGTTAAGTGTTCTTGCATAGCAAGACCACTTAATGTTATTATTTTATTATTTATATAGCGCCAACAAATTTCGTAGCGCTGTACAATGGGTGGACTAACAGACACATAATTGAGATCAGACCACTGACGTAGAGGAACAGAGGGGGTTGAGGGCCCTGCTCGATGAGCTTACATGCTAGAGGGAGTGGGGTATAGTGACACAAAGGGTTAAAGTAGGGGAATTAAATAGTTTGTTACAGAAGGGTTTATTGAGTGCTTGGTAAGTCATTTTTGACAGGTGAAGGAACGGAGTCATGGGGTGGGGGATGAGAAACCTGCTGACAGTTTAATTGATACGCTTTAATAAAGAAGTGAGTTTTCAAAGATTTTTTGAAGGAATGGAGGCTGGGTGAAAGTCTGATTGAGGAGGGAAGGGAGTTCCACAGAATAGGTGCAGCCCTGGAGAAGTCTTGAAGGCGAGCATCAGAGGTGGGGATCCGGGCAGAGGATAGGAGTAGATCTTAGGCTGAGCGCAGGGGTCTCATCGGGACATACTTGTGTATGAGGGAAGATAGGTATATTGGAGCAGCATTATGTAGGGATTTGTAAGCAAGCGCCAGAATTTTGAATTGGGCCCTATATCTAACTGGAAGCCAATGCAGGGACTGACAGAGCGTGGAGGCGTGGGAGATGCGACCGGACAGGAAAATAAGCCTCGCAGCCGTATTCATTATAGATTGCAGCGGTGCAAGCTGGGAACATGTAAGACTGGTGAGAAGGGGATTGCAATAGTCAAGGCGAGAGAGAACAACAGCATGAACCAGTACCTTAGCCATGTCCGGCGTTAGATATGGGCGGATGCGCGCTATATTCTTGAGTTGGAAGCGACAGGATTTGGCTATCGATTGAACATGGGGAGTAAAAGAGAGATCAGAATCAAAAAGAACTCCTAGGCAGCGAGCCTGGGAGGTAGAGGTGATAGTAGCGCCGTTGACTTGGATGGCGACAGACACAGGAGTAGCAGCACTTGAGGGAGGAAAAACTAGAAGTTCTGTTTTGGACAGGTTGAGTTTAAGGAAGTGAGCAGCCATCCAGTTGGAAATAGCAGAGAGGCAGTCAGAAACACGAGTCAAGGTGGGCGGAGAGAGATCAGGGGAGGACAGGTAGATTTGCGTGTCATCTGCATATAAATGGTATTGGACGCCAAAAGAGCTGATGAGTTTACCAAGGGAGGCAGTATAGATAGAGAACAGTAGGGGGCCGAGGACAGAACCTTGGGGGACGCCGACAGGGAGGGGTTGGGGAGAAGAGGCAGAGCCAGAGAAAGAAACACTGAAGGAGCGCTGGGAGAGGTAGGAGGAGCACCAGGAGAGAGCAGAATCCCGTAGACCAAAGTTACGGAGAATGTGAAGAAGCTGTTGATGATCAACAGTGTCAAAGGCGGCAGAAAGATCAAGGAGGATTAGGATAGAGTATTGGCCGCGAGATTTAGCAGCAATTAAATCGTTGGATACTTTGGTCACAGCAGTTTCGACAGAGTGACCAGCGCGGAATCCAGACTGAAGGGGGTCAAGCAGAGAGTTGGATTCAAGAAAGTCTGTCAATCTGGCGTAGACAACTCTCTCGAGGATCTTGGAGGCAAATGGCAGTAGCGAGATAGGGCGGTAGTTGGATGGGGAGTTGGGATCGAGGTTGGGCTTTTTCAGAATTGGGGTTACGGTTGCATGTTTGAAGGCAGAGGGAAATGTGCCAGAGGAAAGGGAGAGATTGAAAATGTTAGCGAGAGGAAGAGCAAGAGAGGGAGACAAAGTGCGGATGAGATGCGAGGGAATAGGATCGAGGGAGCAGGTGGTGGGGCGGGAGGACAGGAGCAGAGCAGAAACCTCTTGTGCTGTAGCAGGTGCAAATGAGCTTAGGATGACAGGGGGAGTGGGGTTGGGTGATGTATTGATACTGGTTGGAGAAAGATTAGAGATCTCTTTCCTGATTGTAGAGATCTTCTCAGTGAAATGAGATGCAAAGTTTGTGGCGGACAAGGTGGTGGAAGGAGGGGGAGTCACAGGGCGAAGAAGTGCATCAAAAGTGTGAAACAGGTGTTTGGGTTGGTGGGACAGTGTGCTTATGAGGGTGTTGAGGTAGCTTACTTTTGCAGAGGAAAGAGCCATGCTGTAGGAGCGCAGCATAAATTTATAGTGGACAAAGTCAGATGCAAAGTGAGACTTTCTCCAGCAGCGTTCAGCAGTTCTGGAACATTTTTGGAGGTAACGGGTCAGCTTGGTGTGCCAGGGTTGTAGTTGGGGGCGCTTGCTGCGTTTAACTGTAGGAGGTGCCATGATGTCAAGTTGAGAGGAGAGAGTGGAGTTGTAGAGTGAGGTTGCAGAGTTAGGGCAGTTGTGATTTGAGATGGGTAAAAGGAGTGTTTGGAGTTTAGTGGAGAAGTGCTGGAGATCGAGAGAGTTGAGGTTTCTGCGAGGTTGGAGAGTGGACGGTGGTTAGATTTTGGTATGGGGTATGCAGATGTTAAATCTTAGCAGATGGTGGTCAGACAAAGGAAATGGAGCAGTGGCGAGATCAGAGGTAGTACAGAGATTGGTGAAGATGAGGTCAAGAGTGTTAACTGCAGTGTGAGTTGCTGAGGAAGAAATCTGTGTGAGTCCAAAGGAAGAGGTTACAGAGATCAGACGAGAGGCATCAGGGCAATTGAGCTTGTTGATAGGGATATTGAAGTCCCCAAGTATGAGAGAAGGAGTGCTAGAGGAAAGAAAGTGGGGTAACCAGGAGGAAAAGTGTTCAATGAATAGTTTAGGGTGACCGGGGGGGCGATAGATGATGGCAATTCTTAAAGGAGTGGGCTTAAAAAGGCGTACAGTGTGAACTTCAAAGGAAGTAAAGGATAGGGCAGGGGCAGGGAGGATAGGTTGAAAGGTACATTGAGGGGAGAGAAGGATGCCTACACCACCTCCTTTACAGTCAAGTCTAGGAGTATGGGAGAACTGTAGACCACCGAAACATAAAGAAGCAGGAGTAGCGGTATCGATGGAGATAGCCAGGTCTCAGTGAGTGCCAGTATTGTGAGAGAGTTAGAGATGAGGAGGTCATGTATTGCTGTAGATTTGATATTACTACAAATGGAGCGAGCATTCCAGAGTGCACACTGAATTTTGGTAGAGGAGGATAGACTGCAGGGTATTTGGAGGAGGTTTGCATGGTTTCTGGTTATTTTAGTGTGAGCAGATGAGGTGAGGGTCCCTGGGTTGGGAGAGACGTCACCAGCTGCCAGAAGAAGGAGGAGAGATAGAGACAGGAGGTGTGAGTGGGTTTTATATGGGCGGCGACTAGGGTGAGATTGGGTTAGAGCAGGAGAGAGAGAATAGAGAAATGAGTGCAGGGCTTGAGATGAGAGAAGGGGGGAGTGTAGCAGAGAGGGATTAATGTAAATGTTAGTGTTTTGTTGAGGGAAGTGGGTGGAAGGGGATATTTTGATCCTTAGGGAGATGAGAGAGGAGGAGAATATAGAGCATTGCTCTGATAGGTAGGTAATTAGAGGGAAGGAGAATGAGCATAAGGGAGGAGAGGGAGTGAGTGTTAGGGGTTAAGAAGGTGGATTGTGCTCATTATGGGTAGTGTTTGCAGCTGCTATTTGGAATTAACTAAAGTTGTGTGTGGGATTCTATCTATAATTGTAGTAAGGAACTTGGGGAGGGGTGGGCGGGAATCTGAGCACTGTTCAGGTTTGCTAGAAGTGGTCTTTTAAAACTCAGACTGTGGAAGACAGAAATGATAGGGTCAAAACAGGACTGCAATAAAAGCTATGGAATGAGATGCACAGAGGAGGTGAGGATTGGTCAAGCAAGACATTCGGGTGGGTATCAATAAAATAAGGGGGGGGGGAGAAGAAATAACAGAGAAAATCTTTAGAGATAAGCAGGATGTTGAATAACATTTACCGTATATACTCGAGTATAAGCCGAGTTTTTCAGCACATTTTTTGTGCTGAAAAAACCCAACTCGGCTTATACTCGAGTCAAGGTCTGTATTATGGCAATTTACATTGCCATAATACAGACTGGGGGCTGGCAGAGCTGTTACTTACCTCTCCTGCGGCTCCTGTCAGCTCCCTCCGCGCCGGTCCGTGCAGCACCTCGGTCAGCTCCCAGTGTAAGTCTCGCGAGAGCCGCGGGTCATAGTGCGGGTAAGTAACAGCTCTGCCAGCCCCCCTCCTCCCCCCCACTGAACTGCCAATGCCACTGGACCACCAGGGAAGGAGAGCCCCCCTCCCTGCCATGTATCAAGCAGGGAGGGGGGACAACAAAATAAATAAATGAATAATATATAAATATAAATAATAATAATAATAAAAAAAATAATATAACAAAAAATTTTAAATAATATTAATTAATAATATATAAATATAAATAATAATAAAAAAATTATTTAAAAAATAATATAACCCAAAAAATTAAAATAATAAATAATAATATTAATTTTTTTTATATATATATAAAAATGCCCACCCCCCACCAAGGCTCTGCAACACAAACACACACTGCATCACACACACACACACACTGCACTCATATACACACACTGCATTCATACACACACTGCATTCATACACACACACACTGCATTCATACACACACACTGCACTCATACACACACTGCATTCATCATATACACACACTGCATTCATCATATACACACACTGCATTCATCATATACACACACTGTAAATAAATATTCAATTAATATAATTTTTTTAGGATCTAATTTTATTTAGAAATTTACCAGTAGCTGCTGCATTTCCCACCCTAGTCTTATACTCGAGTCAATAAGTTTTCCCAGTTTTTTGGGGTAAAATTAGGGGGCCTCGGCTTATATTCGGGTCGGCTTATACTCGAGTATATACGGTAAGTTAACAAAACCAATGTTGAGAAGGGCAGGGACCAACTAGCTTTAGCATGCAGGACAAGACAAACTGCAGAATATATGTGTGTATGAGAAAACACACACACACACATATACACATATAAATATATTTTATATATATATATATATATATATACACACATACATATATATATACACACATACATATATATATATACACACACACACTAAAGAGCAAGCACGTCCAGTTAAGATACAATGACAAAGAAATGGTGGTTAGAGATATATAGTTTAAAAATATGCAAGGGGTTCAAATTCAATACAATTATAGTGTCCAGTATTAAGGGTAGATAGTTTCCTCCATAGTCTACCTTGCAGAAACTCAGACATGCATAAGGCCTTTTCCTTCCAGCTGTAGGTGATCTGAGCACTGTTCAGGTTTGCTAGAAGTGGTCTTTTAAAACTCAGACTTGCAGAAACTCAGACATGCATAAGGCCTTTTCCTTCCAGCTGTAGGTGATCTGAGCACTGTTCAGGTTTGCTAGAAGTGGTCTTTTAAAACTCAGACTTGCAGAAACTCAGACATGAATAAGGCCTTTTCCTTCCAGCTGTAGGTGATCTGAGCACTGTTCAGGTTTGCTAGAAGTGGTCTTTTAAAACTCAGACTTGCAGAAACTCAGACATGAATAAGGCCTTTTCCTTCCAGCTGTAGGTGATCTGAGCAATGTTCAAGTTTGCTAGAAGTGGTCTTTTAAAACTCAGACTTGCAGAAACTCAGACATGCATAAGGCCTTTTCCTTCCAGCTGTAGGTGATCTGAGCACATCTCACATATATATTATTCTTATTCTTATTATAGCCAAATTTGCCACCCTAACTCCTCCCACAGTTTTTACACTACATAGACAAAACTTACCAAAACGTGCAGATTGTTCCCGATCGGATTGCTATTACTTTGTGGAACGTTTCCCAGAATGGTTCACGGAATATCGTCGTTCTTGTGGCAAAATTTGTCCCATAGGAATAAATGGCAAAGGTAGAGTGGGAGCTGGCAAAAGCTGAAAAATCAGGACATGATTTCTAAACTGCCACCCCTCCCTTATTTTCAGGCCCACCTACACAAATCTTACATCAAAACGTTCAGCTATCCCTGCTGCCACTAAACATGTCAACGGCTAAGCCATAGTCCTGATAGTTTTCACAATATAATCATTTGTTTGCAACTAACGCCGTCCATTGACCTTCATTGAAACTTCACTCTACAAAGCTCAAATTTGAAGTGCAATTTCTAAACTGCGACTGTGCCTTCATTTTTAATACTTCAGAGACATACTATGCATCAATGTAGGTCTGGATCTTGTGATTCTCACAATATAAAGCTCTTCGCTGTAGGATTGATAGTTTTTAAAATACGACCGTTTGAAGATGGCAACCGCCAAAATACTCTGCCCTGTGCCAGGCTGCAGCAGCAAGTGATGTCATAGACAGGGCCTTTTGAACACCTGCTAATGTTTTTATAAATGTATGGTTTAATGTAACTGTGCAACAATGTTGCAATTAAATGTGCTATATAAATGATAACAGTTACTCCGCCCACTCCAGTTGTAGACTACTGGTGGAGGCAAGAACACTTCACACAATTTCCCCAGAAATTGTAGCTTTTCTAGTTGCATGTATGTTCTCACAGCTTGTTGCATGTATGTTCTCATATGCGTACGTGCGATTCTCCACGACATCCTGAGAGGCAATCAGTAGTGAGACAAGATTAACATCTTTGCCTTCTAGGATGTCTTTTTTGAGATTTGCAGGTACCATATGGGCTACGTCTATGTGCTCAAATAAAATGCATGCTAAACCTTATCTGACCTCGTAAATGTTGGTTCTCTGGCTAGCTCTTTAACCACTCACTTTTCCAGACACTAGGTCGATTTCATAATAACTGGGTTCACACATGGGTTTCATACTGGTATTATTCACATACCAGCACATATTGTGGAGTTCCAATCAGCTATGGCTGTTACGGATGCTGTTGATACACTGTTACACAAAGAACTAGGGGTCGAAAAGCAGCCCTAAGATTTTTGACACCTTCACTGAGACTTTGTGTTGGCTTCTATTGAACACATGCAGGTGCCCATACAGTAATCCACTGCCTGGATGACTTTCTCTTTATGGAGCACAATTCCTCACCCCCAGGGAACTTAAACAAAGCCATTAAGCTATTTCATTCCTTAGGTATACCAGTCTCTCCCATCAAAACTGAAGGTCCCGACACCATAGTTAGTTTCCTGGGTATTCACCTCGATTCCTTGGCCATTAGATAAAATATATCATATCATACATATCATCAACCAATACATCCAAGTTGGTTCCTGTAATCGCAAGGAGTTGGTCACTGTTGGGTTCTCTGAATTTTGCCATAAGAATCATCCCGCAGGGTAGAGCCTTTATCTCCAGACTCCTTAGCCTACTGCCCGTTTTTTCCACAAATAATCCACGTCACCTCTGACCTTGTCATGTGGAGAGAATTTCTCTTGCACTGGAAAGGGAAGAGCATGTTTCTTCCTCGGTTGCCGGTGGACTCCCCTGTCATTTGGGCGAATGCTGCAGCTACTAATGGTTTTGCAGTTGTATTTGGCGATCCGTGGCTCTGGGGTAGTTGGCCAGTGGATGTGCAGGATATTAAGGGGTTCTACCGTAACTCTGCATTATTTGAAGTATATGCTATTGTAGCTGCGGCAGTGGCATGGGGCCATTTATAGGCTCACTGCTCAGTACGATGCTTTTCCGATAACCTAGCCACTTGCCATATTATTATTAACAAAGTACGTTCATCCTCGCTGGCTATTATGAGTTTCATTAGGAGACTGACTTGGTTAGCAGCCTGTAATCATTTCTATTTGGTTTGTTGCCATGTTCCTGGAGTTATTAATACTGCAGCTGACCAGTTGTCTCGTTTTAAATTCCATGCATTTCGAGAAATGCTACCCATGGCCATATTGGCAGAAATTCTATGCAATCCAAAAGGAGAAAAAAGCTAAGAATCTTAGGCTATCTGTTAAAGATCTAGAGTGCCTTTCTAATTTAGTAGCCCTTTTGGATGATAACCATGTAAACAGACCAACTACTACTTACACGTCAGTAAGACCCAAAAGCACTTTTACACCAAATTTCAAGGAATATCGTAGCATTGGCATTTTTGTTGAAATGACAGTCAATGCTATTGAACAAATTGAAGAAGACACTCTAGAGTTAGGGCATGGTAATCTCTCTAGACAGGAATGGCTTGCCCTTTGTGATCTCAGTAAAACTCCATCATTGATAATAAAAACCTGCTGACAAAGAGGGAAATGTGGTAGTCATGAATAGAGAGGACAACACGCTCAGTCATCGTGTAACATAGATGATTTTTGGCTCCCAAAAAGTAATGATTCGGAGTTGAGCTGAAGGGCAGCAAACTTGTTTTGATTGTCATTGAGCTGTATTTGAAGCATTGCTGAAAGTTTACTTGCTCATTGAAAGACCTCTTACATTTGACATACTTGCTAGTATGTTGCTGCAACCTTTTTACTGTGAACACTGCTTTTTAAGAGAAAACGCAGTGTTCACAATACAGCCTTGGAAAACCTCTGTGGCCAATCCCCAGATGGCAACTAGAGCTTCTGACATTTAGCATCTCCACGCTCTACATGGAGCCTGTGAACTTGACTCATAGAGATGCATTACTTTAATGCATCTCTACGAGGAGATGCTGATTGGCCAAGCTGGCGTTTGGTCCTGGACCGTTTTCTGCAGGTGTATTAAATAAGTGCCCTGTCATTTTTGTGTGTACTCAGATGTTGTCTACTTTTCTTTGTAGGATGCTTAATGGGAAATGTAGTTAAGGCATCTGGTTTACCAAGGCTAGCCATTAGTGAACTAAATCAAAAAGGTTGCAAAATGCAAATTGAGAAAGTTTGGAGTATAAATTTGTGTGATTTCATGCACGTTCTGTCCTTATTTTTATGTTTCTATTTTATTACTGTTGCTGTAATTGACCTCTCAAGAGCAGCAAGGGAATTTCTTGCTCCAGAAAAAATATATATCTAAGTTGTAACCAATTCACTGCCATTATAATTCTGATAGCTGATATTTGGATAGTAATTTCAAAAAAAGTTGGAGGGACATGAAATTGTTGACATATGGGATGCCCAAACTTGAATGCTCATTATTAGGTTTATTATTTTTTTTTTTCTGATTTAATTTTGTTAAGTTTAGTAAGAATTCGTTAAAAAAAAAAAAAAATACAAGAATAGGAGTTTGTGTTTGACATTTTCCACAACTAAATAAATATGGCATTCCTTTATATTTTATTTCTTTTACTGACATTACAGTTCTAGTTTGTGATACTTTTGATAATGCATGCCTAATTCCAATCTGCCTTATCTGTATATGTGTGAAATTATATAACTACTTATGAAGTGCTTTAAAGGACCAGTAGAGGCATGCACACCACTTTATTTCAATAAAGTGGTCTGTGTGTGGTGGCCCTTTAGTTTTAACTCTGAAATATAAAACTTTGCCATTTAGTAGATATGGCAAGTAATGATTACAGGGTCAACACAGCTCTAGTGGCTGTCTTCCTGCCACCCAAAATTTTTTAATGTTTCATGAAACGAAAATGTAGGACAGAATTATACTATGAATTTTCATTCCACATCGAATGTACTGGGAGATGGATAATAAAACTGGATATCTTGTCATTCAGCGACTGCCTAGGAATAATCACAAATTGGAATTGTAAATGGTCACAATGCTGTCTGCATGTGAAATAAAGAAAGGACACATACATTTTACATTGAAATTACCTTTTTATTTGTACTGTTTGATGCACTAAACAACTGGATACAGTTTAGCAGATCTGAAAGTAATTGTACATTCATACTAAAGGCCAATTTATTTATACAAAGTCCATTTGTTTTTATCTATAATATCTGTCGCAACGTTTCCCCATCCCTCTTTTTTTCCCCATCTCTATACTTTATATAATTGTATTGTTCTTAACATTGTTTATAATAGAACTGAACAAACATAGATAACATAATGGAATCTCCATGACAAAAGCAAGTCTAATTGGCTTAAACATTTGCATTCACAGAAGAAATGGAATATAATTATTTGTTTACCTTGCTAAGAATTCTTCTCATCTCGTCATAATATGGATCAAGTATCAATGTAAGCAATTCAAGGCCCAGTGAACCTATATTGTTATTATTTTTAATAATGCAGCCCACTGTACAGGTTAAAATGTGTGGAGAGCCCGGTTGCCCTCCCAGTGTATGTAGTATCTGGGGTCCATGGTGTCCCCATGATCTACTGCTAGAATCTACTGTTGGCTCAAATGAGCTAAGCCATGTGCAGGGACCAGTGACGGAACTAAAGTAGAGATGGCCCTTGTGCAATTTTTTTTTTTCCTCACCCCCTATCGCATGGATGGACAAAAGATATATCTCCATTAGTGATGTCCCGAACGGTTCGCTGGTGAATAGTTCCTGGCGAACATATGCGCTGTTCGGCCCTATTCGTCATCATTGAGTAAACTTTGACCCTGTACCTCACAGTCAGCAGACACATCCCAGCCAATCAGCAGCAGACCCTCCCACCTCCTGGACAGCATCCATTTTACATTCATTGTGAAGCTGCATTCTTAGTGAGAGGAGGGACAGTGTAGCTGCTGCTGATTTGATAGGGAAATTGATAGCTAGGCTAGTGTATTCAGTGTCCACTACAGTCCTGAAGGACTCATCTGATCTCTGCTGTAAGGACAGCACCCCAAAAAGCCCTTTTTAGGGCTAGAACATCAGTCTGCTTTTTTTTTTCTGTGTAATGTAATTGCAGTTGCCTGCCTGCCAGCCTGTGTGTCAGGCTCACAGCATATACTGTGCCCACTTGCCCAGTGCCACCACTCACTCACTGGTGTCCCAATAGCTTGCATTTAAAAGTGTCAGTGTCACACCAGTGCAACTCATATCTGGTGTAACAGTAGTGTACATTTAAAAAAAAAAACTATTTTGACTCTAATAGATTGAATAGCAGTTAGTTGTCTGCAAGCGTGTGTTAGGCCTACAGCGTCTACTCTGCCAACTCCTTCCACTGCACAGTGCCACTCATATCTGTTGTCACAGTAGCTTGCACGCATAGTACCACTAATCGAAAAAAAAATGACAGGCAGAGACAGGCCACCCCGCAGGGGGCCATCGTGGTCAGGGCCGGTGCAAAGATTTTTGGGTACATAGGCGAAGATGTATCTTTCCACCCCCCAAAATAACATCTTCACCTATGTGCCTCTTAACCAGCCCCTCTCCCTGTCCATTAGTGGTCCCCTCCCTTCCCTGTCCCTTAGTGTTCTTCTAAGCTCTCCCCTCTTTTTCCTGTCCCTTGGTGTTTCTCTCCCCTCCCCTCCCTGTCCCTTGGTGCACCCCCCACCCCTTTAGTGGTCGCACTCCCCTTCCTGGTGTGCCTCCTACCTCTCTTGTAGCGTTGCCGAGTGGAGGATATCCCCTACAGGAGCTTCAATTTTCTGTACCTGGCCAGACTGACAGGGAGTGCTCTCTCAGTGAGCACCTCCGGTCAGTCTGGCCGGGTACAGGAAACAGAAGCTCCTGTACTGCGCTCCGCCACGCTACACTCAGTGGTGTATACACACTGACAATCACACACACTCAATGACAAACACACAGACTCACTGATCTGACACACACTCATTCATTGACAGACACACTGATACTCACACACAGACTCAATGACAAAGATACTCTCACTGATTTGACAGACACTCACAAACACACACTGACAGACACACATACACTGCCAGACTCATACACTCACATGCAGTACTCATACAAGCACTCACAGACACACACACACACACACTCATACAATCACTCACAGACACACACATACACTAACAGACACACTCACTCACAGACACACATACTCATGCACACAGTCACTGAGACACACACAGTCACACACAGACACTCACACACAGACACACACTCAATCACAGACAGTCACTCACAGGCACACAGTCACTCAGACACACACACAGTCACAACAGACACTCACACACAGACACACACTCAATCTCAGTCACTCACAGACACACAGTCACTCAGGCACACACTCAATCACACACAGTCACACACAGACACTCACACACAGACAGACACACACTCAATCACAGACAGTCACTCACAGACAAACAGACACGCATACACACAGTCACTAATTATTTTAATAAATAAACATTTTCCACCCAGCCTCCCTACCTGGAGAGCTGGTGTGGATGATGAATCATTCCCTGGGGTCCAGTGGGGCTGCTGGGAGGTGCGAGGGAGCTCTAACCTCTCTGCTCTGCTCCCTCGCGGCTGCCTTCTGATACCGCGGGAGCCGGAATATGACGTCATATTCCGGCTCCCACGGTATCAGAAGGCAGCCGCGAGGGAGCAGAGCAGAGAGGTTAGAGCTCTCTCGCCGCGTCTGATCACAGCACTGCCGCACGCCGCACCGGGGATCCAGAAGGTGGCCTGGCAGGAGGGAGAGCTTCCCTCCTGCCGGTCACTGAAATATTGCGCCCCCGAAACCGGTGCGCCCTAAGGCGGCCGCATGTGCCGCCTTATGGACGCGCCGGCCCTGATCGTGGTCGTGGTGCTGTGATTCCCTTTGGCCCTAAAATAATGCCTAGTGTTCAGAGGCCACGTACCCTGAACTCAAAGTTCTGAGGACATAGTTGACTGGCTAACACAGGACACCCAATCTTCTACAGCTTCCTTGATGCACCATCCTCCTTCAGCTTAGCTTTGGGCACCTCTCAAGTTACCACTCGCCCGCCTGCCGCCACCACCAACACTAGCATCACAGCAGCTTCACTTGGTATGTCAGAGGAGTTATTTACACATCAGTTGGAAGAAATGAGTGATGCGCAACCATTATTGCCAGAGGATGTAGATAACAGGGATATGTCTCAATCAGGCAGCATTACACACATGGACGTAAGGTGTGATGATGATGATGTTGTACCCGCTGCTGCTTCCTTTGCTGAGTTGTCAGATTCAAGTGAAGCGGTTGATGATGCTGATGCGTTCGTGGATGTCACGTGGTTGCCCGCTAGAAGAGAAGAAGAACAGGGGGAAAGTTCAGATGGAGAGACAGAGAGGAGGAGGAGGAGACGTGTTGGAAGCAGGGGGAGGTCGTCGCAAGGAGCTAGTGGCACAGTCGGACAACATGCATCGGCACCCGGGGTCAGCCAGACTGCACGCCAATCAACGCATGCTGTTGCCACCACCAGAATGCCGTCATTGCAGAGCTCAGCAGTGTGGCATTTTTTTTGTGTGTCTGCCTCTGACAACAGAGATGCCATTTGCAACCTGTGCCAAAAGAAAGTGAGTCGTGGGAAGTCCAACACCCACCTAGGTACAACTGCTTTGCGTAGGCACATGATCGCACATCACAAACGCCTATGGGATCAACACATGAGTACAAGCAGCACACAAACTCAAAGCCGCCATCCTCCTCCTGGTCCAGCATCTTCAGCCACGTTAACCACTGCTGTCCTCCTTGCCCCCTCTCAACCATCCGCCCCTCCGTCTCTCGCCTTGAGCAGTTCCTGCTCATCTACCCACAGTCAGGTGTCTGTCAAGGACATGTTTGAGCGTAAGAAGCCAATGTCACAAAGTCACCCCCTTGCCCGGCGTCTGACAGCTGGCTTGACTGAACTCTTAGCCCGCCAGCTTTTACCATACAAGCTGGTGGAGTCTGAGGCGTTCAAAAAATTTGTAGCTATTGGGACACCGCAGTGGAAGGTACCCGGCCGAAATTTCTTTGCACAAAAGGCAATCCCCAACCTGTACTCGATTGTGCAAAAGGAAGTAATGGCATGTCTGGCACACAGTGTTGGGGCAAGGGTCCATCTGACCACTGATACCTGGTCTGCAAAGCATGGTCAGGGCAGGTATATCACCTACACTGCGCATTGGGTAAACCTGCTGACGGCTGCCAAGCATGGAATGCCTGGCTCTGCAGAGGAGTTGGTGACACCGCCACGACTTGCAGGCAGGCCTGCTGCCACCTCCTCTACTCCTCCTACTCCATCCTCTTCCATAACCTCCTTGGCTGAGTCCTCTTCTGCTGCTGCGTCTTGCTCCACATCAACGGCACCCCCCCAGCTCCCCAGGTACTATTCCACATCCCAGATACAGCAGTGTCACGAAGTATTGGGGTTGACTTGCCTGAAAGCAGAGAGTCACACCGGACCAGCACTCCTGTCCCTGAACGCACACGTGGATCAGTGCCTGACTCCGCACCAACTGGAGATCGGCAAAGTGGTTTGTGACAACGGAAGAAATTTGTTGGCGGCATTGCATTTGGGTAAGTTGACACGTGCCGTGCATGGCACGTGTGTAAATTGATCGTACAACGCTTTGTGCATAAGTACCCAGGCTTACAGAACGTCCTGAAGCAGGCCAGGAAGGTGTGTGTCCATTTCAGGCGTTCCTACACGGCCATGGCGCACTTTTCAGATATCCAGCGGTGAAAAAACATGCCAGTGAGGCGCTTGATTTGCGACAGCCCGACACGTTGGAATTCAACACTCCTAATGTTCGACCGCCTGCTCCAACAAGAAAAAGCCGTTAATGAATATTTGTATGACCGGGATGCTAGGACAGCCTCTGCGGAGCTGGGAATTTTTTTGCCACGTTACTGGATGCTCATGAGCAATGCCTGTATGCTCATGCGCCCTTTTGAGGAGGTGACAAACCTAGTCAGTTGCACCGAAGGCACCATCAGCGACATCATACCATTTGTTTTCTTCCTGGAGCATGCCCTGCGAAGAGTGCTGGATCAGGCCGTAGATGAGCGTGAAGAGGAAGAGGAAGAGTTGTGGTCACCATCACCACCAGAAACAGCCTTATCAGCATCGCTTGCTGGACCTGCGGCAACGCTGGAAGAGGATTGTGAGGAAGAGGAGTCAGAGGAGGAATGTGGCTTTGAGGAGGAGGAGGAAGACCAACCACAACAGGCATCCCAGGGTGCTCGTTGTCACCTATCTGGTACCCGTGGTGTTGTACGTGGCTGGGGGGAAGAACATACCTTCAGTGAGATCACTGAGGACGAGGAACAGGACATGAGTAGCTCGGCATCCAACCTTGTGCAAATGGGGTCTTTCATGCTGTCGTGCCTGTTGAGGGACCCTCGTATAAAAAGGCTGAAGGAGAACGACCTGTACTGGGTGTCCACGCTACTAGACCCCCGGTATAAGCAGAAAGTGCCTGAAATGTTACCGAATTACGGCAAGTCGGAAAGGATGCAGCAGTTCCAAAATCAATTAAAAAGTATGCTTTACACAGCGTATAAGGGTGATGTCACAGCACAACGGGAATCTAACAGGGGAAGAGGTGAAAGTAATCCTCCTCCTCCCACGACCACGCCGGCAAGGACAGGACGCTTTACAGACGTGTTGTTGATGGAGGACATGCGGAGCTTTTTAAGTCCTACGCATCGCCACAGCCCTTCGGGGTCCACCCTCAGAGAACGACTCGACCGACAGGTAGCAGACTACCTCGCCTTAACTGCAGATATCGACACTCTGAGGAGCGATGAACCCCTTGACTACTGGGTGTGCAAGCTTGACCTGTGGCCTGAGCTATCCCAATTTGCGATAGAACTTCTGGCCTGCCCCGCTTCAAGTGTCCTGTCAGAAAGGACCTTCAGTGCAGCAGGAGGTATTGTCACTGAGAAGAGAAGTCGCCTAGGTCAAAAAAGTCTAGATTACCTCACCTTTATTAAGATGAATGAGGGATGGATCCCGAAAGGGACTGACAGTGGGCGATACATTCGACTAAAAAAGGCCTGATGAGGGGGACATAACAGGGTGTCGCGGCTGCCGGCCCGCCGGTGATATTTAAATCCCTAGCTCACCCCAGTACCTTGCCCTGTCGTGGTTTCCTGTTCCTGGTTTCCTGAGAGTGCTTTATCATTGTGAATCTGATTTCCTGGTATCCTGATCTTGGCTTTTCCCTGGTTATTCTGAATTCTGGTTTCCCTGACTTGGCTTGTGTAAACGGTATTGTGTATTTTCTGGCTTCCTTGACCTCGGCTTTCCTTTTGACCATTCTCTGTCTCTAGCGTATGTTTACATAGTTTCTGCGTGCTGTACCACACTAGTAGTCGTGACATTGGGATTAAACTGATAAGAATAGTACTACTTAACACACCACTCCTATCTGGTGGCACATTAGATTGCACGCGCAGTGCCCCAAATTTGAAGTAGGAGGACCGACCAAGCACCTTTTTCCATCTCCCGGTTCCTAAAATCGATGCCATATACACGATAAAAAAAGATTAAAAAAAGAGAACAGCTGATAGTGCAATATGTATAGCTCAAATGAAATAAAATTCAAGTATTGGTAGAGAACTCACAATTTTTAAGAGCTTTAGTCCAGCTCTAGGGTAAAGCGCACACAGCGGTATAATCCCCGCTTATGGGATATATGGTGAGTATCTCTTCGTCAGGGATATCCAAAACTCAAAAAGAACAGAAACAACCAGATAGCGCTCTCTGTATAAATTGTTTCATAGGAATTAATTGAAAACGTACTTACAAGTACAGAGCAGGCCAACTGCTCTTTGATGCCAGCGCTGGTGGAATAATCCCCACCTAGGATTTCTTGGGTTGCCTGGAGCAATAGTAAGCGAACCTCTCCTGTACAGTGCTGACGCAGAAGTGATCACAGAAGGTCACGTGACGACGTGGTGTGTCGAGGGAATGGTTGCTAGGTAACAAGTGTACAGTGGTGAGGGCCGTGAGACAAATGCTTACCAAAGCTTGGAGAATAGAGATAACCCTCCGCTCACTCAGACTCAGCCAGCTCTCATTATTCTTATTTATTTACTTATTTATTGTCCCAGGGGGCTTGTTGTCACATTTTGGGGACCCTTGGTGTTGTACGTGGCTGGGTGGAGGAAGAGACCTTCAATGACATCAGTGAGGACAAGGAACGGGAAATGGTTAGCTTGGTATCCAACCTTGTGGAAATGGGGAGTTTGCGGTTGTGCAAATGGACTGTTTGCGGTTGTTTGCAGTGCGTTAAACGGGGAGTTTGGTCTGTCACTGTGAAGCGGGCATAACCCTTACACTACCTGATCGATACAACATGATGTTTTAAAGCACGTTATTCCAAACAATTTAGGAATGTTAGGTGATTTATGCCCTTTATGGATTAAAACCAGACTCTGCATCAACTACATGTAATTTTCCATGGGAGTTTTGCCATGGATCCCCCTCCGGCATGCCACAGTCCAGGTGTTAGTCCCCTTGAAACAACTTTTCCATCACTATTGTGGCCAGAAAGAGTCCCTGTGGGTTTTAAAATTCGCCTGCCTATTGAAGTCTATGGCGGTTCGCCCGGTTCGCCCGCTCGCGAACATTTGCGGAAGTTCACGTTCGCCGTTCACGAACCGAAAATTTTATGTTCGCGACATCACTAATCTCCATCTATCATACAACTCAAACAATACTTTGTAAGCATGTTTTTGTATGGAGTATGAATGTAGTGGTGTACTTGTGTGTAGTGTTGGAGTTTGCATGCTTAGATGTATGCACATATATACACACATACACTGACACCCTTTCAAATACACAGACTGACACACAGACACTGACACACATGCAGATACACAGAATGACATGTATACAGATACAATCACTGACGAACAGATATACAGGCTTACATAGAGACACATATGCAGATACAGAGATACACCGACACAGGCACACATATATACACCGACACAGGCACACATATATACACCGACACAGGCACACATATATACACCGACACAGGCACACATATATACACAGACACAGGTACACATATATACACAGACACAGGTACACATACAGATCAATATATAGAGACAGATACAGACATATAGAGATTCATACAGATACACATACAAACAGATACACATACAGATATACAGACAGACAGACAAGCAGATGCGCACAAACAGACACACATGCAAAATTTATTTTTTTATTTTATTTTATTTTTAGCCACCCTCCTGTTGGCTGGCTGAGGCTGTCGGGAGTCAGAGACTTCCACTCCATGCATCTCCTCTCTGCCTCTCCTGCACATTTTTGAGTTAGCTAGAAGGAGGTGACCAGCTGTCACTTCCTCCCAGCACTGACTGCCATCATTGAATGGGCCCAGTTGTGCTATTAAAGGGCTACATTGACCAGGATCCTGAAGGCACATTACCATAGGGTGGCCCTAAGTGCATGTGCCACCTTATGGGTCCTCTCAAAGTGTGTTTTCCGGTTCAACTCACCAGCGGTAGTTTCACCACTGGCAGAGACTGCTTAATGATTGAGTGTCAGCTGTGCAATATTAGCCAATGAGCTAAGCCCTGCACTGCTGGCTGTGACTGCTGTCAAAATGTCTACTGGATTGGAAGGTAAACTGTTGAGCTCAGCCAGGTTAAAATTTGGGTGATGTCTTGGATATTAAAAATAGAGATGAGGGTGAAGTACCCCTTAAAAAAGGGGGAACAAAACCCCTTAAAACTAGTACCCCTACTGGAGCAATATAGATAGGTATGCTAATAGATGTGTATCAAACAAAGTATAAAAAAAATAAAAAATAAACAATTATTGAAAAAAAACCAAACACCATATGTTTAAAATGCACCAGACTGCTTTGACTAAAGATAGAGGAACAAAAAAGAGTATTCCAGTTTACACAGGTGCAAATAAGCAAACCTGATACTTAGTAGCTGAATCTCTTACTCAAAAAGTAGCAAAATAGCTACTAGAGAGTGTAACACTGTATGTAGAGAAAAGTATCCATAGGGTTTACATGTTGTAATGCAATGCTGGAATAGATTCTAGTTCCTTCAAATCAAAAAATATTTAACATATATAGATAAATAATAATCCCCTCACTTATCATCCCTCATAAATATATAATATATAATATATATATATATATATATATATATAATATATTATGTGAACCCTATTTTTTGATACTTTGTTTGATACACATCTATTAGCATACCTATCTATATTGCTCCACTAGTTTTCAGGGGTTTTGTTCCCCCTTTTAAGGGGTACTTCTCCCTCATCTCTGTATTTTTTGTATGTTTGGAAGTTAAGGGTTAGGCCCTTTTAGTACCCCTGTAACCCCTTCTTTCTGTACTTTTTGCTGGATTGACTCTAGTTAAGAGTATTAAGTGTCTATTTTCTGTCTTGTATATTAAACCAATACTATCAAATGGGTAGAGGAAGGTCAAATGATAGCAATGCAGTGATTGGATGGAGTGATGTTAACAAGACTACTCACACAATCTCTCATTCGCTGAGTGGAGTATGTAGGTAGAGTACATCTATTAAGGATGCAACTTTATTAAAAGATGGGGTGTGGCTAAGGAGGTAGAATTAAACTGCAGAAAACTACAAACTGCTTTTTTAAATTTATTTATTTTTTCTCTTTCATTCAGCAAAACAAAATTTGAATGTGGAGAAAAATACAACGTGAATATGAGACCTGAGCCAAATGCACTGAAATTATGTGTGCCATGAATTTCTTTTTAAAACACATTTTTAACAATACTTATAAAAACAGTTTTTTGACTTTTTTTTTTTTAAATTAGTATTATATTTTAGAAATATTTGTTTTATAAGGCCCCAACTGACAATGGGGAGCACTGTGTATAGATGAATACCTTGGTGTTCCTGGTGTGAGCAGGGTCTTAACCCTACATATACCAAAACTTTAGACATTCATTCTGTCCTAAGGGTTTTAAAGCCAACTCTGGGGAGGACGGCATGGAAAGTCTTAAAGAATTAACAACCAATAGGACATAATGCAAATAATAATTCTGGTACGTTTTGGGGAAACTATAAGTAAATGCATAATGTTTCCCCATGCATGCACTTCCCCAGAGATACGAAATGCCTTTCAGCTCAGTGCCTTTCTTTTATATATTGCAGAATATTTATTTTTTTGTATTTATTTTTTTAACAATTACCTTATATACTAGAGTATAAGTCAACCCGAATATAAGTTGAGACCCCTAATTTTACCCCCAAAAACTGGGAAAACTTATTGACTAGAGTATAAGACTAGGGTGGGAAATGCAGCAGCTACTGGTAAATTTCTAAATAAAATTACATCCCCAACAAATTATATTAATTGAATATTTATTTACAGTGTGTGTGTATATAATGAATGCAGTGTGTTTGTATGAATGCAGTGTGTGTGTGTGTGTATGAGTGGTGTGTGTGTGTGTGTGTGTATGAGTGCAGTGTGTGTATGTGATGCAGAGCCTTGGTGGGGGGGGTGGGCATTTTTATTATTTTGTAAAATTATTATTAATATTTTTATTTTATTTTAATATTATTAAATTTTTTATTTATATATATTTTTTTGTCCACCTCTCCCTGCTTGTTAGCTGGCCATGGAGGGGGGTTCTCATTTCCTGGTGGTCCAGTGGTGTACACTGTGTAGGAGGGGGGATGGCAGCGAGCTGTAACTTAACTTTCTTGCAGCTCCTGTCAGCTCCCTTCTCTCTCCTCTGGACCGGTCAGCTCCCTTCTCCTCCACTGTAAGTCTTGCGGCCGCGCGGAGCGTTCCCTGCGGCTCTTGCGAGATTTACAGGGGAGCTGACCGGACCGGAGGAGAGAGAAGGGAGCTGACAGGAGCTGCAGGAAAGGTAAGTTACAGCTCTCTGCCAGCCCCCCAACAGGACCGCCGGGCTTGTAATGAGCCCGGCGGTCCTTGTCTGTATTATGGCAATGTAAGTTGCCATAATACAGACATTAACTCGAGTATAAGTCGAGTGGGGTTTTTTCAGCACAAAAATTGTGCTGGAAAACTCGCCTTATACTCGAGTATATACGGTAATAGCTTTATAGATTATATCAAGTTTATAGAAGTGTCTTTATGTTAGTTTGGAAGCTGTTGTTTTTTCTTTAACTTCCTGTTGCTATTTGTGCAATGAGACCTGTGGACTGTGGATTCAGCTGTGGTTACACCATTACCAGATAGCTAGGGCTACTCTGTTTTCATTGATTTTGTTGTTGAATTTCCAGTAAATTTATACTGTGAAAGGTAGGAATAAAAATGTTGTGACTTTAAAGAAACTCTATAGCGTTAGGACTACACACATGTATTCCTAACACTATAGTTTTGTCCTACCTATTTAGGTTTCTCACCTGCCTTGTGTGGGGTTGAAAGGTGAGTATTACTTACCCTTTATCCCTAGTCACGCTGGTCTCAACACTCATCCCTGAGAGAGTCATTTTAGATGATCTCAGCCAATCCAATGTGATTTGAACTGGTCATTGTGCCTGGAGTCTGTGCAGTTATCACCTTGCTTTAATAACTAGGTCAATATTTTGGTGGTAAATACATATTTAAAACTGAAGACCAGAGTAATTGAGACCCAGAAGGCTTCAGAAAGCCTTCTAATAAATCCACCCGTGTAACATTGCTGTGTAAGTAAAGGCCTGACTTATAAATAGCTGTTACTGTCCAGTGTCATTTACAAGCTAGCAAACTCCTGAATCCCAGCAATTAAATTTGTAATAGACACTGGTAAGATCCATATTCCCCAGATGTTGGTATTTTCTCTCCTTTCTATTTTCATATTGAACATTGCTACAAAACATGTTAATGGGCTATTTAGCTATTGACTAAATTTGGCATGGCACTGTAAAACAACAGGTAAAGCTCTATTTGAGTTTTCTAATATCTTATTTAAATCTTTAGGGTCAGCTTGTTAAAGGGACACTATAGTCACCTTTAGCTTAAACGGTTTTGGTGCATAGATCATGCCTCTGAATTTTTAATGCTCATTTCTCAGCCATTTAGGAGTTAAATCACTTTTGTTTCTGTTTATGCAGCCCTATCCACACATCCCCATGCAGTGAGTGACACAGCCTGCATAAAAAAATAAATAAATAAAAAGTTTAATTTTCAATCAGATGTTAACATACTTTAAATTGATTCACTGGCTCCACCCACTCAGAAACTGGCATGTCAGCCTGGTGTGAATGTACACCAGATTGACTGCCAATCATGTAAGATTAGCTCACTTAGGTGATATTCTGCATAGGAGCTTTGTTTCAGTGCTCTCCGCAGAGTCCTGAACATAGCACGATCACATCTAGTGGCAGACTTGTTCTATGCTTGTTGGGGACAGTTTGAAACTAATGTCTCAATTTACTGTTGTTGGATATGCTTTTCGAATGACTTGATCTCTTTGGATACACTTTTTTTTTTTTTTTTACATTTTTTTTTTCAAAATAATAAATCAAAAAAATACATTTTATATATATATATATATATTTATATAGAGATAAAGGTAGATAGCACTCCACGGACTTAATCTTCAAATAAAAATTAACTTTTAATACTCCAAGTTAAAAATCGTTTCAGTCTGGACAATCAGACTTTCATCAGGACAATATATATAAATAAGTCCATATATAAAAAATAAAGTTAACCTATTACAAAATCGAATACTTTTAATAATAAATAATTTGAAGTTTATCAAAAAATACTAAATCATTTGAAAAGCTTGTCCAACTTGATTAAATTGAGGAGAAGATCGGGACTATCCCTCCAAAATCGGGCGGTTGGGATGCCAGCATAAAGATTTTATCTTGATATATATGACTTGCTTACATGTTAAAGAGCCACTATAAGTCTTACCATATCAGAACCGTGGTTTGACATATTCTAAATGATTTAAATAACCCATTGCACAGAACTGTAAAATATGGTGGCACTAAATAAAATATTGTAATACTGTATAAAGACTTAAGCAATTGTAAAAGTTTTGACCAAAACAAAACCTAGTGAGCCATATATCTGTTCAATCATAATTTACCTCTATCTTATTAAGCGCCCCCACACTAATTATATATAATTTTGTTCAGGAGAAATATGGCTTTCATTTCACTTCAAATATTTAAATATGAAACATAATTTTATAGGAATAAAATCTGGGGGGGGGGGGCACGAGAAACATGCAAAATTATGGTGTTTTGGAAAGTGGGGTCAAATAAAGAGATTGCCAGTTTTAGTTTTCCGCATTCAAATTTGCCAGATAGGTTTGCTGGACCTATGCTGCCTTTAAGACTGTATACCAGTCAAGGAATAAAAATTACCCCCATCATGTCATACCATTTGCAAAAGAAGACAACCCAGGCTATTCAAAATGGGCATTGTCCAGTCTTTTTAGTAGTCAGCCACAAACTCTGACCAAAGTTAGTGGTCATATTTGTTTTGTGAATTGTTCACGCAAAAACAGCACTTTCACCAATGATATCATCGTCACTATATGTTTTATTGCACTAAAACACTCATATTGGTGTTGCAATGTCAAAAGTACAACAATAGCCCCATGTAAAGGTTTTATAGGGTTTTGGAAAGTTACACAGTCAAATATAGGGCTTGCACATGAAATTATCTGGACTTCCTGCTTGTGTTATTATATAAATAATACATAAAATACACTTAGAATGAAATTATATATGTTTTAATCTATCTGGATTTATTATTTTAAAATAACTTATTTTATTAATCTATATGTTGAGGCATTTGCCGAACAACCCCTGGCATGCTCCTTGCAGTAAATATCAATCATGCTGATGCAAGTCATATGATCGATCATGGTGTCATCACTATCACATTACTCGGATTGGCTGCAGGGGTACTGCCTAGGTTGTCAGACAGGTGCACCCGATCTGCTGGGAGGGGCCGATTATTAGGGCATGCTGTGCCGTCCTAACGTCGTTAAAGATCTCCTTTTGTAGGAAGGCATAGTAGCATGCTCTTCTTCATGTAGGGGTTAATACTCTTCATGGATTAATCGGCAAAAAACCCAAACAATTTTCCTGTTCTTATTCAGGCTGAACCAGCGAATACTTTACGGTCATATTAGTAAAAAATTAATATTAAGGAGTTAACCTGAAGTAATCAGACCGTGTTTTGATCCTAGTGCTAATGAAAGCTCCTTGTAAATACTTGCACTGCTGGTGATGAGACCTACCATCCACTTAAAACCTTTATATAATTATGCTAGAAGGCCGTCTTCATACATCATTATAACAGGTATAATATTCTGCTTATGAATTTGACATCCACATTATATTTAGTTGGGTATTTGAAGGCAACCGCTTGTTGCCTGTGATCCATCACCTTATGACTCCTAAAGTGTCTCTAAGCTTTGGAAATTACCTTTACTGCTTTTGTTATATAACAATGCATGTTAAAATGTTAAACGGTGTGATTTAATCCTTCAAGTGCATGCTGCTGGGCTTAATATTTCATGTACTACACTATTAGCAAGGCCTTAAAAGTTACTCGCGTTGTTAGCTTGGCGTGTCCATGGCACACTTACCAGGACTGATTTTTCACTTGCCCATGGCTAGTGTGGAATAGAAATTTTGAGCCCTAGCATACAGTATTTTTCTACATGCTGCACTCACAAGTCATCTGTGAGATGCTAGTGCTTATTATTTGTTTGTTTGTTTTTCATTTAGAATTTCTATAACATTTTCATGGCAAAACAACAAAACATATTGAAATATAAATTATCAACATGTCCCGACTGCACAAAATACCAAGCTCAAATTGGTAACATAAAAACAGCCTGCTACAAGAAAATCAGACAATTAGTACAGTAATAATGGAACTTTCCAAGTGGTTTAAGCAGATAGAATCGGAAAACTTTGTTTTAACCCAACTTAAGGGTAACTTAAGGGTCCTCTTTGGCCAGTGTGCACACAGGTCCAGTGAGATTGGGTAAACAATCTCTACAGGTAACAACTTTTGCACAACAGCCAAGCTACAATGTAAGCGACTCCCATAACAGGCTTCAATAGGGGGGCATGGACTCAGTTGTCTTCTTCTTCTTCTTCTTTTTTTTTCTCCAAGTTGCTGCCTGTGATAAATCTAAGGGAAGGTCTATATGCAAAGGTTTAGAAGGAGTGTTAAGGTTTCTTATGTAAGGTGTTGCACTGTACTTCCATAGTACTGCTGATTGTAACTGATCTGGTAAGTTACAGCTTTCCAGTTTTAGCTTCAACCTTGCAATTTTGATCTCTACAATTCGGAGTTTAGTGTATGAACTGCTGATGGCTCTCAGCCAATGACTGATATTCTGTGCAATACAACTTGCACAGAATTGACACTAGCCAGCCCGGAACTCTAGTTCTGGGCTGGCTCATGGTTCCCTTATGGCGCTGTTGGAGTTGAAGTTAACCATCTTGGGGCAGAAGGGTTAAACTCTGTGTATGCAACATTTTTTATTATAGAGAAATGCTGTACATATAGACCCCAGGCACCATGACCACTTCAAATCAAGTGATGTTGTCATAGTGCTTGGATTAACCCTTTAACATATTTCTTTCATACAAAAGACTGTTCAAAATGTGAGATTCACATGTACTATTAACTAGGTCAAGATTATAAAGAAACTAGCTACTCTTGCTACACCATTACATTTCGCTAGTCTGTCCCTGTTAGTTTACCATATATTGAGTATTGTGACATAACTGCTTTTGCATTCTTCTACAAATTATTATGGTGCGTGGAATAGATTTAATCTTATTGCTAATGCATTAATGTCCTGCTGAGCCATCTGGTGGTTGTATAAATATAGGAGGGATTCCCTGCCCTCCCCACTGAGAGCACATATCATCAAATTGTTACATCTATTGTTTAGTTTTGTTTTTCTTTGTAGTACTGCATGAAAATTACAATAACAGAAGCTATGCACAGGAGAGACTTCCTTTCCTGTTAAAAACAACCTGGCTGAGCATAAATAACATGCGGTCGATTCGCTGGGTGATTGAAAGAACACTGACTCTTTAACCACCATCTAAACTACACAAATACAATAGTAACCAACTTTAGTTCTCCTAAATTCCTTGTTTGCCTATTCATCCATTGATGTTGATGATGACCTAGGACAGGGGTAGGCAACCTTTTAGCAGCACTGTGCCGATATAGGATTGTGATGTCCCGTAGCGTGCCGGTCCTATTTTTTTAAATTGAGGTGTGTATGCTGCAGTATTCTGTTTGTTATTTTTACTGTAATTGCTTTGTATCGTTGTATTTGTGTGTATATGAGCTATTATATTGTATATGTTCATTAGTAGTTTATGGTATCGTGTATGATACATATGAATGTGGGCTGTGTATGAGGGCTTCTTGTGGAATTGTGTGTGGATGGATATGTCACATTGTGTGCTTGGTAGTGGGAGCTGTTTAGGCTATTGCATGTGAGAGGCTGCATTTGGGGTTATGTGCATGTATGTATATTGTTAGTGGTGTTGCGTTTGTGTGGATTGTGGGTTGTGTGTCTGTGTGGGCTGTTCATATTATTTGTATGAGGGGAGGGTTATTCTGCATTTCTGTGTATATCTAGCAGTGTGGGTGGGTTCCAGTGGGGACCAGGCTGGCCAGGTACAGGTCAAGGACAGGAGCTGTGATAGCTGTCGAGGGCTGCTCTACTACAGTGTGGTTTCCCATTCACAAGTGCTGGGAGGAAGTGATCTGAGATCACTTCCTCTATGTGCTGCAATGCATAAATTGAGGATTGTCCTTCAACACCTCTTCGTAATAGCAGATATCTGAAGTTTTACTGGGACTCCTTATAGGCCAGAGTGTGTTTGGCTCTAGCAGCCTTGAGTGCTGTGCAAAGACACCTCGAGTGCCGTAGGTTGCCTACCCCTCACCTAGGATAAGCTAAATCCTAGAATGTTTATGGCTAACTGCACAATGTTTCTATGGTAGCTGGAGCCTAGAAAAGGCAAAAACACTTGCAGTGTAATATGTAACCAACCTATGATTTCATATTAATTCTTCAGAACCACTCATATTGAAAAGAACCATGGCTAGACTGCTAATACTGGGTTTATGTCTACTGTGGTGTTTTGTATAATATATATTATTATTTATATGTCACCAGCAAATTCCATAGCGCTGTACAATATAATATATATATATATATATATATATATATATATATATATATATATATATATATATATATATATATATATATATATATATATATATATATATAATGCATGCTCTTTCCATGTTTCAAACCACCATAAAAATGCAAGCACCTATCATATATAGAAAGTGTGAGTGGTAATGAGACTTATATTAACATCATGTTGATTATAGATTGCACAATGGCTGTGGATTATTTTGTTTGTTTACTATTTATCTACTAGTTATCCTAGGATTATTGAGCAATGTATCATAAATAATATTGGTTATGATGTGCAATACAAATTTACACACACACACACGCACGCACGCGCACACACACACACGCACGCGTAGACATGGATAGTTAGTTTATTTACCACTAAAGAAAACATGGTAATATAAAAATAGTTTAAAGAATGCTGATACCACACCAATCAAATGTGCAGTAGCAGGTTTAAAACAGATATATATCCTATGACAGTTGGACTTGTAATTGTTCTAACAGCTATTCTTAAGTGTTCTCTAAATCAACTGCATGTATAAACTTTTAAAAAAAATTTTTTGTAATGATTCAATCTGGTTAATAAAATAGTATTTCATCCTGCATTAAAGGACCACTTTACAGCCATAAAACCACTCCAGGCTCCTAAAGCTCGCTAAAGTGCTTTATGGATGAAGAGCATCCCATAATGACAGTTTATAAAAGTGCAGATTTCTATTAGAATTTGCTATTTCCCTGTGAAAAAGCTGAAAGTTTCTTCGGGGGAAAAAAGGGGAGGGCTTCCAATGGCTGCAGTTGATAAAAATATATACCCCCAATGAATACATGCATAGCTGATAGCCACCTCCTACACTCTCCTCAATCCTATGAGAAAACTCTGTATTCCTTTCTCATTCAAGGGCTCTTCACTGATTTATTTCAGTAAATGTAAAACCTGATCAGCACTTGTTCATGAGGATCTGAAGCAGAGAATTATAGGATACAGTAAGTTGACCATTGCCAGTTGGATTATGTTACTGTTATTCTTTAGATATAAAAGGTACGTTTGCCCAAGAACTAGGACACAAGGCCAGGCTCACAATCTCTGTTCCTGTTCATCCCAAAGGTGTTCAATAGTGTTGGCCAGTCAAGTTCTTCCACACCAAACTCATCCAACCATTTCTTTATGGACCTTGCTTTGTGCACCAGGACACAGTCATGTTGGAATAGAAAAGGGCATTCCCCAAACTGTTACCTCAAAGTTAGAATCATAGCACTGTCCAAAATGTCTTGGTATGCTGAAGCATTAAAACTCCACTTCACTGGAAGTAAGGGGCCTAGCCCAACAGCCAAAAAACAGCCCAGTTGGTGCAATGCAGTCAGGAAGGTAATGTTCTCCAAGCATCTGCCAAACCCAGACTCGCCCATCAGACAGCCAAACCGAAAAGAGCAATTCGACATGCCACAGGATATGTTCCCAATGCTCCAGAGTCCAGTGGTGATGCTTTATACCACTCAATTTGATGCTTGGCATTGTATTTGGTGATGTGAGTCTTGCATACAGCTGCGGTCATGTAATACCATTCCATGAAACTCCCAATGCACAGTTTTTGTGCTGATAGTGGAAGTTTAGAACTCTTCAATTATGGAAGATGCACTTTGTGACCCCGCTTTTTGACCTTCCACATCGTGGCTGAGTTGCTGCTGTTCCTAAACTCTTCCACTTTCCAGCAATACCACGTACAGTTTACTGTAGAATATCTAGCAGGGATGACCTTTCCAGAACTGGCTTATTGCAAAAATGGCATCCTATCACAGTACCATGATTGAAATAACTAAACTCTTCAGAAGGGCCCATTTTTTTCACAAATGTTTGTAAATGCAGACTGTATGACTAAGTGCTTGGGTTTGATTGAAACACCTGGATTCAATAATTAAGAGGGGTGTACCAATACTTTTATCCATATAGTGTAATGGGGTTGAAAAGAAAGGGAAAAAATTGACAGTTCCCTTTTTAGTTTTTTTTCTGGGCTTAGCTATAAAAATTTACATAACAATGTTAAAACAATTAATGTGTAAATAAATGCTGAAATCATATACACGTTCACATCCTGCCATATACACGGTTGGGCTGATAAGCTCCCAGCATTCCTCTCTGCATGGGAGATGTAATGCAGTGTTTTGAATTGGCTGGTAATGCAGACACAGTCTGAGTTAGATTGTTAGGTTTTTTTTTTCTTTCTTCTGCCAGTCAGACATATAAAAAGCACCTTATAACACACAATAAGGTTATTTCAATGGTATAGAAACTGCATGTGATTGCAGCATCAAAGGGAAATTATCACTGTATGGTAGGGTTCCCCACTTACTGATAGTCGAGTTTAAATTATCACCTTTGTTCTTGGATAAAA
The DNA here is from genome assembly GCA_933207985.1 of Pelobates cultripes. NCBI lineage: Eukaryota > Metazoa > Chordata > Amphibia > Anura > Pelobatidae > Pelobates > Pelobates cultripes. Next base: position 158,950,065 of record OW240917.1, read on the forward strand.
ACCAAACACTAGCACAGAACAACAAAGGAGAGTGATTTCCCTCTGCCTCTATTCATGCTATTCATTAATAATGTAGGTGTATTTGTTTGCAAGACAAACATGTTCTTTCAGTGCTTTTGGGATGAGAGTCTCTGCTACCTGAGGCTGTATCACTAAGTACACTTCTAGCGACACGCTGCTGTGCATCTGAATTCAAAATTCAACACTGCATAGCATTCTGCCTTTTTGTCAAGTGTTCGCATGAATCTCTTCAGATTATTGTATATTACAGCCATGCTGGAGAGATGGAACACTATTGATTATATTGGGGAAGCCGAGGCTGTTTGCAATTCAGTGGAGAACTGGCAGGAAGGAAGACTGTAATGTGCATATAGTAACACATTCTTGGGTGAGTGGGCGAGATCTTATGCATTAACATTGCTGCTGGCTGACGCACGGGAATTTAAGAAAATGCAGAGGATGTAGTGAATAAAACACACAAGGAAATCTTAAATGCATTAAATTGCAGAATATTAGCTGGAATTTTAATGTCTGTCAAGGATGTCTTTTACTGGATTCATTGTTACTGCAGTTAGGTGTGGCTCCATCACGGTTCCATTTGACAGAAAACTCCAGCAATGAAAAAAAAACATTCACCCATATTAATCATGTAATGCCCATGATGGCAGACAGTTCTGGGGAAGTGTAGAATACTTGATGTGTGTGTACTTCACATACACAGCGTATTTTATTACTAACTAAATGAAAATAGCAAGACTTTTTTATTTTTTAAATCGCCAACTGCACAATTATACTTCAGTACACAAACTGTAAAGTGATAAACATTATGAAGATGACGGAATTTGCTGGCGCTATATAAATAATAAAATAATAGGCAGCCACCATTTGATGGAAATTATTCGTTCCTATGTGAAGAATGGGGAGACCCAGATTGGTAACCAACACAGGGCCCTTTGGCATTTTAAACCTTCTCTGTCTGAACGCACAAACTGAGCCCTGCATTAGAGTGTGTCTGGGCACGCCACATGTGCACACCTATTTTGATAAGCCTAATCTCTTTTCTGTGTGCTGTCCTACATATGACTACAATATAAATTGATCAACTGTTAAATGATATTGAAATTACAATGAAATATGATTTAAAAAGGTGGAATCTCTGTATTATGGAATAAAAGTAAATATTTAGTTTCCTCTCACTTTATTAGTTTTTATTGTACATATTGTAGATTGCTAAAACAAATCAAAATAATACATAAACTAATCATGTATATTATTCTATAGCTTTTCATTAAGCACATTTTTTTTCACATTTTTAATTATCCTTAAAAAATTACATTGAAAAAGGTATACAATCAAGCATATAGTGTTTTATGTCCATCACTGAGAGTTTTGCAGTTATTGCCTTTCAACGAGTCTGCAGCTAGAAATGATTTGGCAACTTTGTATGTGAACTGCTACTCAAAATTTGACATCCTCTGGCTGTGAAGTAAATCATGATTTCCTCCACTAATCCCAGTGGGAAGAATGGGGTTGACAGTCTCTGTTAGAATTAGAAGTTGAATGCTGTTAGTTAGCTTAGTTTATATTTTGGAGGTCATGACATTTTGTAAACGGTTATTGCCGAATAAAAAAAAAGATTTTGAAAGCCCAGCTGTCTCCGATTCGGGAATCAGCTGTGGGTTGATATATATAGATATATATATATATATATATATATATATATATATATATATATATAATCTCTATCTATATAGAGAGAGAGAGATATAAAGATATTATCTATACATGCTCTGGAAACTCCCCACGGCACACACATTCACCAATATGTTAAAGAATTCTAGGAATACAAATTGTTTGTTTTAACTATCTTATGATATGATTCCGTTTTGCTATGTTCAAGTTGTTCTATTTAAAGGAACACTCCAGGTTAGTAATACGATTGTTGTTTAATGCAAAATATGCAAACCTTTGAAAGAAACTTTCCTTTAAAGTATCTGCATTTGCTGCAACTACTCAGGCTATACAGCATCTGCAGTAATTTTAACTAAGAAATGTCCCAGCCTATGTGAAGGCTCTCATTGTAGCAATGGTTTATTGGACATGTAGTTTAGCACTTGGCTGCCATTCCATTAATTATGCAGGTTGGATTAAATGAATGCCTAAACTGATTAGAGGTGCACTGTTCAGTTTTTTGAGTTCTTGTTTGTGATCACCTTATCTTGCAACCATGTATGCATTCAAATACTTGGGCTCTTTCACAGACAAGGTGTTGAACTGTGTGTTTCACGCTGTTGGATGAACAGATGAATTATAGTTCCCTTTACGGTCATTGGTATTGAGTTAGTAGACTTATGTGAATATTTGCTTAGTGACATTTTTGTTTTATTTTTGCTTTTGCAGAGCTCTACACTTTTATATTAAGCTGTGTCCAATGATAAGGGACATTCTTTCACCATAACCTTTGCAAGAAGCATAAAGTCTATCTGTCATGGTGGTACAACACAAACATTAAATTAAGTTTAATTCCATTTATACATTGCTAGGTAATGTGCATTCTAGAAGAAAACCCTATTTATAAAACTGATCTCCCTAACCTGCCATTTTTTATTTTATTTTAAGGGCTATGATGGCAGCATAGGCATCTAGCAGAGCAACAATGCTACTTTTACTATCATTACCCCTATACAGTGTATCAAGTGTGTTTCACTCTTCCTAGAGGAACATAGGAATTCAGTGACCCATGTCATTATCCTGTGATGTTGGTGCACTGGCGACAATATCAGTGTGTACGTGTAATAGGAATTGATTGGCCAATCACAGCAGGGGCTTGTAAACTAGTAGGGGATCCATTTTTCTCCTGTAGTAGCTGGAGTGGTAAATCAATGTTTCACGTATTGTACTTGCCAGCATTGGACGTGTGTGTTTGTAGAACAAGAAAACCATTCAGCAATTTAAATTGTATTTTTGATTTAACGGTTTCTAATACAGAGGAAATAAAGTTTGTCACACCTCTTTAAGAACACCAGTAGTTTTGAATATTAGATGTTGTAATAAAATCTGCATGCGCTTGTATTAATCACTTGATAATACTCATAACTTCAGCTGGGCTGAACGAATCCAATGCCTGCTAATCGCTGGACAAACAAAACTATCAGTTTGGGATTTGCTAAACGGATCAATTAATTTGTCCATAAATAAGCAGGCATTTGATTTGTTCAGTGCAACCTAATGGGCTTTGTGCACAAACTATAAACCATAAAATATAATATTTTTGGTGTCCTTAAAATTGGTGTATTATTCTTTTGACATACCATTATACGTGAACTATAACTGCTGCGTTGGATTATTTTTCTTTTTTTTTGTTTTGTTTTTTCTTTATCGATATCTGGTCTGTGCAGATAGTTTTTCCCCAGCTGAACATGCTGATTGAACAGCTCAGAGTAATTTATTTTGTATAGACACACTATGGCATTATACACAGTTTCTTTTTATTATGCAAATATTTTAGGGCTGTAAGGAGTAATTTATTGACACGTCTTGTGCCAAAGGGCTGTGTTTCTTGCTAGCCCCATCTGGAGCACAATGGGTTGTATAATTAGCAAATGGATCTCATCTATTTTGCTTGTCACTTGATTGTTCAGTGGTTACTACAGCTTGTAATTTAAGGCTAAACCTTGACATGTTGCTATAATTTGTCCCGGTATTATTGTGTATTTCTGTCTGGTAGCCTCCAATTTAATACTGATAAATAATGAATTTAGTTCTAACTGCTCCATGCTAGCTGTAGCATACAGAAAGTAATTCAGAGCTGGATTTTTTCAGGTGATACAGATAATAATGCAATGCGCCTTCCTTACGGCAATCCATCCAATAGCATACAAATAAAAAAAAGACTAAAACAAAACCACTGTATTTTGAGGAATTGATTGACGCTTTGAAGACCTAAAAGTTTTATTCTACTTTTTATTCACCCCTTGTGTGGCTATAGCTATATATGTATGTGTGCTGTTTTCAGTACATAGATTTTATAGAATAATTTATTGTATGTTCAGATATACATTGTTTGGCAATAGCATCTATTTGCTAATTTTTTTATTATATTTTATACTACAAATGTTTACAATACCAACCTTTCTCGGTCGCCTGACCGTACCAGAAGTACACACATTCATCTGGTTATCATCCTTTCATTAATATTTATTTAGAGGCCACCCTGCAGCAAAAGAAAAATATAAAATCATCCATTATCATTGAGCACAATTTCACACCGGCCCCTCATGTAGTTTTAAGATAATTTTATGGCATTACCCTCCAAGTGCTTAACATCTTTCCTATTCCACTCTCAATCACTTTACATCTTGCATTTACATGTGCTTCAAATGTATTTTATAGCTCCCTGGCCTATCGCCATCGCCATCGCCTTCAACTCCTCAAAAATGGGGCATGTCTGGTTTAAATTCACACGAGTTATACTTCCATCGTGCTGGCCAGCTTCTCTAGTGCATCTCACTCACAGAACACTTACAGTGCTGTAGATATGGGCTGAAGGCCTTTTGTGCAGTTTGCACACTGAAAATGTGGCTAATGACTTGCTTGCACTATGCGAGCAAACCTGGGTTGGCATGACTGGACCCCAAACTTGTGTGCTGATCCTTTTGATCTCAACTCTGCGTAATTTCCAATAGGGTTTAATCTTCTGAGCTATTGATGAAAAGTCTGTAAATGTGAGATCTCTGCTCCTCTGTTCCTTTTGTACTGTACTTTTCTCCAGTTGTACAGCACTGCAGAATATATGCGGTTGCTATATAAATCAATTATCATAATAGCATGCTCTGGATAATACTTTTGCCAAACACTCTTCCTAGTTTGTTCCACAGGTAATTTATCTTCATACCTAGACGTATAATAATGTTGTAGGGAGAAAAAAGGTGAAATGATAGATTGGGATAGAATTGGATAATAGTTGCTGCCAAGCGCTTTTTGAAAGCATACTATTGGATAGCAGTTTTTTAGGCATGTGCTATATCAGAATATTTATTCCTCTTCCTAAGGTTTTGCATAGTGCATACAAGTCCTAGACAGATGATTAACTTGCTCCCATGGCATTTTACATGAGCCCAGTCACGGATTTAAAGGCAGGCACCTGTTGGCACAGACATTTACTCACTGTGCAAGCACTGCTGCCCAGTTGTGGCTTCTTCGTTATTTGCAGCAGTTATTTTACTGGACTCAAGGTGGGCAAGTAAATGCCGGAGATATCCTAGAAAAGAAAGTTAATTGTAGTCAAAGAGGCATCCTTGTTTGGTGTGCCAGGAGGCAGTTGCTTTCTCAGCCTAAAGAGAAATCTGGCCCTGCATGTGCATGTCATGTAATCTGCTGTTAAACAATAGCTTGCCCATCATTTGTTTGTGTATTAGCCTGTCCAACTTTGCATGGTAAAGATAGGCTTAGAGTACAAGCCCAGCATGCTCAGCTTATCATTGTTTCCCAAAGTTGTACAGATTAGTGTGGATATTCACTTCCGCATTCACCAAGTCATAGCAGAGGGGTTGAGTGATCGCTGTGGAGGGTCCAGTTAGAGATAGACCTCTATCTCTAACTGGACCCTCCCAGAGCCGATCTCTATCTGGGCCCCCCATAGCCCTGCGACCGCGGTAGTTCTGCCACTGTATATAGATGGATCCTCATACAAACGTCTTGTATCATAACCATTACTGCATCCATTATTCACTACCGTTTAAGGCTAAGTATTCTGAAGATTCTCTTTTTCTTTGGATCTCAATGCAGTAAATAATGTACCATCCATGGACATTGCATGTAAATAAAGAGTATATCAAGCAAGCAACATGTTGATGGCCCCTTCTGACAAAGAGATGGCTGAGCTGCAGTAATAATTATTTTGTAAATGCCGACAGTGAATGCCAAAGACTAACCCACAGCACGAATGATACATGATTCATAAGTAATAGTGTTTTCATGCTGTTAAAACATCAATCTGAAATACTCCTCAGAACCCCTGACCCTCTGTGCAGTACATCTGCCTCTTTTCTTACAATACCTTGCCTGCTCAAGTTGAGGAATATTTAAAAGATTTAAATCACTATTTTTAACACTATATGACAGATCATGCTGTTTTTTTGTGTTTTGCTCTAGTATTTTAATTTTGTTCACTGAAGATTTTTTTTTTTCTTATTCCTTACATCATTTTTCTTTGCACAGTCTAGTATTTTTATTATATGATCTCATTTAGATTGTCCATATTTTGTAACAAAACAAAAAATATAGCAGTAACAAACTAACATCTACAAGAGTTGGATGTATAGCAACATTGTGCGAGACAGTCCTGGCAACATTTCAATCCATAAAATGGTCTTTCTCAAGCCTCTTTTCAGGACAGTTGAAAAACCTTGCCTAATCCACCATCTTGGAACATGCAAGTCAGTTGTAGTAGATCCATTTACTGTTTTTCTGCTATCAATGGATGAGGTAGGATGGGACGCTGCAGTCAACAGCCTAGTTTTGAAGTGGCGGTTCTCTAGGATTCTTGTATGCAATGAGACATACTTTAGCAGCCATTGGTCATTCAAGGATGTTACGAGATCCCATTTTGAGTGCAGTTATATGTCTGATGAACTGGTTTTGCTCTAGATGCTATGATATTCTTATACGTTCTGCTTTCCCTGTATTCCGTGTCATTGTTTAAATTCCAGTTGGCAGGTATTAGCTGTGCACCATTGGTGGTCTGTGGACACGATCACTGTAACTTGTTACAACTCTAGATGGACTGTAAAGACGTGAGCAAGTGAAGACTTGAGCAGGATTAAAGAACCACTCCCAACATAAAAAAAAATAAACCTACTTGGGTGTGACAGTAGATAGAAAAAGGGTTATTGGAAAGGATAATCTATTTAAATGCGGTAATGCTTAAACTGTAAAGGCTGGTATTTTTCCAGTGTTTATTTTTTTTCCTTTTGTTGTTTCCTTTTGCCAACCCACTTACTTCCATGATTAAAAATAGATCACCTCTAAAAATATATAAAACAGGATCACTTATTCAGGAAACGCCCTGCAAATGCCTGATTGTGTTTTGTGTAAACACTGTAGCACCCTGCTAAGCATGAATTGTGCATCATTACCTTATACCCACTAAAGTACAGTGCTTACATAGCGATGGTTACTTTTTAACAAAAAAAAACAAAAAAACAAACAAACAAAAAAAGCATTGGTTAACTACATAAATGGAAAACGAGAACAAATTAAAGTAAAACTCATTGACATTATGATGCTTGGTGTCCCCACTTTTGAGATGAACTATTTAAAGGGACACTACAGTCACAAAAACAACTTTCACTTAATCAAGCAGTTTTTGTGTATAGATCATGATCCTGCAGTCTCACTGTTCAATTTTCTGTCATTTAGGAGTTAAATAACTTTGTTTATGCAGCCCTGGGCGCGCCTCCCTGCATGTGACATACACAGCCTTCTTAAAAACTTCCTGTTAAGAGTCATCTAAAGCTTATCCTTCCTTTATTGCAAATTCTGTTTAATTTAGAATTTCATACCTCCTGCTCTGTTATTAGTTTGGTAGACCCTGCAGGAACCTCCTGTATGTAATTAACGTTCAATTTACACAACAGGAGATAAAAAAAAAAACATTTAAAGTAAGTTAATAACTGATTGAAAATAAAACCATTTTGTTTTCTTACAAAAGCGATTTAACTCCTAAATGGCAGATAATTGAGCAGTTAAACTGCATCATTAAGATAAAGTTGTTTTATCTTAATCCAGGCACTCCAGGCACCAAAACAACTTAGTCTAAATGAAGCTGTTATGGTGCCAGAAGGCACTCTTATCTTAAGGGGTTAAACCATTCTTGAAGATGTCCACTCTTCCCCTGGCACCATCCGGCTTCTGATTTTTCACTTGCAGGAAGCACGGAGTGCCACCGGGCAGAGGCGCCGCTGATTGGCAGAGAGCGTTCATCTGATGTACATTTCTTTCCAAACCAGTTTAGTGAATGGGGAGTCATTAATTAACAGAGAGCATTAGATGATCGCTCTCAGCCAATCAGCGGCGCCCCTGCTAGGCTGCACTCTGTAAGTAAAACTTCAACTTCAAGATGCCCGGAGTGTCCCTTTAAAGAATATAGCTAAATAAAGAGTATTTAAACTAAACTGTACTTTAGAAATATGTTATATTTAGGTTTTCTGCTACATTTGTGCAAACGTCTTTCTCTAGCGTATGTTAGTGTGGTTATATCATATCTTATTGCAGTAATTGCTAGAATTGTGTGCATCATTCTCATTTTAATTGTGAATTGTAGTTTAATCGTGCACAATTTTTTTCCATCGCTACTACATTTTTTTTCAACATCTTTATTAAAAACAGGCACACACAGAAGCTTTCATCTTAGACAAAACACAATTAAAAAAAAAAAATGAAGAAAATACAAAAGTTACTGTCTTGTATCAACCGCATGCAGGTTACTGCTTGTTTTGCATCAAAACCCATGATGCTTTTGTCTAAAAAAGGTGTGTTTAAAACACTATTACATAGCTAAGGGTTCTTAAATAAATGCAGCATGATGTCTATGCACGTATGTGCTCATTTTCATATCAAGCTGGGAATTCTAGAATAGTTGTGGAAACATGATTTTCTTTTGGAATTTGTGCCCACGGTGGAATTACCAAAGTGTGTTTGCATGTGAATGCCCTGTATAACATATGCAAGTTAAAAGCGCACATACTCTTAAATGTACAAAGTGAGAGATCTAATTAGGTCAATAGAAGAATAATTTTAACTCCCCTAGTACTGTCTAACCTCTGTTCTGCAAGTAGTGTCATAATACTTCTTGCTTAACCCTTCCATGTTTTGAATAAATAACTAGAAATGTATACCTCTTAGGTGTACCACAGGTAAAAGCAGTGTATCTGATATTCCTGTACTCCATGCCCTTAACAGAATTGAACTTGTGTGGGTCTTACCATCTTACAATACTGCTATTGTTTCTTTATTTTAAGAAATGTTATACAAGGCTTGCCTCCGTCAGTCGATGCTCCTAGTGCTCACTGAGGAATCCGAGCACTCCACCAGACACCATAAGCACTGCAGACCCCACTTCCAGCGATACAGCTGCGCCGGGTTCTCGCCCCCCTCCTTCACCCACCCTGAACCCAAGACCAGGATACAGCTTCTACTCCCAGAGAGCAGGAACAGCTCTTATAAGAGCTAGTGATTATAATTCATGGGGAGTATAGTGATATAGCAATCCCCAGGATAGATACAGCTGTTTCCTCCACACATGAGATGTGTCTCTATGTTGAGGGTAAGCAGGAACAGAATTTTAATGGAGGCACAATGGCCTTTCATGCAAGCTTCCCAACAAGGGTGACACCCAGGTGGACCTTGTTGGGTACAGGGACACAAAGTGAATAAACCAATAAAAACAGAGTCATACAGTGAGGCACTCCTATACACAAACAATAGAATATCTCCTCGGTGCTTGGGAGATAATTGAATCAGGGACTGTACTAATCTAACCCAATTATCTCCAAGCACAGAAAAATATACAATTTTTATGAAACCCCAAAACCTTAAAAACACATAAAACCTCATAAAAGTTGCATCCCCTGATAGCCCCGATCTGGGTGAACAACATATTCAAAAATCACCCAGATTGGTTCAGGAATTTCCTTGTAGTCATAGTTTTGACCGACCGTGCACGTGGTCCTATGCCCAAAACAGTTCCAGGGAATTCAGTGCTAACAGTCAGTCAAGTTCGGTAGTCTTTTACAGGTTTCCCTGCGTGGCCCACAGTCTGTGGGCAGGAGGCTGGCAAACAGGCCCCTCCAAGTACACGTAGCGAGGTTACTTTCGCCACAGTAGTGTATTGAAAACCACTAATTTAGGCTAAAATTACCAATCTGTGCAATAGGCAACTCAACTAATATTTACAAAATTGTGCTATATGGTTTTTATTCACTGCAGTTTGTTGTTTTCAGAAATTAAACTTAACATTTTTTAATGTGGGCCATATTATTGAGTTAAAGAGGTGCAAAAGATTGTAATGAAGGATGTTAAAAATTTAGTTATTTTAAGAACTGATCTTAAATTAAATGCTAAATAAAAAAAAATAAAAAAGCTACTCTTACTCAGAACGGAAGCATTTATCTGTTTAGCACTAGGGTAAAAACAATCAATTTAACTTTTTTTTTTTTTTTTAACAATAGAGTTTCGGGTGTATTTGTAGCCATTAGGAAGCTCAAAATGAATATGTACTTTACTCAAATAATCTTGATTTAATGTAATTAACTGCTAGTGAATTATAGTGAATAATTTATATCTCACATTAAAGGGACACTGTAGGCACACAGGCCACTTCATTTAAGTGAGATTTTATTGGTGCCTGCACCTGTTTTACCCGGGCCAGTGAACACATCACCCATAAAAACTTTTCCATTGCAGGGTTAGCATGCCTCTAGTGGCTGTCACAATGACAGCTAATAGAGGCGCTTGCGCCACAATATTACAGTGAAACTTTTTTAATCAGATGGTCTGAGATTGGGTGAGATCATCAAGATAGAATACCATGGTAAAAAGTAAGTAAACACTTTACTGCAGCCAGGGGGGCCTGACACCTAAACATCGAACAGATTCCTTTCGAGTTAGGAATACAGTATATGCTTGTTACCTTTACCTTAAGTAAAAGTAGCAGGTAGTAGATTTGAATGTATGTAGATTAGTTGTGTTAATAAAATGTGATTTTAAAGAAATATGTTTCTAGAAATCCATACATTCTCACAGTTGCTGGAAATGGTTACATGGACTGCAATAGCTATGTCTGAGTGTGTTCTTTTATGGTGTTTTCCAAAATTTTAGATGAAAGATCTCATTAGGAATTTTATTTTATTTTATTTTTTTTGTGAGGTATACCTTAATTACTTCTGAAATCATAAGACCAGCCAATGGTAACATTCTTTAGGATATTTTAGATTAGGTATATAATTGACTGTTCAATTACCAGTGAGGTCAGCTTCCTAAAGCTGGGTTTTAAACAAAAGTGACATGATAGCATACATAATATGAGGGCATGTAATGCATGGGAGACTTAGCGAGATTAGTTTGTTGAGCCGAACTGTAATGATGCTTGTACAATTACTGGCTTTTATCAACCAAGCTGGAAATAATTTTCCATTTCTATTCATATGAGTTAGCCTAACATCAATATAATTATGCAATTAATTAATGGCATTTTATGTTACCGAACAGTAGGTATCCTGTGGTATAACAGGATCTGAATTTAAATTGTCATTATGTACAAATATAAATCACTGCTAGACTGCTGTAGCCCAGGGCTGACGCATGAAGTATTGCCAGCTTTTGGCCACCCTCTCCTGTAACCAAATAAGCAATAACAGTATGATCCTTAAATGAATTGGCCAAATTAGGTAATACAGTACATAGTCTGCATTGTCTTATTGGCTGCACCTATTCATATACTGCATAAACATGATATGTGATCATAAATTCAATAAACATATATACCTATGACCTAAACATGAGTTTTGTGTAGTAAGCCCTTTTTAGCTAATTGCTATTTCCCCCTTAAAAACAAAAAAAACAACTTAACAAATAATGGGGTGGGGAGCAGGGGGAGGAAATGGGGGAGGAGGGGATCTTGTACGTATGCTTACTAAAATTAACATGCTTACATACTAGCTGACCACATAACAGAATGACAAATTATTTTATGGGATGGCATAATGGGAGAAAAAGCTGTGCTAGAATGCTGGGTAATTATAACTGATAGTAAATTATATGTTTGTGTAGATTAAATTGTCCTTTAGGAGACCATTGTTTGGCTCGATTTGTTGAGTTGTGAGTTAATCCTTGATCCTTCTGTTGCATCGTTTTTAGCATACCTCCCAAAAGTCCTACTGTCTTAGGTGGGGGTTCTATGTGGCTGCTTCTAGGGACAGCAGACATAATCAGCAAAATGCCACGGTACCCTTTTTCCACTTTCATACCTTCTAATAATGGCAAGCATGTATATTATTTCACTAAGCTTCTGGGTTACAGAACATGTGTAAAATATGAAGCATTATATAGTTGTCATTATGGAAAGAATAGTGTAGGGCAGGTAGTTTTAAAACATCTAGGGATCTACCTTTTGGGCACCCCTGGTGTAGACCTAGACTACTTCAAACAGATTAAGCTTTTATCATATGTGGGAAATACAAATATAAAATTTTATTTACTTGCCTAAAATGTCAAAAATCTATGGGCTTTATTCACTAAACCTATTTTTCTGCTCTCCTCAGCTGTACCATTTCCTCCAAGCCATCGGCTTACTGCGAAAGAGGTGTTTGACAATGATGGCAAGCCCCGGGTAGATGTCCTCAAAGCTCATCTTATGAAAGAGGGGAGGCTCGAGGAAAGTGTTGCTCTTCGAATAATAACAGAGGGAGCATCTATTCTTCGCCTGGAAAAAAACCTCTTGGACATCGATGCACCAGTCACGGGTGAGCAGTGCATGCTGGGAAATTATCATACTAAAATTGACTCTTTTAGTTGTTAAATCTTTGTTGGTCACAGAGTTAACCTTTTGATTATTTAGCCCATTTCAGAGCTGGGAAGGAGGTGGTACATATTTCGTATAGATATGCTGTTCTTTCCTTACACCTAAAAGGCATAGTTGAAGCACCATAACTACTACTGCTTATTGATGTGTCATGGTGCAAGGACTGTGTATGTGCAGTTTTTTTCTTAAAATGCTGTTAATACAGAGATATAACTTTATTTGCCGGGATGTATGTTTACCTCTAGCAGCTTGCACCAGTCATCATGGAATTGCAAGCAGCGTTCTGTGAATGCGCCTGTTAATGTAGTATGCCTGTGCATGCTTCAACAGACACACACAAAGTGTTGGGATTGGAAGACACACACACACACAATGCTGGGATTGGGAGACACAAATTGTTCATATTAGAGAACACAATTTTAACATATATACACAACTTGGACTTGGATAATGTTTTTAGCAAACACACAGTGGTGGTAATAGATAACAAATTCAAGGCCAAAGTAGCCGAATTGGAAACACAGCTGAATTACAGAATTTGTCTAGTCTTTGAAAAGAATCTGAAAAGACAGATTGTAGTCACCAGAACAAATTCATTAATCTGTAATTCTTCTGGTGACTATAGTCTCACTTTAAATATGGTTAATTTTGTAAATTGGTAATTTAAACACCCTTTCTTTTAATATTTCTTTGCATGCACGTAATTGTGTACACCCACTTCATACGTTAGTCGTGTATGTATATATAGAATATATATGTGTGTGTGTACACACACATACATACATTCATACATTTATTTTTAAGTATTAGAAGACTACCCTAGTATGAATAACTGGAACATTTCCTCTTTATTCTGTATGCATCCTGCTAACTAAAACCGTTTCATGTCCATTATATTTGCTTGTAAGGTTTTAACAGCTGTAGAAATCGTATAAATTGCAATCAATATTGTTATAGTGTAGTTCATACTTCACTTATTCTGTAGTAATGTCTGCAGAGTGTTTGAAGTGGGCATGTCATCAACAGAAAAGTGGATGAGAGACCTGCTGTCTGAAGTAGATAACTTTTGATGTGTTCAGAGTGGTAGCCTTACTGACATCAAATGTATAGATCAGAATATATTTATAGCTGGTATTCTGCACTGGAGGGTAAAACATTTTCGACTCCGGAACAGTTTATGGATGTAAGTATGCCGGCACTAACAGTATGATGATATTTACTGAAAGGTTGTTAATATAATTGATCTATGCAATTATCAGATTGTTTAGAGAACAGCTATATGTAAATAAATTGTATTCCCCCCCCCCCTGCAGACCATTTTCTATTTGTTGTACTCTAGATTACTCCTCTGCTGTTATATATATTATAAAGATGTATTCCTGACCCTATAGTTAAAACCACCATCTAGCCCCCCGGCCCCACCTTTCTTACCTAAATATACTAAAATCTTACTTGTATTCAAGTCTGCAGCTGCTGCCTCTGCCCCGGATCTGCTTGCTTACAGCTGACATGATCAGAAGTGATTATGTGAGCCAATCACAATGTTATCCCATAGGATTGGCTGAGACTGTCAAGGAGGCAGATCAGGGACAGAGCCAGCACAAGCCAAACATAAGCCTTGCCAATCAGCATCTCCTCATAGAAATGTATTAAATCAATGCATCTAACAGCCATCTGAGAGTGGCTAGTGGAGTTTGCCCTAGGCTATAATGTAAATACTGCATTTTCTCTGAAAAAAGTGTTTACTGGGAAAAGCCTGAAGTTTTTTTGTTTTGTTTTTTATATATACTGGTATTCATAATTCATAAAGCGCCAAAATATTCCACAGCGCTGTACAATTTGAAAAAAGACAATACAATAAGAATAGACTGATACAACAGGTAGAGGGCCCTGCCCATGAGCTTACAATCTAAATGTTAAAATGGGGAAATGGCACAACGGGTAGCAGAGGAATTTGTATGTGATGGCAGAGAAAGTTAATAGTATGAAGTAAATGAGTCTACTTACGAGAACAAATAAAATAAGCTGTAGTTGTTCTGGTGACTATAGTGTCCTTTTAAAGGACCAATTGGTCTAGTAAGAGAGACTCAAAACTGTTTTCCAAAAAGTGGAGGGACTGCACCTAAATATACCTTGCTCCATAACCACTACACTGAACTGCAGTGGTTATGGTGCTTAGTGTGCTCTTTAATTTAACTCCTCTTTCAACATCAGATGGACCCAGTTTGGCATTATCTGCCTATTCTCCTTCCAGTCTCTGTGCATAGATTTAAGTCTGCCTTAGCACTGCCAGACTACGGTATATACCTATCTTTAAGTTAGCAGCTCCAGCTGTGCCCAGACAGACTCGCCATACCATACTCTGAGCTATTCTAAAAGCCTGTTTAGGAGCTTTCAAACTTGTCGAGTTCCTAAATTAGTATGTGCTGAGTAGACATGTCTTGTATACAATGCACTGTGCGGAGAGCAACTAAAATGATTCCTAGTGAGGCCTGGTAAAGCAATGGAAAAACTTCATAGCTAGACATTTAAAACCAGTTTCTGCATAAATTTGCATATAAACTTGTCATTAGTCCATGTATCTGAGAAGGCAAGTTTCTGTAGTCTGACTTTGATTTTCATTCCGTATAAAATAGTGAGGCTGGATATTGGTGAGCCTGATTGCCAAGTACAACAACCAAGTAACAGAAATAAAAGTACCCTGGTTCATTTTTTTTTTTCACTTTTGCTTTTGTTACTTCCATGGCCATTTCGTTTTTTGCTGCGTAATATACTTATGCACATCAGCATACTTTTAAACCGTTTTGTTAGGCAAAACTGTAATGATTTTATAGTTATGTCATGCTGTTCCACATTTTTTTTATCTGATGTCCCTTTCTGAGGACACCAGAAAGGTGTATCCAGAAAGCACGGTGTGAGCGCATCATTTACACGTGTTTAATCTGACCAGATGCTCCATGTGACGGACTGCCTGGCACCCCAACCGGCTACCTCAGTCAATCACTGCTTCCTAGTACTTGCGAGTACCATAAGCACTGCACTGGAACACCATAACCTTCGCTCCCTCCCACAAACCTCTGCAGCTTGGTCAGGGATCTCGCCGTCCTCCACCCACCCTGGACCCAAGACCAGGATCCAGCTTCCAGTGGGTGAACCTCTCTTACTCCAGAGAGTATAGCAGGAACAGCTCTTATAAGAGCTAGTGATTATATCCAGGGGTGTATTGTGATATAGCAATCCCCAGAGTGAATATAGTTATCCAATCCCCCAAACATGAGGCTAGACTTCATGAAAGTGAAAACAAATCTGTTTAATGGTAGCCACAACTGGACTTTTATGCAAGTCCCCATATAAGGGGTACTCCCACATGGACCTTGTGGGGAACTACGGTATAAAGTCACAGACCAATAACAATCATGTTACAAGGCATGACTCTCCCCTACAACTGATCTGGGTGATTTTTGGATATGTTGACCACCCAGATCAGGGCTATCAGGGGATGTCAATTTTGTGGGGATCTTATGTGTTTTTGTGGTTTTATAGGCCTGGGAAATAATTGAGTCAGATACTGTATTAACTTAATTATCTCCAGGCAGAAAAACACCTATTTTTATAAAACCACAAAACCACAAAAACACATAAGATCCCCACAAAATTTACATCCCCTGATAGCCCTGATGTTGGTGGTCAACATATCCAAAAATCATCCAGATCAGTTCAGGGGTTTAGGAATTCTATGAAAGTCACATGTTGACTGACCGCACACATGGACCCGTGCCCAAAATAGTTCCAGAGGCTGTGTGGTCGATCTACTTGGGGGATTCAAAGTAAAATATAAAATACCAAACATATAGCTTCGGGAGTAGTCTCAGTTTATGTCTCTCATTCAGGAGTTTATTCTTACCAAACACCGTTCGATTCCCATTCGAATAGCCAAACATCCGTGGAAGGTAAGTAGATAGCAGTGTTCGTGCAGTTGAGTGTCCGATTTGAGTTACATGTACTCGATAACCAAACACAGCTCATTGTGCTCGTGGCTTAAAATGGCTGTCACCACATGTTCAAAGTGTTACTGTTACTAGTCCAAAAGGCACAAACGGTTACCAAGCAGGGGGTCCTCCCACACATACAATAGCTAAACAAATAGAAATATCAGCCATCGTAGACACAATTCTTGACTGCTAAAGTTTAAAAAATAAATAAATCCAATCTATTTTAAAAAATCTATCAAAAAGCAGTAATATAAATGCTCCCACTCTGTACATGCCAAGTGAAATGCAGGGATCTACATGTTTCGTGCTCATATAGCACTTTTCCAACACCACACATATCAAGTGTGCAGCTCTGCACTGATATAGACACTGAGACACACCACATCTGTGGATCAATTATACCACTCAGTAAAGCAAAACACAAAGTTTGGTGCCTTCACCCCAAACACCAGGTCCTTAAGCCAAATCGGTATGTCCTATATATAGCAATGCACAGGTTACTCAGCTGAGTAATAAAACGTAAACGTCAGCATCCCTTGGCAACTCCATATTGTGCTCACTCCACTCTCCTTCCATTTTCTTTCTATCCACCCACCTTTCATTGATCTCCCACTTCCATACCATATTCTGCTTTTACTCTTCTTTCAGTCTTCCAGTTTTTACCAGTTTTTTCTTTAGTATTCTCTCTCTATGCCATCAGTATCTCTGCCATGGCAGTATTCCCCCCCCACTGCCCTCCTCTTCTCTCTCTATCATTTTCTATTTCTATATCAGTCCCCTAGATCTCTCCATTTACTGCTTCATATTGATTTTTCTATTTCTTCATCATTATTAATTGCCCACTTCGTGGCCTCTACTCTCCCACCCATAACTCTGTCTCCCCCTATCTGGGGTTCTCCCCTCCTATCTGCCTCTGCAATTGTGATAATGTGCATTATATGAATGGATATCCGCACTTGCAACAGGTTGACTGATGGCAACACTGCAGGCAGACACTGGGTGTCAGAATTGGTAAGTGTCAAATGTTTGTCATTAATATTAAATATAGAGGGTCAAAGGTCTTTTATTCCTTGTGAGGAATTTTTGTTTCTCCTTTACATGACCTGCCATTACTCTGAAAGTGACTGTACATCCATCCCCACCCCAGTGAATGCAGAGTATTCATTTAAGACTTTAAATTACACCCTCTACCCAATTTTGACACTGTTGGTATTAAATTCACGCACCAGGATAGTTACCTTACTGCGGCTAAGATGCGCCTTCTGTGAAATCATTATTACTGATGACTTGTGTGAAATTAAATGTTTGTCATAGGGAATCATTAGGACATATCAATAATGCTTCTGCCAGAGAGGCATTGAAACTAATACATTTGTTTGAAACGTACTCGCTCTGCTTTGATCTATCCTTCAAAACAACTTAGGTGTTTCTACTGGAATTTATAAAAATGCAAATATCTCTTGAAATTGGCACTGTTATAAAACACGCCTGCAGGGGCATGCAGTTAACCAGTGAAGCACTTGAGCAACCTTGTGGACTAGAGTATCCCTTTTAAAAAACACATTTACACAACACTTTTATGTCCTTGTTACCTCACAATTCCTCTGTAATCTGGTTGTTTTTATTTGTATGAAGGAAATTCATTATCAGTGTTGATCAGCCTAGTTGTTGACACCTGGCTATAAGCGAGTGACATGTTTAGGTTTTTGACTGCTCTAGGTCATGCAAAGATTATGACCCTATTTATGTGTGTCTCTCTCTCTCTCACTCTCTCTCTCCCTCTCTCTCTCTCAATAGAAATGCACTTTAAAAAAAAAAAAATTTCACTGCATATCACTATGATTTAAGAACATATGTTGAGTGATGGGCAGTTAAGTACCTGTTCACCAAGATTCCCTGTTGCTTTATTAGTATATGGCTATAGATACACCTGGTCAGACCTGTCCCAGGATACATGCAAACTGAGACCTTCTGAGTCACACTTCTAAAGTTAAAGCCCGTGTCAGGACGGAAAGGGCAAGGGATCCCACGCCAGTTTGTACAGTATATTATAATCAAATTTGGAAATCAGAGCGGAAAGCAAAAAAACTAAATAGTACAATAACAAAAGTTCAATAAATAAATACGCAATTATAAAACTATCTGTATGGCAGGAAATTAAACCAAAAAAGAATAAACTGATAGTTGAACAGACCATTAGCTCTCTTTTCCTTTTCCAGTGCTTTGCCTTCCAATTATTAATTCCATGAATAGTGATTAGATTAAATGTGACAAGTGAATAGAAATTCTCCTGTTTAACTCTATGGGAAAATTATTATTCCTTTGCATAAATGCTCACAAAGCCCTTTCTGAAGGGTAATTAAAACATGGATTTACACTTCCAAACCCAAATGGAGTCAGGATTTCAGTTCAGCTAGTAAAACAGACTAAAATCCTAAATTAAATCTTTTTAATACAATATGCTATAGTTTTATTTAGATAATTAAAATAAATAACAAAACTTTTTTCTAAATCACTCTATATTAAAATGTAATTTTTACAGAAATTTGTGGTAAAAGTGGCCACATGAAGGCAAAGTATATTGCACTGAATAACTCATTCCCGAATGATAAGCCATTTTGTGTGTATAAGGCATGGATTAAAGGAACACTAAAGGCACCCAGATCATTGAAGTGGTCTGGGTGCAGTGTCAAAGTCCCCTTAACCCTGCTATGTAAAACATTGCAGTTTCATAGAAACTTTTCTACTAGGCATACAAGTGATAAGCAACCTCTTTTCTCTTTTTGTTTATTATGATATATTGCATTCTGAAATAAAAGTAACTTTTTTAAAAATGCTATATTTTATATATTAAAATGACTGAGTTTGGCTCTAAACCTTCCAAAATAACCCCAAACAATTTGCATTTCTATAGAATGTTTCCTAATCTGGTATATTTGACCATAATTTGCAGTTTAATATTTGTGTAGTGAATAATTATTTTAGTTAATTCATCTGTGCATTTATGATTACTATGCTAAATGCTATTAAAAGAACACTATAGCATTAAGAATAGACACAAATGCTCCTAACGCTTATATGCTCTCCTCACTTTTTAGATGTTCAGTTCCCCCTGCAATGGTTCAAAAAAGCATGTTACCTACCTTAAATCCTGTTTCACATTGCTCTCGATGCTGCCTCACCTCCTCGAATGAGATAATCAGTGTTGATGACCTCAGCCTATCAAGTGTTTCCCCTTAGGAAGCATTGGAAAGCTTACGCATGTACCGTCAAATTGCCACACTGCACCATTCAAATGCTCTCTGAGCATCTATTTGATTGAATAATCAAGGCTAACCTGGCTATCTAGCAGAAACACCTCTAGTGGTTGTCTGGAAGGTACCCATTAGAGGTGTATTTACCCTGCAAGAAAACATTGCTGTATCTACAAAACAGCAGAGCTTAACCCCTTAAGGACGGAGCCAAATGTACATGTTGTGAACAAAACAAAATGTAAACAAAACCTGGCATTTGCGCTACATGTCTGTCCAACCGTAATTCACCTCTTTTATAGTAAATGCACCCACCCTTATTATATATCATTTTATTCAGGGGAAACAGGGCTTTGATTTAATATCAAATATTTAGCTATGAAACATAATTTAATATAAAAAACATGGGAGAAAATAAGATTTTTTTTATTTTAAATTTTTTAGTTCTACATGACATTTTAACTGTCAATGTCATAATACTGTTTGCTTTTACTGCAATAAAATACACATATTTGTATTCAGCAAAGTCTCATGTGTAAGACAGTACCCCCTATGTACAGGTTTTATGGCGTTTTGGGAAGTTACAAGGTCAAATATAACACGTTACATTTGAAATTGAAATTCGCCAGATTGGTTGCGTTGCCTTTTAGACTGTATAGTAGCCCAGGAATGAAATTTACACCAATAATTGCATACTATTTGCAATAGTAGACAACCCAAGGTATTGCAAATGGGGTATGTCCAGTCTTTTTTAGTAGCCATTTGGTCACAAACACTGGCCAAAGTTAGCGTTAGTATTTGTTTGTGTGTGAAAAATTCAAAAAACACCAATTTTGGCCAGTGTTTGTGACCAAGTGGCTACTAAAAAAGACTGGACATACCCCGTTTGCAATACCTTGGGTTGTCTTCTTTTGCAAATGGTATGCCATCATAGGGGTAATTTCCATTCTTGGGCTACCATAGGGTCTCAAAGGCAACCTAACCAATCTGGCAAATTTTAATGTGAAAAAAATGAAACATAAGCCTTATATTTGACGCTGTAACTTATGAAAACACCATAAAACCTGTACATGAGGGGT